>CANNZV010000274.1:36921-378961 GCA_947561585.1 Caprella mutica
CTCAAATGCGTGTGCCAGTCTGTATTTCATTGTAAATTCCACAGACATGTCGCGATATCGGTGGAATTTTTCCCCTTTTGAATATACTATTCCAGCAAAGTCGATAGATTTTTAGCTATTTATTCCTATGTTTCCATTAATTTTTTGGTGGATAAAGTGGGAAAATGTTGGTGGATCAGTCAAATTATTGAAAATTTATGATGGATTTTCTCAGCTTTTTGAAAAAGTCAGTGGAATTATTTGCACTAAATACAGACTCGCGCGTGTGATAGACTGACAGTGAGAAGGTTGATGAATGTTCCAGCAGTAGGCTTATTAAACTTAATTAGTGAATGCTCCTGCAAGAGAAATTGCTCATTGAACAGTTTATAAATTATACTCAATTGATGTCTGATGAATGTTCCTGTGGGAAAAATAGATTATTATTGATGCAGCGATTGCGAGTCTGTGGGCCAGTCTGCAAAGCATGCATAATCAGTCTCCAGATATTTAATTTTTGCCAGTCTGCAGAATATGGGAGATATGTGGGATATTCTCTCCGAACAATTTTGAATTAATTCCTATAATTACATTAATTTTGCTGCAAACGCTTCTGAATTAATTTCTATATTTACATTAATTTTGTTATGAACAGAGTAAGAGATCTCTATGAACACTTAACCAATTTCTGCAGACTGGAATTTTTGGGATAATTTCTTTCCAAAGATTTTCAAATATCTCTCCAAGATCGCCAAAAATCTCAAAATAATCACCAGACTGTTTGAAGTTTTCAACTATAATTCCGATCTTCAAGAGTAAAAACCCTAAAATGAAGGAAAATTACAGGCCCATTTCAACAATGAATGTTATGTCTAAAATTATGGAAAAATTAATGTATGTTAGAGTTGTGGAATACTTGACTAGGTATAATGTTCTGAATCAAAACCAGTATGGTTTCCGACCTGGGAAATCAACTGCTGATGCCATTTTACGCATGGTGGATGCGTGTTCAACTGCTTTAGATGAGAGGAAGTATTTGATTCTGATGAGATTCTGTTAAGCAAGCTTGAACGTTATGGATTCAGAAGTACTATCTTATCTTGGTTTAGATCTTACTTATCAGATAGGGCTGGAAGAGACAGAGTAAATAGTGAGTTTTCTAATTATGTAACTTATGATATTGGAGATCCCCAAGGATCTGTCTTGGGACCTTTGTTGTTCATTTTCTATATCAATGATTTGTATAAAACAGCCAATGATCTCTCTTTCATACACTATGCTGACGATACAACTGTGATGTCAGTAGGGGATGATTTGTTGGAAGTTAGTGCTGAACTAACTCAATCATTGTTAATTATTGATCATTGGCTGAGCCTAAATAGACTCTCATTGAATTTATCCAAAACTTCTTATATGATTTTTACACATAGACCCATCAGCCTGCCCTTACCTGAGATATTACTTAGAGGGACTCCTATTGTAAGAGTAAGAAGTGCTAAGTTTCTGGGAGTTATACTCGATGATAGGTTGTCATTTTCTGATCATATTGCTGATATTTCAACTAAAATATCAAGGTCTCTAGGTATGATGTACCGTGTCTCTCTTTGCTCACCTTATAATGTATTAAAAACAATCTATAATTCTCTTGTATATTCTTATTTGTCATATTGTGTATCTGTTTGGGGTGCCAGTGGTACGTGCAATGTGGCAAGGGTTAGTGGCCTTCAAAGGCGGGCTTTTAAGCTATTAAATAAGTCTAATCCTAACTCTTGTGACAACTATATGAATTTCAATTCTTTATATAGGTATTTCGTGTCTCTCAAAATGTATATTTACTTCATAAATGATTTAGATTCTTATTTTCATAATAAATATATTCAGTTAATCCCCAATCATAATCACCGTACGTGATTCAGAGAATTTGACAATTTAAATATGCCATTAGTCACCAAATCAATTTCACAAAAGAACTTCTTCTACCAATCAATTTTAGTGTGGAATTCACTGCCTCTCGAGTTTAGACATTGCATAACGTATAAACTTTTTAAACATCATGTAAAGAAGCATTTAATCCTGTAAAATAATTTTAATGTCCTACTGTTCCTTGAAATGTTCTGTAGTTGATATTATGTATCCATTTCTTTATTAGTGGCTTCATTCAGACAATGTGTTAGTTAGGTAATGGAATGCATTTCTCATTAATTATTTTTGTTCTGTTTTCATTATAGTCTTTCAATAGTTTATCACTGTCATACGATTTTTTTGTTATGTTTTGTTTAAATCACTTGTGTAGAATCCTTTATTTACTTTTAATTGCCCGAATAACATTTTTTATGTTACCATAGGGCTTTTTTCAATCTAATAAATTCTTCCTTTAAACAAATGAACTTTAAGAAAACTCTGTATGATTGATCAAATAAACTTTTTATTATTATTTTATTATTATGTAAACCTAGGAATTAATTAGAAAATTGTTGCCGGATAACTGATAACTCAGGAGACTAATTCCAAGGTCTCAATGGTCGCCGGATAAACTTCATAACTTCATGCATCTTTTGCACACTGGAATTCAGGAATAAATGATTAAACAGTTAATATATACGGGGAGCTATCCATATTCTGCAGGCTAGCAATATGAAATATCTGGGAGTTTGAAAACAAAATTGAATATCTACAGTCTAATAGTAAGACTTTATTATAGTCTATGAGACATGGGAACATAGGAATTAAATAGGACTTCTGACTTGGGCTCAGGATTAATCCTCAAATCCTGTTGTTAGGTACGTTGTACTTTTCAGACTAGAATGAGACAGTATTGAAACTGAGAGTGGACTGCCATTCTGGAAAAATAGGTCTCTTCTGTCTTCGGATAAATTAATCATTCTGTTGGAGTTCTGCATAAATAAAATACAGTAATAAATCCAGTTTGCAGAATATGGGAGATATTTGGGATATACCAAGATCAGACTTAAAAGCACTGATTAAAGCAGAATCTCTCCAGAGATGGAGAACTCAATGGCAAGCTATCCCTGAAGACAACAATAAACTCAGAAAAATCCCAACTGACATATCACCCCTTCAAAACACTTACTTTAAAGACAGACTATGGGAGAGGATTGTGTGCCGTATTAGAATAGGTCACACAGCCCTAACCCATGGCTTCTTGATGTCGAATGACCCTCCCACAGAGTGTCAAACCTGTCACGTCCAACTTACTGTCTACCACATCCTAATGGACTCTCGATACTATTCCATAGCTAGACAAGCCCTCCAAAATTGCTCATTCAAAGAATTACTATGCATTTATACATCAAAATTCGGCAGATTATACCAATTCATTATGCAATCTGAATTAATGTACCATATTTAACATCCATGTATTAAACTATTATGAACTTACTAGAGATTAACAACTGAATCGCCTCTGTAGTAGCTGTTCAATAGATAATAATAATAATAAATAACATCAATAGATAATAATTTAGGATATACTCTATGAATAATTTTGAATTAATCTCTATATTTACATTAATTTTGTTGTAATCAGAATAAGAGATCTCTATGAACACTTAACCTGCTGGCATGCAGTTTCTGCTAAAACTCTGCAGACCGGTAATAAATATAAATTAATGGGAACTTAATAATCCGCAGCATTTAGCTATAAAATTCATCTGTTAGTCTAAGAGATTATCCAGAATACCGAATGGCAAAGTCGCCCAATGTATTGACGACTTTTGAGGAGTGAAATAAATTGAAAAAACTGTAATTAACTGTTGAATCATTAATAAAATCGGCATAAGGGATGCACATGCATCAGCTGTCAGACATGAAACATAATGATTATTTCAACTAAAATTTTTTTTTCTAAAAAGCCAAATATCTACTTTAAAATGAGTTAAATATGACAACCTAGTTCTATTTTCTCACCAAAAGGGGAATTTCCTGCCACACTATGAATCATCAATCATGGTTTATGCCTTATCTGACTCAACACTCAAGAGTATCTATAAACTGGGTGGTGCACCACAAAATATAAGGTACAGTGTAGCTTAGGATAAAGTTAGATATTTCTCTCCATTTTCAATTGAAGGGCTCAGAATAGTTATCTAAAACTCTCCAATAAAATGGCAAGAATGGGCATACTTTATTACCTGGGCTATAGCAAAACATTAGAAGAGCAATAGTTATTATAAATTAATTTTATAGTAATTGAATAGTGTTCACTGTTTGAAAATCTTTATTTTTCCAGTCTGCAAAATATAGGACAATTTTTACATTTTCTATTTGAACAATCTTTAATTTCCTCCTATATTTAGCTAAATGTATATTGCTGTGAACAGACTGCAAAATAGAGAATTAATGATGCCAATGAAACATGGCAAGTAAATTGCCCCTCTCAGCCTCTGCAGAATATAAAACATTATTCCCAGTCTCAGTGTTTGCATAATATGGGAGATATTTGGGATGTTCTCTACAAACAAATTTTAATTAATATCTATATATCCTCTATTTCCATAAATTTTGATACAAACACCTATGAATTAATCCTTATATATACATTATTTTAACTGTGAACAGAATAAGAGATCTCTATGAACACTTTAGCAGTTTCTGCAGTCTATCATTATTCCAAGTTCCAAGACTCCCCTAGCAAATCCAGTGGAGATCTTCATGGAGCCACTTTTCTTTCTGACTGTTTTTTCCAGTTCCAGTCCAGGCTGTCCTTCGTATTCAATTTCCTTTTTTTCATTAGCAATTAAATTTAACTCATTATCAAATTAATTTTTTAGTAGCTAGCAATAGTATAGCCACATAATATGGATAATATTAATTAATTACTAAATAATTCTTTCAGATGAATAGATTATTGATATTGTTGATAAAGTTAAGATTCTTCTAGTAATATGTATTGTCTTCAATGGCTGATTCCTGTACTTCTGATACCAAAGCCCATACCACCTGGACTGCTTCACAACCACATTGTGTTTGTCCTTTTGTATTTAGCAGGCTTTTTCCTAGAGCGTAAACCCTGCACCATATGTTCTCTGGTTTTCCTTGCTGCTGTTACTGTTCTTTGCTACTCTGGTATTGGAAACTGCCTATTCTGGCCTGTGGAAAATTGTGGAGGTGAGAATTTGTGTAATTTAATATTCAATTTCAGATTAACTTTTGCATATACCTATCTATCAGTACAAGATTATATATTTATGTTCTTTGATGAATTTTGTATTGACCATTTATTGAAATGACAGAAACTTGAAACAAGTTATTTTTTTCTTAAATCATAAATGGCTAATTTATATGATATATATAATTGTTTCGTTGGTGCCATAGATTATTTTAGTGTAATTATTCTCTTCAATTTAAATTTTTCTAACAAATCTTTTAGAAGTGTCATGTATAGTTGTTTTCAAGTCTTTCCAGACTATGCTAAGCTTCTCCTACTTTTCCCAAACTAATTAAAATAAATAATAATTACATTGATTTTTCTTATGATTCAAAAGTCTCATGGAAAAAGTAGGAGGAGCTTAGCAAAATAGTCTGGTGTAAAGTCTTAAAATACCCTGTGTGTGTATGGCCCTTTAGAGTATTATATGTACTTATGCTTTGACTGTACCTTTGTTTCAGGTGCTGAACACTGTGATACTGGATGATTTCAACTATGGGCTACAACTAAATATTATTTCAAGTTAAGTTACATTTGCCTTCTGTGATGAAAGTTGGGGTACCTTTTATAGATTTCAAAAACCAGTGAAATGTTAGTTGGTGCATGTTATTTTCTATCTAAATTTACTATACATTTCTGACTGGACTGACTCTTGCCTGGACATTATTTGTCAGTGGAGACTAATCCTCTACTCTGTTGGACTTGTTTTACTTGGTTATTATTCTATTAAGAAATTAATTAGTGTTAGTCAATTACTTAGATTAGATTATTTCACTTGGTTTATCTTTTATAGTTAACTACTCTATAATGTACCATTGAAATTTTAAAATAATCAAAACATTAATTTGATTACATAATGACATCATAATTATTTCTCTATCATATTCCTAAATTATTGTTTTGTTGAAATATCCAGAATGCTTTATTTTTTGAAGTGTCTTGTTTTTTTTTATATGTTTGGTGCCTACCTATCTATAATCAAAATCAGTGTATATATTTTATTTAGTATATCATTTCTGTAGCTGTTGTGCTAGGTTAGCTATTTGACTTCACGCAAGTTGGTATGTTGGACAGAAAATGTTCATTAAAGACATTCAACATATCTATTTTAAGATCTTCACCGGCCACTGTACATAATGTAAATAAGATTTCTAATATTGCTAGTGACCGCAAACTGGTTACACGTATGATCATCAGTCGTATGTGTAGCTAGTTACTTCTTGAGTGAAATACCTTTATCAGTTTCAATTGTAAATGGTATCACTTTTTTTTGTCCAGTAAATTTCTATATCTCCATCAAGTAACATAATTTGATATGAAATCAACTCACTCTTGCTCTACATCCTCAAAATCCACCATTTTTCCATGGGATTTTGGAGCTATTTTCCAATTATTGAGAATACTGAGATACAATATTAATGAGTATTGCTATACCCTGTGTTGTGATGAATTTAGTGATACACAAATCTTTCCTCAGGAGATACAGTTGATGAACATTTAGTTAAGTTATTCATTATGTTTCTTCACCTATGAAACTTGCATCACTCCTCAATTGCTTAACTTCTTGCATTTCAAAAGTTCAATTTCCCTTTTTTTTACCTTTAAGTCTTCCTAGCAGCAATTTTATTTTGCTGAACAATGCTCTCTGTTTTGAAAGTCAGTAGCACTATAATCCAACTAAAGGACTGAAGTCTATTTCAATATTTCATCAGTCTCATGTATGACATTGAAGAGTTCATGGCTATTATCATTATGCTTAGTTTTAGTACCTACTCCATAACTTATACTATTTGGTAATTGTCACAGTAGCTACTAGGATACAAAAATTTTACATTGATTCGACGGAAGTTTCTAATAGTTGACTGGTTCAAGACCTTTAACATCCTAGTTCTGTGCATGTCTAAGTTATGAGTCAAATTTGAAGAAAAAAAATCGTGTCTGAAATTACCATGAGGACCAAGTGTTTATTGAGAAAAATTTTGAATTATTGAGTTTCAAAGATAGAAAAATGTTCTTTTTTACCTCCAAGATATTTTGCTATTTCTATCTCTTTTATATAACTTGCCATATTTATAGCCAACATTTCTTACAGTATAACGTAGTGTTTTGTTGGTCTTTGATTTTTACTATGTAGGAACTATCTCTTCAATCATTGAGTACATTACGACACTTCTTGTACTCTGTCCAATTCACATTATGAAGTAGCTTTTCTGCATTCATGAGCCCTTTGAAACTGTTTCTGCTCTTACATGGAGTCACATTCTTGAATGTTACACACAATTTCACTCCTTCTAATTGACAGATACTTTGTGATATATGTATTAAAATTGTGATAAATTTATCCTAAAATTTATATTTGACAGTAGTGTGTAGCTTTGTGTTAAAATTAGAATTTTAAACTTATTCTATTTGGGCATTTTCGATCTCTAACGAAAATGATATTTCTAATCTATACCTTTGCACTTATTATGTGAAGTCATTTTTAACGCTGGGGCCTTCTTTATGTTATTAGTTTATTTTATTATTAACTGTTTGAATTTGTAGAGAAGATCAAAGTATAGTTTTGAAAGTAGATGAAAATATATTTCTAAATTAGTGATTGTTTCTAACTTGATCACAATTTCAAAATTTACTGTTAGCTGATTATGAACTTATTATCAAATGGTATTAAAATCTAAAAGTACTTTTAGGTTTCAAGCTTTAGAAGAGAAAAATGTCTATATAATCTATACCACAGAACATTGAATAAGAAGAAGCTCAGATCGAACGTGTACACATGGTGTACCCAGTCGTAAAATTTCAACCTATCAGGTCCATTGATCACTGACGTCACTATAAACACTCTCTCGAAAACAGTTTGAGCGTGCATTCTACCTCAGCTCATTATCTTTGCTGGGAGCATGGAAGCTGGGAGTCATATCTTCCTACCAAATTAAGTACACGCTTATCTATATTCTATAGCCCAGCTACTAAGCAATAATAAACTAATCTTCTTTGCAACAAACACAAACTGACACCATTTCGGTTGTAATATGCATTCAAAATACGGACTCAAACAGAACTGGTGAAACGAAGCCTCTGAGTGGCTCTAGTTGAAGTGACGTCACTGTAAACGGCACTCAAGAGTAATATAATGGGATCTACACTTCTTCTATTCAATGTTCTGTGATCTATACCCTCATTCCTGATGATGAATCGACCTCTCTCTATTCGAAAGCTTGAAACCAAAAAAATCTACAATGTTGTGATTTTAATAACCTTTATAGTATGGAATAGTCGTGTATAAATCTTTTCAATCATAATATGAATTCTTTTTCAAACATGTTAAAAGCTTTAAGTTTGATATTTTCCTTTACTGTGGCTAATGTAGAAATTTTGTCAGACTTTCTTTCATCTTCAGTCATATTTTGATGTTAGTAAAGTAATCTTAAGTGATGAGTGTTCATTCTGTCCTTTTTAAGAAGAGTGATTAAGTATATCACTGTAATTCCAGGTTCTCTTCAAATTGCTTTAATCCTTTCAGCCACCGTGGTTAGTAGGACTAACCACCTTAAAATGTGCTATAGCTCACAGTTGACCTTACCACCTACTAGAATGATACATTAAACTGATTAGAGTACATAGAAAATTCCTAATTAGCACTCACCCTTCAGATGAACACGTATTATAACAGGTGGTTAGTCTGACTAACCAACTTGTATAGTAAAAGCTGAGTCAACATATATTACGATATTTTTTTTTATTATTCAGTGACTGAAAGGATAAATTATTAATTACAAATTATCCTAATTAGGTAAAGAGTAATTAGTCTCTCACAGATGTCTAATAAATAATTGATCAGAAAGGTAAATAAAGGACTGTGATTCGTATTTCTTTTTATATTTCAACAAGTTAGTCCAATGTAACTAAGATTTAGAAGTAATGACTCTGAATTTAGGTGAAGAAGCAACACGTAGAAGTTTTAAGGACCGTACACACGCAGGGTTTTTCAAACCTTTCCACCAGACTTTTTGCTAAGCTCCTCCTACTTTTTTCACGAGATATTTGAATCATATAAGAAATAACTATATAATTATAAGCTATTTTAATTAAATAGTTATTTCTCTATGATTCAAATATCTTGTGGAAAAAGTAGGAGCTTGGCAAAAAGTCTGCTGGAAACACTTAAAAAACCCTGCGTGTGTACGGGCCTCTAGCCTCTGTGTGACGTTATAGTCTCGTTATTGAAGATATTTTCGTAACTCTTTGTGAAAAGTGAATAAATAAGAAACTACTCAATTAGGGCAACGTAGCAGTATTCGCAAAGTGGGAATAATCTCTCATTAACACTTGCAATACCGACACGCTCCCTAGTGGTACTGGATACGTCGTATGTACAGAAAGTAAAGATTGAAATCATGAAAACTTTTAATAAGTGAATTTCAAGTCCTGACGTCTACTTGAAAAAAAAATTATTTGTAATTCAGTTCAGACTAAAATTTCAAATCTACGGCCTTGATCGAAAATCTTCAAAAATTGCAGTAGGTATCGAAATTTAACATTTAAATTATCATAGACTTTGATACAAAACAATTTTAAAATGTCAGAGCGAATAGATCCACAGTTTGGGGTTAGAATATAGAGACTTTATTGCAATATAAGGGCAACGGTCTTGAACATCCAGGAACAAACATCCAAATAAAGGCCATCTTAACATGCTAGTTACTATCAAGAGAGCAAAATGGAACTTCCTACCAAATTATACACAAAACACACTTCCCTACCTTTCAAAAAATGTTTTCAAAGTGAAATTTAGGTGGTAAAGCCTACGGAAGATTGTCTACTAGGCTTAACACTTGAATTACCAACTAGTCAATTTGACTGATTTGTACTTTATAAACATTTCTATCTCCTAATTATTATTGGTAGATACCTGAATTGTTTAATGGTTAAAATAACGAGATACTTTGCATTTCGTTATTTTATTTGGTATCCATGATACCTGCAGGCATCATGGATGCAAAGAAAAGTAAAGACTAGTCAAATTGACTGATTGGCATTTCCAGGTTTGAAATAGATTGCCAGTCACAAATGAGGAGGTAAAAATAAACACAACCTTATTAGCAATGTACAAAAAGAGGGATTCTAAAACTGCACAATAAATAAAACAAACTGGAATGATAAAAACAAAGAGTTTCTACTTAAAACCTGTTACTTTTATTACTGACGCTTGAGAACCAACTTGTCTAGTGATGTTCAGAACTAAAGACACCTATAGTAGAAAATAAGTATATTTGTATTATCATCTAAATAGAATAAAATTACCCTATAGATAGACTTTCGTAGAGGTACAACTTTGATTACTTTACTACTATGGCATTCAACTACCTAGTCAGTCTTAAATATCAGGCGCAGTGAAATGTCTGGCCTACCATTTCACTGCGCTCATATTTAATGTGTACTATATAATGTTAAACCCTCCCTCTGTAGTAGAATATTCGACTAGGGTAGCAATTGATTCGTTATAACCATGGCAGTGAATTTTAGAAATTAGAATCTAGAGGAAAAATTCAGGTTTCAATTATAAAACTAAAGCAACAGTTTAAATAATATAATAAAGTACCCAGGCCGAATATTTTAACTAGTTGTTATGAGAGAGTATTAAAGCACCAGTTCATCCGCTAGTAACCCACACTGTATCTAAGTAAATGCACACAAAATAAATAATACTGTACAAAAGATGTGTTGAATTTAATATAAAAGATTTAGAGTGAACCCTCAACTGATCTGTAATGTGAAATGTTTTAAAAGAAGCAGATGAACTGGTTCTTTAATAAGTAGGTTGTTATTAAAACTCTACCAACAGATGGCTAGGAAAAGTGTACATGGAAATGATGAGTGTAACCCTCAGCTCTAACAGTTGACTCTTCTATACACTACTAGAAAAGCATCAACAATGTAAGTAATAAGCAGAGAGAGAATCACTGCCAATTTACTGCCCTGAATTCAAAGCTGGATAGAGTAGTTATTTACTGCCCTGAATTCAAAGGAAGTTATTAGCTGCCCTGAATTTAAAGTTAGGATAGCAGGGTAGTCATAAGCTGCCCTGAATTCAAAGCTAGAATGACAGGGTAGTTATTTACTGCCCTGAATTCAAAGGTAGTTATTAGCTGCCCTGAATTTAAAGTTAGGATAGCAGGGTAGTAATTAGCTTCCCTGAATTCAAAGCTAAGATGACAGAGTAGTTATTAACTGTCCTGAATTCAAAGCTACGATGACAGAATAGTTATTAACTGCCCTGAATTTAAAGCTAGGGTGACAGGGTGAATTCTAGGGTAGTAAGTGATCAGTGAGTGACCCTCTAGTTGTAGATCTCGACTAACTAGGTCTCAACAGTGCCCCTGACGCCACCAATAGCCCTCTGTTGGTTGAGTTCTTTCTTGGTCTCGTCCTCCAGTCGTCTGATGTCTTCAATGGTCATGCCGTGCCACCGGTCAATCCAACAGAAAACTTGCCTGTAAAACAACAGTGAATCTTGTTTATGTCAATTGCTATAGAGTAATGAGTGGTTTGAAGTGAAGGTGGGGTAGGTATTGATGGGGAGATGTGAAAGTGGGGAATTGTAGATGGGAGAAGTGTTGGCGGGGGAAGTTAGGTGGAGAGAAGGTGGGAGAAGTAGACGAAAGTGAAGGTAAACTGTGGAGCTAAAGTATGACTTAGTTTATGTTAAAGGTATACGGTGATAATATTCAATGGAAGAAATCAACTTGAATAATTTATTACATTAAATTTTCTCTCTATAATTAAACTGTTTGACCGACTGTCGATTTTTGTAGATTAGACCAAGACCTAAACCTTTTTGTTGATTTCCAAATTCTGTGGCATTTCCTCGGAGTCCAGCTAGTTTTAAATGACTATCAAATTAAAAATGAATGATCTAGAGCTGCTTTGTATGTATCTTTTTAGAAATTGTCAAAAATACAGCCGCAAAATATGAAGTCTCCAATACTGACCTATGAAAGTTTGTAAAGAGTCTCTTCTCGGCATCTTGAATGAACTTCTCAATGCGATTCTGAAGCCCAAACCACTTGAACTCACAGGTCACCAGTTTGTAGCAGGTCATCACGGGGTCAACCTGAAAAAGAGACACCATCACCTTAGTATGCCTGAGTAATTGACCAGCAGGTGTAGAAATACTAAACGAGTAGTCAATCCACAATATCCAAGACCTCATAGTTTAAGAGAATAACCCTAGCACTATCTTCTGAAACTGCAAGTAGCGTTAAAAAAGGATACAGATGGTAAAAAATAAAATTCGATATAGATTAAAAAATATGACAGTTCTGGCCCTGTGGGACGCCCACCCCTTTTTCTTCCATTCACCACAGATAGCTTCAGGATAGAGCCCCTGTTGTTATTCAATGGTCTCACCTTTGACTGCCAGTTGGGGCCCACGAGGGGACCACGGCCTGTCTTCTCACTCTTGAACTTAGAGGGGTCCTCCGTGGGTTTGTAGTCGCTGGTTCTAATGGTGTCATTGGCGATGTCTATCATCACCACCTCTCTGTTCTTCAGCTTGTCCCCCGTCAGTTCGTGTGCCTGAAGAAGGTGTTGATGGGGGAAGACATTATGTGAGGCAGTGGAAACTTATTGCATTGGAGAAAAATAATAATTAGACTATATTACAAGATAATGTATTTCAATCGCGTTCTTATAATGGAAAAAATGTGATCTATTTGAATGAGAAATACCATAACACTATATTGTCAAATTCTACCTTTTTAAGATATGGATGAAAAAATAAAAGCAAACTACAATATTGTGATATTAAACAAACTAATTGGTTAACTAAGGTACAATTAATTCACTTACTGCAGTAGAATCAAACCCTAAATCAAGAACAAATAGACAAGCATAACATTAAAGGAGCAACTTTTGGAGTCACACTTGATAATATTAGTAGGAAGAAGTTGATTTTTTCTACAAAAATTGTGATTATATCTTAAGAACTACCAAACCAGTGATTTTTTTATATTCTAGATCAGTGGCTCTTAAAGGTCCCCTCCAAGCAAATATTTTTATTGCTTTATATAACGAGGCTAATGTTTCTTATCATTTTGCTGCAAACCGCATCGAATTTGGTAGCATAGTTTTAATTTTATATGCTTTTAAAGATTTTAAAAATCAAAACTCTACAAAACCTATTTTACTTCCGACATACTAATTTAAGAAATTTTCAGCCTGAAGAAAAAGAATGTACACCATTTGTTTTGATTGTCAACTAGGTATTAGGTTTAACAAATCCATTTAATATTCGTGTATAGGTATAAAATTGAATGAACTTATAATAGAAACGTTTATACACTTTAGGAAACAATTAATATCTAAAATAATTTGAAGAAAGGCCGAAAACGCATGGTTTGTTTGTAAAATAAAATTTGTAATCAAAACAAAGAGTGTACAATCTTCTTCTTGAGCATCAGATTAGTGATTCGCTCAATTGTTGCTCACAGAGTATTAAAAAACTTTAAAAATAAATTATAAAATATATACTGAACCAAATTGTATGCAGTTTGCAGAATAATGATCGTAGACCTTAGTTCTATAATATTATGTAATAAACTCATTTTTTTCCCGGAGCCTGGAGAGGACCTTTAAAGTATTTTTCTTGCACACCCCTTGCTTTTCTCAGGCACCCCTGAGCATTAATTTTATTGCATTTAAATAAATTGAAAAGCTACAATTATAATATATTTAATTACTATGATGTGAGAAAATGGCAAATGTACTTCATGTTTATTCTGCAAATAAACAGCGGGAACTGAACTTAAAACATATAAAACAGCCATACAAGGCTCCTCCCCCTATAAACATTTAAGAACCCCACTTAAGAACCACTGTTCTAGATCTTTGATATCATGTTAAATAGTATCTGTTTTTTTAGATCATAATTAGAATCTTTTACATACTAAAAAATAATTCTAGAGCCCAGTCAATATTAAGACTTCATTTTTCTCTCTAAAAATTAAAAAGTCCAAAAAAAATTTAATTCTTCATTTTAAAGACAGTTTGACATTCCATTTTTATTTTCAAAAGAAAGATTCTACAGTTCCCTTCTTAGTTTGGGATAGCAAAAACAGACTCTTTGACTTTCCAGCTTCACTTACATTGCTGAGGGTGTTTCTACCAGCCACATGCAGGGATTCTATCTTAATGGTAAAGTTCTTCTTCATGTATTTGTTCTGTACAACACAAATTATACGATAGAGTGAGACACGGCATGCTTAGTAAGGTAGGGGGGGGGGAGGAGGGTTTGGGAACTCCAGCAGTAATTTTATATGAAGTATATTCTAGCTGTAGAATGTTTCATTGGCTGCAGAAACATTTTTAAGATAGAAATACCGCTAAAGTTCCAAAAACAACACTGGAGTCCCCTTAAACTGTCCAGGAGGTAATAATTAATGTACAGTTGAGAAGCAATAACCAAAGATAAAGAGGGAATTAAAAGAAACACAAGATAATTAGTCACAGCAATATTATACAAATAACAAGAATTGTTACAGCAAATAAATTAGGAGAAATCATTAAGTACATAGCTACAAAGAAACATGCAAGGGCAACGTCGCAAATATCAGACACTTAATTAGACTCACAGTACTCGGAAAAAAGGGTGTTACCATAGGGGTGGCACCTCTAAAGTTAGCCAAGAAATGAAAAAGTTACACCACTAAGAATATGGTTTTAGGAATATTGTTCTTCGTGGATAAGTTTTTTAGAATAATGGTTTTAAGATTACCAACTCATTGATTGGCTATAGAGATTGACCAGTAAGTGCCAAGGGGCGTGCAGCCCACCGAACAACCATGCCAGGTCATAAAAAAATCAAGAAGTGTACAGTGCAATGAAACTAGCAGATGCAACAAACTTCATTACAGCCATACATGTTCAGATTTTCAAAGTTCTTAATAATTAAAATGAAATTGAATTCAACTCATAACTATATGCAAGGAGGAGGAGCCAATAAGGGGCGGAGCACTAACTGTTTAAAGTTCCGCCCCCATGTTGGCTCCTCCTCCATGTCGACCAATCAGAGACGAGTTTTCCTTAAAAACATTAAAGTTGCAGCACTGTATAAATAGAAACTTCTGTGGTAGAGATAATATCTCAAAAACTTTATGCACTGTTCACTAGATTTTTAGATGGAAGAAACAAAACTTTTTATGGCAAACCAATTGTATGTCTATCAGAAATTTCTAAGAGTGGTTACAGTCGCACTTTCCGAGTACTGTGAGAGTCAAAGTTCTGGGACGTTGCCCTATAGTAATCACTACTAAAAGGTTAGAGAGGCAGGCACCAATACTAAAGGCAGTCAGTATCTACAAAAGAAAAGATTAGTGATCTATCTACAAAAGAAAAGGTTAGTGATCTATCTACAAAAGAAAAGGTTAGTGATCTATCTACAAAAGAAAAGGTAAGTGATCTATCTACAAAGGAAAAAGCTAGAGAATCACATGCACCAAAGGTAAGTGAATCACATGCACCAAAGGTAAGTGAATCACATGCACCAAAGGTAAGTGAATCACATGCACCAAAGGTAAGTGAATCACATGCACCAAAGGTTAGAGAATCACATGCACCAAAGGTTAGAGAATCACATGCACCAAAGGTTAGAGAATCACATGCAGCAGTCACTACAGGACTCACATTCTCCATTTCTCCTCGGCCAGGGGCGTGTAAAGTCTCTATGGTGATGTGGAAATTATTTTTCATGTAACCAGGATTCTGTGGGAAAAATTATTGAAGATAGATATTATTATTAGAGAATAAATGGGCAGACTTCAGTAAAAAAAGACTTGTGTTGAAATTAGTTTAAAACACCACATCTAATGTTTTATTTTATTAGTTTTTTTATTTAACTCCAGAAACTATAAATCTTGCAATTAACACAATTCAAATATTTAAATGATTAAGCAGTTTGTTTTGTCAAAAGCGAGCAGTTTTAAATTTTCTTTCGTATGATCATCACATTCCCTGATGTTATCTATGATAGAAGGCTGATGAAAAAGAGTGTGAAATATTATCGGAGAAAAAGATTGATTGATTGATGAAATAGATTTTCTAATCATAGACCACTAACGTCTTGCATCCGTCAATTGTAGTAACAAGAACAGAATCTGTAAAAAATCAAAATGGACGATATTGTTTTAATTCATTAATTAATAATTAGCATTATTGATTCATCTGCTTCAGAATCAAAGGCCATATTGCTGAGGTAAAAATGAAATTAAATATAAGAGACTGAAAGAAGCAGTCCGTGAGAAAAATGGGAGCAAGTAAAGATAACGGACCAGAAACGAACCAAGTAAAGTTAACGAACCAGAAATGAAGCTAAAGATAAAGGACCAGAATATAACCTAGCATAGATAACAGACCCTGGTCCGTTATCTTTACTTGCTCCGAAAAATGGCTCCATAAACAAAGTAACACACCACCAGGCAGTGTCAAAGCTAATGGATTCAGAAATGTTATTTCGTGAATGCAGTCAATTTCCCAGGAATGTGAAGAAAAGGGAAACAAGCAGCTATGGCTGCACTCACAATTGGAAGAGGAAAATGAAGAGGTACGTAACACTAAAATCTAAGACCTCATAGTTGCAGAGAATTACCCTAGCGTTATCCTGTACAATTACAAGTAGCAATAACAAAATATAAGTATGGTGAAAATGAAAAGAGATCATACATAATTCAAATTACAACAGTTTGGGGACCAAGGGATCCCACCCCCTTCTCTTCCATTCACCACAGACAGCTTCAGGATAGAGCCCCTGGGGGCGATATTGTTTGAGCTGAAAAATAGAATTGTAAACCATATCTGATCAGGTGGCATGAAAATCTTACTTCTCTGGTACCAAGTAAATAGTATTACAGATTAAAATGATAGAATATTATTATCATAGAATGTCGAGCGTTTAGAGTAGAATATGATAAATGATACATGATTAACAATGAACACAAATACACAATCAAATATAGATTAACACGTTGCGTGCTGGAGGCAAAAACCAGGTTTCCACGGCATTGCGGGAGTTTGAAAGTTGCACCATATCTGTACTAGTAACGCAATTGAGCAGAAATTGTGTGTGGTTCATATCCGTGGTTAGTGCTACCAATTGCACAAATAAAATCGTGTGTCCACCATTGGGCATTTAGCATGTTAAGCATCTGGTGCTACTGCATTGCGGGGTGCCCACCTGTGGTCACTGCTTGATGTCAAAAAACGGCATGTCCAAGACTCATTTTTTTCAATTATTCAAGTTTGTAGATAAATGTTTATTGTTTCTCGGTGGTAAGAATGAATATATAATCATACAAAAATTAATATACGTCAGCTATCATAAAAATATTATCATAAGTCAGTTGTTAAATTTTATTCTGATCTATTTCTCGTATCTTCCTTAGGACGTGTCTTGCATATGATTTCGTTTTTTTTTATGGTATATGGAGAAATTTCGATAATCCCAATGAATTTTCATTTCCGTGTGATGTTCTGAATGATTCTAGTTCGGAATAATGCATTTGTAAAAATGAGTTAGCCAAAAAGTTACAAATTCTAATCAGAAAGTGAAAACATTCTGTCCTGCCTGACATGGGCATCCATACATACATACATCCCGTATTTCAATTTGCAGCATAAAATATAAATCAATTAATTCAAAGTTCTAACTATTAAACGAAAGTTATTCGTGAAAGAATTCATTGGATTTATATTTGGTAGTTACACATATAAATGAACGGTTTTACCCCGCACTGTACTAGAAGTGGCAGTGACTCACCGGTGGCTCATCCCGCACGCAACATGTTAATCTAATGAGAAATTTTAATAAATGGGTAGCTGTTATCAAAGAAAATCTAATTGAACATGAGTTTGAAATGATAGGTAAACATTTTAAGTAATAAGATCAAACAATTAATGGCATTCCATGTTATAGCTATAGTATTAAAATTTAAATATTCTTATTAATCAAATCATGACCTTTTTAAGAACTCTAATATTTCTTGTAGAGCAAAAGAGGATATAATTGGTAGCAAACATTAATAGAAATAGTAGCAAAAATGAGCACATTCATTTCATTAGTTTTGCCTGTATGAGAACATCTGTCTATTGATTCTCACAGGTGATACAAGCTGTGACCTAATTTCAAACTATTCACTTAATGAATGTCTGCCTCTTCAAGGTTACCTATAGCTCTGTTATCATATGGCTAGGTAGCTGTAAAATTTATATGTAAAAATTTAATCCACTGTAAATTATATAAAAAAAAATATACAAAGAAGATATTTCTATTTATCAAACTAATATTATTTTATGTAGCCATTTGCTATTGTACAGTCAAATGATATTCCAAAATTCAACAGATATATATATGCATTCACTAAGGAATTTCCAAGTTACATTTTCAATTACATAAGAAGAAACTGTAATACTAATTTATTTTAACTGGTTTCCTTGATAGTTTGAATCATCTGTGAAAATCAGCAGAAACAGCATTTGATATATCTTGGCTTCAAAATAAAAATCTTTCAGATAAATGTCAGTTCGGCCAGGTGTACATCAATCCGTAGCTTGAACTAGTGAGTAAATTTAACTCACAACTGTTTTACAGTTCGGATAACTAACAGTGACTACTGTTTTACAGTATGGGTAACTAACAGTGATGATTATTATAGATTAATTATAATTAAAGCATGGAGGCAGTTTAGACTTAAGAGTATAGGTAACTAACCGTGATGACTGTTTTACAGTATGGATAAGCATTCCAAGCCTCTTCGTAAACCTCCAAAGCACCTGTGGGTGCCATCATCTGGATGAAGTGAGGCACTTTGCTAAAAAGAGAAAAATGACCATGGTAAATTTGCAATAAAAATAAAAAATATGAACATGAGAACTAAATATTCAGTAATTAATGAAAAATATAATCTTTCAATTTCTCTATAGCCCCATTAGTAAGCAAGTGGCCCATATGGGTTGCATTAAATATTAATTATAAATTTATCTGTTGCGTGTAATATATCGTAAGAAAACACTAGCTAGCACCGATGTTTTGGTGAAGCCAACACAGTTTCATAATAAAATTAAAACTATCAAAAATAAATTGTCTCAAAAATGGTAAATAATAAATGGTACTAAATAAATTTTGAGACAGATTTCATGAGAGTATCCATTACATATAAATGGGTAAGAAACCACATGACTGTTAATGTTACCTACTGGCATAGAAACATACATTAACCTCTTTATTGACTTCTTACCTTTTTAAGTGATAAACTTTGTAAGTGTACTGCCCATTGTTAAATTTGCCTCCCAGAAGAGGAACATCAGTGTAAGGCTCATTCTTGATCACCTCCACTCCTTCCCCTCCTCCTGTCTCGTTCTTACTGGCCTCAGCAACACTGTACAGCTGTGCGACTTGGTACTGAAACAACAGTTACACTTGTTATCATGGAACTTTCTTTAAAAAGTTACAGTAATTACCCATATCATTACATAAAGTCCAAATGGACTTAACCAAATACATCCAATGTGAAGTTAAAGTCCTATCAATAGAAAGAGTATATTACTATATTAAACTAAAAAGAATATAAATACCATATCAAACTAGCACTTGAGAGAGTACTAGGCAATAAATAGTTTACTAACAGTCAATCTTTTAGAGGAGTTCAATCATAGCAGCTACACGTTTCAACTGATTTGAAAATGTTCCAAGATGATTGTACAAGAATAAACATGTTTAACAAATTCAACCATATTAAATTAACATTATCGAACATGTTTTTGCTGAAAGAATAACACTCACCTCCTCAACAGTGAGAGGTAGAACCACACGACTGCAAATAGAAAAGAAATATATTAATGCAAAGCTACTAAACTATTATTAAACAACATTATATTAAATTTCATTGTATCGACATCAACCAGATTTTTATTAGTTAGCTTTATAGTATAGGAATGAGAAAAGTAAAAAAATAAATCATAATATTAACCAAAATTTCACAAAAATTCTGAGCCAAGCCAAGCCAACTTTGGATCATTTTTGGTGATTAACCCTTTCGAGTCTCCTAGGACACATTTGTCCCGTAGAATTGTTTATAAAGTTATTCTTATTCTTCTATTTAGACTGATATACATTGTCGATAAATTGTAAGTATTTATTTTACGTAAGTATATATGTGAGATCTAATAGTAGAGAGAATTTAGAGGCTAAATTATGCTCTAATAATGAAATATAATAGATATTTCCCATTCTGGGACCTAGATGTCTCAAGAGGTTTTTTCAAAGATCGAACTCGGGACACATGTGTCTTAACAGACTTTCATTGCTATAGTTAGAGATGCACCAATACTCTCAGTATCGGATAGAGTATCTGATAGTATCGGTATTTATACGAGTATCTTGTGATTGGTATAAGATCCCCAAAAATAATTCAAATATTACCGATACCAATTACTTTTTCAAGTCAGGTAGTATATATTGGTATTAGTTTTAAATTGAACATTAATAGCATATATCTATGTTCATCCAATATATGATTGGAAGAAATCAAGATACAATTTAAATAATACTATCGTTCCTGAATTAGGTAGTCTTTATTCATATTTAGTTTCATTATGATACCCACTTCGATAGGTGCACTGTGCTACCTACTTCAATAGTCACACTGTGCTACCTACTTCAATAGTCACACTGTGCTACCTACTTCAATAGTCACACTGTGCTACCTACTTCAATAGTCACACTGTGCTACCTACTTCAATAGTCACACTGTGCTACCTACTTCAATAGTCACACTGTGCTACCTACTTCAATAGTCACACTGTGCTACCTACTTCTGGAGGATAGTGCAGGAAGGTGTGGTATGAAAATTAATAGGGATAAGAGCAAGTGCTTAATTTTCAATGGAGGAGGAGAGAGGTTGGACGAGGTTGGGGGGGTTGGTGTGGTGGAGGAGATGAGATATCTTGGGGTGTTGGTGACAGCAAAGAAGAATTGCTTTGGGGTGTATAAGGAGGAGCGGTTGGGTGTGGCGAGGAAGATGGCGAATGTGACGTATTCTGTTGTCGGGAGGTCTTGTGACAGGTTGCTGATGGGAAAGACCTTCTGGAAGAGTGTGGTGCTCCCAAGCGTGTTGAGTGGAAGTGAGGTGATGGTGTGGACGAAGGCTGAGAGGGAGAGGTTGCAGAGAGTGGAGAATGGGGTGTGGAGGAGGGTGCTGTGCGCACCATCATATGCACCAATTGTGAAACTCCAGGGTGAGGTGGGCAGCTCGTCTGTGGAAGCGAGGGACATGAAGGTCAAGCTAAAATTTGCCAGATATGTGTTGGAGACAAAGAATGTGGTGCTGAGGGCGGTGTTTGAGAGGATGAGAGCTGGAGGATGGGTGTGTCCCTGGATGAAGTTGGTGAACAGCTACCTGGGGGAACTTGACATGGGATGGGGGGAGCTTGGGGAGATTTGGATGTGTGATATAGTGAGAAGAGTAGACGTGTGGGAGGAGAGAAGGTGGAGGAGAGAGTTGAATGGGAAGACATCGCTTGTTCACTATAGGATGAAGAATGGAATAGGAGGGGAGTCGTACGACAATAGCTGGGGAGCACAGCTGCTCTTCCGAGTGAGGAGCAACACTCTGAGGTTGGGGTGGAGGTCAAGGTTCTGGGGGGGTGAGGTTGGATGTGGGGTGTGTGGAGCGGAGGAGGAGACCTTAGAGCAATTCATCCTTGAGTGCCCAGAGCTGGAGGGAATAAGGCGTAGGTATGGGGTAAGAACGATGGAGGGGGTGATGGCATTTGGAAGTTTGGACAATGGGGAGATTTGTAAGTTTTTGGAGGTGGCATGGATGGCCAGGGCGAGGTTTGTTGGTGAGATGTCTGTGGGGTGAGGTGTGTTGGATGGGTGATGGGGGGTACGGCCCTGCGGAAAGTGTATGAGAGATGGTGAGGTGAATGAAGACGAGCTGGTGGCGATGAGAAGCCAGCACCGGCGAATTAATTCCAGTTTCAGTTCCAGTTCCAATAGTCACACTGTGCTACCTACTTCAATAGTCACACTGTGCTACCTACTTCAATAGTCACACTGTGCTACCTACTTCAATAGTCACACTGTGCTACCTACTTCAATAGTAACACTGTGCTACCTACTTCAATAGTAACACTGTGCTACCTACTTCAATAGTAACACTGTGCTACCTACTTCGATAGTAACACTGTGCTACCTACTTCGATAGTAACACTGTGCTACCTACTTCAATAGTCACACTGTGCTACCTACTTCGATAGTCACACTGTGCTACCTACTTCGATAGTAACACTGTGCTACCTACTTCGATAGTAACACTGTGCTACCTACTTCGATAGTAACACTGTGCTACCTACTTCGATAGTAACACTGTGCTACCTACTTCAATAGGTACACTGCACTACCTACTTCCATAAGTACACTGCACTACCTACTTCGATAGGTACACTGCACTACCTACTTCGATAGGTACACTGCACTACCTACTTCCATAAGTACACTGCACTACCTACTTCCATAAGTAAACTGGTATCGGACTTGGTATCGGTTACCCGAATTTTAAAGTAACTGTAATTGGTACTGGTATAGGTTACTAATATGGTATCGGTGGATCTCTAGCTATAGTTAATCTTTTTTTAACATAAGTGTCTTAGGAAACTGGGACTGAAATGTCTGAAATTTTAGATATGGACACCAGTGTCCCATAGCTAATATTCTATAATTATATGTAATTTCACTAATTTTTCAATTAAGTTCCATTTATACATGTCCAAGGATTATATATACAAGTTTTTGGAGCTGTAAATCAAATACGCGAAAGCCAACTCGAGAAGGTTAAGGCAAGACTAATTTGTAAAGCATAGAAATAAACTCAAAATTCTAAACCAATTAGACAAATCTGAGTTATAACCTTTCGAAAAGTAAGCCAATTAATAGGCTTACTCTCATGCCTTCGTAACATGGTCCTACATCCAGTGTATTTTTTATGTTATTCTAAGGGACGGTGCTATGGTGGTGGCTTAAATGAATATTTACTCTAGTTATAAAACAAGTGAATAATAATTAAATCATTGATAAAGTAGTTTCAACAATTCACAATTCATATGTACCAGACATGAAGCAAATTAATTTTTAAATGAAAAATCCCAATTAAATCTTCACTTTGGAACCAAATTTCTCCTTTAAAATATTTTAAATGTGACAACCTGGGTTTATACAACTAGACCTCTTTTTCCTAGACCTGGCAAAAAAAAAAACAATTCTTTGGATTTCCGATTCCGATTAATTTTCTCATTACTACTATGTTTACATGTAATTATTGTCAAGTCTGCAAAGCATGCACAATCAGTCTCCAGATATTCAATTTTTGGGGCAATTTCTCTCCAAAATGAAAAAACTATCAAAATAGTCTAATAATTACATGTAATTATGTAAACATAGGAATTAATTGGAAAATTGTCACCAGATATTGCAGAAAGCCAATTTCAAGGCCTCTCAAGTATCAGTTTAAATTTCACAACTTTACCCATGATCCATCTTGATTATTTTGCTGTCTGGAATTGTCTGAGAGGATTTTGAAATTTTTGTTCATTAGGAAGTCAAATTTCTCCTTTAAAGGTGGGGTGCGTCTAATTTTCATATCAAATATATTATCATAATATGATAAATAAACATTGATTAATAACATATATGAAATGTTTAGTCTCAAATCACTGTATTTTCAGAGAAAATAGGGTTTTTATTAGTTAACATAAGCTTATGCGATCATCTCATAGATGGCGTTGATCACATTATTTCCAGTATGTTCCAGAACAATCTTCACGAATGTTTATAGAATATCTGTTTAGCTTCGGAAATAAGCTATAAAAATTGGAATTTGTGATTTATATACAGTATGGGCCACAAAAATGTTTCCGCTCTTTTAAATACTTGTAAATCGTTAGCCAATGAACAAAAACCTGTATCTTGGTCTTTTTCTCCGCCTATTATTGTACTATTAACTGGTAAAAACAATTTTGAACTGATGGACATAGTTTAAGAACAGCTAAGCAAAGGGCGAGGGTCATTATTTTGGTCATTGCGCAAAGGTTATTCTTAGAGCTAACTCTGTGATTTTACTTACTAAAAGGCAGTGAACAAAAAGAAAATATAATGGTAGACATTTTAATACAGGGTGCTTACACTTCTTCCTTGTAAACTATTTGGAAATAGAACAACTTCAGTGACATTTTGATCTTATTGAAGTTTTCACTCTGAATATTCGTTCTTTGCTTGTTCATTCCTTGGTTAAGTATCGCTTCACACTTTGTATCGCATATACAAACTCGCCATTAAAATGGCGAGTTTGTATATGCTTCATTACCTGGATATATCTAAAGACTAAAAATAATTTAATTATATTAAAATAATCTAATTATATTAAAATAATCTAATTATATTAAAATAATCTAATTATATATATTATTTAACCAATCTAAATATATTTTTAGAAACTTTTTAGAAGAAAAGAAAATTTTGAAATCAAAGGAAATAATAATGGATATTTTATGATTAATCGACTATGATGAAAACAATCATTTTCTTTTTTTTTGCTGAAAAAGTCTTTAGGTAGTGGGCTTTCATGTCCTAAATTTTTGTGAGGGTACGAGCACTAAAACCTCCCCCAGGAGAGCCCAAAGAGAATTCTAGTCTGTAAAGCGTGTCCATGTTGCCAAAAATCTTTGGAGACAAATTGTCCTTAAACTAAAATCTTGGAGACAGATTTGCGACACTTTGCAGACTGGAAAGTGATCATTATTATTTTTTAATTACAAAAGGAATGCTAATTGCTATGCAGTTTACATATAAGTTTCATTTTTCTTTGGGTTAGAGGCACTACAACCCCACCCATTGCAGGGCCCAAAGGGAGAAAGGAGAATTTACGATTTAGGGTATTATCAACATATCTTCATTTTTGGTCAAATATAAACATTTTGGGCTCTCCTGTAAAATGTGTATATCCACCTATAAAAGAGTAGGACAAGAAGTGAATGAATTTTCATGCTACAAGAAAACCAGACAGTTTTAGAATCCTTGAAACATTTCTAAATTCTAACAAATCTATTATCTATAGAAAGCTTTTTCAATTTTCACTCTGGTTTTCTTTTTATCACAGTTCAAAATCGAAAATTTAGGTGTTTTTTTGAACATTTTAGTTAGTCATCAAAAATGCTTATAAAAAAACCGGGAAGGAAAATTGAAAAAGCCTTTTGTAGCTTTGTTTGAAATGTTCTAAAGATTCTGAAACTGTCTTAGTTTTTTTCTAGAATATACACTCATACACTTCTCGTCATTTGAAATGTATACAATTCTTTATACAAAAATTTAAAAAACTATTTTTTTTTCAATAACCAAGCCAAAAGTCAAAAAATCACATGATTAATTACCAGTCTGTAGAATATGGGACATTATTATTTTTTAAACATTTTCTGTGCAAACAATCCTTAATTTCCTTCTATATTTACATGTATTTTATTGAGAACAAAAGCCAAAATGGAGGATTTCTTGGAGAATATTTTACCAGTTGGCAGTTCCTGCAGTCTGGGAGACTGGGAATAAACTGTGTTTTGTTTACACAGTTACATTAACCTTGCAAATTTCAGAACAATCAGTCAACAAATGAAAAAGTTTTTTGAAAAGTGGGTTGATAAATAAGTGGCTAGGAGTAAAATTAACTAACTCAACAAAATACCTACCTAAATTACATATAATACAGGGTGTCAGACACTTTTGTTGCCAAACTTTAACATAAGGTTGCATTTGTCGAAATTAACACTTTTTATTCCATGAAGGTATGGTCTAAAATGCTTAGTTAAAAAGTTACAAGGTTAGGAAAGTAGTATCTGTACCATTTGCATTCATTATTATTAGTTAACATCATTTTTTTAATGTTGCAATAAGAAACAAAATATTTTTAAAAGTAATTATTAGGAGCACAAAAAACTTAATCTTAAATTAGGTTACATGCTTACAAAATGTGTTCAAACTGCCTCCAATTTGTTGCGATCAATGCGATGCAGCCGTTCAAACGGTAGTCCAATGATTGGCGGACACGAGCAAAGACACCAGGAGTTTCACGAATCATTGCGGGGAAAAACATTTGAGCGCTTGCATCGCAACAAATGGGTGACAAATTGAACACAAATCACAATCTGTAACTGTAAACATGTAATCTAATTTAAGATTACTTTTCTTGTGCTCCTAATAAGTAATAATTACTGTTAAAAATGTTTTGATTCTTATCACAACATTAAAAAAATAATGTTAACTAGGTAATAATAATAAATGGTACAGATACTACTTTCCAAAGACCAACCCAGTCTGTATTTTGTGGTAAATTCCACCAACATGTCGGTGGAATTTTTCTCTATTAAAAATAACATTCTGGCAAAGTCGGTGGATTTTTAACTATATATTCCTATGTTACCATTAATTTACAGTGGAAAAATGGGTGAAATGTTGGTGGATCAGCCAAATTACTGGAAATATATGGTGGATTTTTTCCAGTCTGCAGAAACTGGTAAAGTATTTGTAGAGATCCCTTATTCTGTTCGTAGCAAAATTAATGTAAATATAGGAATTAATTCAGAAGTGTTCGTCCAGTCTGCAGAATGTGTCTCTTCTCCCGCAGAGATTTTATTTTGAGAGAGAGTTGCTCTCTGACTCTCAGTAGCAGATTCAGAATCTCCCGCAGCTAAATTAATGGTAACATAGGAATGAATTCAAAATCTCCCGCAGCTAAATTAATGGTAACATAGGAATTAGTTCAAGATCTCCCGCAGAGATATCCAATATCTAAAAATTCAATCAAAAACTCCAGCAGAGAGTTTTGGAAAAATGTTCCATATTCTCCAGACTGGGTGTTCGTAGCAAAATTAATGTAAATATAGGAATTATTTCAAAATTGTTCGGAGAGAAAATCCCAAATATCTCCCATATTCTGCAGACTGCCGACTGGGAATTTTTCAGCTTTTTCAAAAAGTCAGTGGAATTATGTGCACCAAATACAGACTGGTAATTCCAACATTATAACTTTTTAACTAAGCATTTTAGACCATACCTTCATAGAATAAAAAATGTTTATTTTGATGAATGCAACCCTATGTTAAACTCAGGCCAGTCTGCAGAAATTAATGAAGTGTTCGTAGAGATCTCATATTCTGTTCATAGTAAAATTAATGTAAATAATAGGAATTAATTCAAAATTGTTCGGAGAAGATATCCCAAATATCTCCCATATTCAGCAGACAGGTGTTAAAGTTTGGCAACAAAAGTGTCAGACACCCTGTATAATAAAATTAAATAAATAGGTAGTAGCTACTAGTTAGTTAGTAATTAGGTACCTTGTTCTAGTTCTACAGTAGAACTAGAACAAGGTACTTAATTACTAACTAACTAGTAGCTAGGTACTACCTATTTATTTAATTTTATTATACAGGGTGTCTGACACTTTTGTTGCCAAACTTTAACTGACCTGTCTGCAGAATATGGGAGATATTTGGGATATCTTCTCCGAACAATTTTGAATTAAATTCCTATTATTTACATTAATTTTACTAATTTCTACTTCTAGAAGTTCTAGTCTTCTACTAATCTACTTCTCCAGGTTAGCAAGATGTCCTACAATTCTTTGGCTAGCTAAATAAAGTATAAATTTTTACTTATGTAAACTAGCTTCGTTTGATTGATAGCATAATTGATGGATGACACATCATTGATAAGTACTACCTACTTACGGAACTAGGAAATGTATAGGCATGCATGGACAGTGCATGTTAATATCAATAATATTCATAATACCGGGCAAAAACATGACAAATCATTAAAACATAAATAAAAGGATAAATCCTAGTCATAGATATAAAAGAAAAGTCTTTGTTGAAAATTGAAAAAGGCATAACAACACACACACGGAACTTACAATTCTTTGACCAACATATTGGATGTTGAAACCTAAATAACAGATACACCACCTCTTTCAACGTCTCGCCATAAACTGACAGCACAGAAAAATAAGAGTCTTGTTGTTCAATATATCAATATATAAATAATAATCTAATTTTGATAATCTTGAAACTAAATTGAACTATAGATGATTATATTATATATCTATAGTGAAATCGTTTTTTCTTAGTACTTATAATGCATGTTTTAAGTATTATGAAATGTATTTTGGTTAGTAGAGGGCGCAAATATCAGTATTGAGCATACTATGTGGGCGTAATAAACGTGAAAATTATTGTCGAAATGATAAAAATAAGTTGTCTGCCTACGAAAACAAAAGATAAACGCTGTAAAGAATATATTAAAGGTGTTGAAATCTATATAATTTAATCGTGTACAAAGTCCTTCATTATAAAATAGTATCTTTTAATCGACCGAAGCTATACCGAGAGCCTTATCTCAATTCAATATCTGTACAGTAAGAAATACACGTGATATCACTCATGAATTATAAGTTTCGAGGTATAGATCGAAGTGATCGATAATTATTAAGCCAATTTGAAATTTAATAATTATTTGTTTTACTTTAACAATTCTTTTTTAATTATTTCTAATGGATTAAACGGCTAACAACCCACCAAAATGTATGCCAAAATATTTATTTGAAATATGCACTTGTTATTCATTCCTTTGAATTATTAAAATATTATCCCAAATATTCCATGCCATCTAATTCAACATCTATATATAGCTAGGCATTTAATATAAATCTTTGTAATTACTGGAATTTAATTACATAGAGAGTTATTATGCGTATTATTTGGAGTATGAATATATCTTTCAAAATGTCTTTAAAGATTGTTCACTGTTATTATTTTAGTCAATTTAATGCTGATAAGATCAGGGCTTAATTATTGTTTACAAATATACGAAACATGAGCGACTTCCTCACGAATTTCTAATTAAATTTGCATGGTATTGAAGTACTCTGATTTATCCTCATAATCAATATTATAATAAAAGGCTCTTTTGATCTGTCTGTCCGTTACATTAACCTAATAATTATACGCTTGACAGGCAGTTCACAGGTGGTAGGTAGTATGAATATGAAATTATTCTGTTATTTGTTGTATGGTAAAGCTCTTACAGCGGACGATCTTTGAACGTGCACCCCCTACAAAGGACAAACATTGTTCGTTCTAACGGACTGCAGATCACTACAACGACCAAGCTCTTTAAATTTATATTGTTTAACATATTTTTTATCTGTCTACCAAGTATCTAGTCAAACATTTATTATATTTAGAGGTACGTATTACAATTTACTAAATTACAATCAACACTATATTGTTTTAAGATTTTTTAAGTATTTTGATCTAGTTTACTTTCCCTATAGATTTTCTTTGATTAGAAAAGTTCTATAGAAAATAAAAAGAGATGTAACTAGTTAGTAATTAATTGTATACACACGAGAGTTTATTCGTCTTTTTATTCTTCTATATAAGTAACACCAGTAAAAAAAATTAATTAATAATTTGGTTTTAAGACCAGCGTTCATCGCAAGGGGCGCTGCGAATTATTGTTCACAATCCTGATCAGCTGTTATCAATTAGAAATATCAATTATTTGACATCAATAAGTATAAAACTATAATATCTATGCAGTTTAGTAAGTAGTGTGCTCAATATTTTGTTTACAATTGACATTTGTAGTTCCAGATTCAGTGAGTAGGTGGCGCTGCATTTGCGAATTAATTAATTAAATTTTTTAAATAGGAATTAAAAAATTTATCAACAAGAGATAAAAAGTTTGTGCAAAGGTTTACCACCTCTTTAAGCTTTCTTTGAAATGCTGTTAAAGAAAACTTACAAAGTTTAAATCTCCAACTAAACTAAATAATGTTTGTTACAACAAACGCTGATCGGTAAAAAGGACATTTTTCTGGTACCTACATGTATACCCACTGCGCGTTTTACGAGCTTTACCTGTAAAAGGTTTCAATAACTGATAACAGAATAATTTCTAATTCTGAAAGTTCATTTTATTCAGTTGGAAATATTCGATCAAAAGCGGAGTCAGGGATTATCTTAACCTACTAAAAAAACAGTCAATACTAAAATACATTGTTAATTGAAACTAATTTCACATTTTCAAATATATACTTTACCAATTATAATACTTGTACAGATATTTTATAATTGTTCTGGGCACGATGAAAAATTTATAAAATTTGATAATAATAGAAAAATAGAAAACTGTGACTTGAGTAATTAAGATAATGCGGATTTTCAATTCTTTGATAATGTATTTTTGAACAAATCACTCAATCGTATAGTATTAGAGTAAAAATATATTTATGCAGGTTCTACAGAGAACCTACGTAAGTATTTCCACAGATATTTCCTCCATAACCATTCGTGGGTGTTTTCGAAATGCTATTTACCAAAATCTGCTACAGGAGATTACTATTTATTTAGATATCTAACATTCATGATAATCTTGATAAATCTGGTGAAAATAAAAATACCATTTAGTTTTCATATAACAAATTTACTTAATAGCAAATATAACTGCAGTTGAAAAGATGAGAAAAAAATAGACCTGTTTAACATGGCACACATATGTATCAAAGTGATTGTTCATAAATCATCTGATTTAACTAAAGGGATACAGTAGATGAAAGTACAGACGATAATCTCCCAAGGAGGTAGTTTTGGTGGGGCCACCGAAGATTTAATGGGGACTTTACTTCTGTCTTAGTTTAATTAGTCTTCATTAGGTACCAACTGTCAGATCATTTTTGAATCAATCTTTGCCGAGCAAAAAGAATGGCGAGAGGATTCAGCTCTTCGGGTGGGTAAGGATATTCTCCTCCAATTGTGTTGTACTCCCTCAGTTTCTCAGTATACTCCTCTATCCTCTTTTTGGTGGCTTTGCTCAGTTCATTGAGGAGTGGTTCCGCAGCAGATGTCGCAGATGTCAATTGCGAGAGAGAACCCTTCACGGATTCTTCAAGAACGGGGGAAGTGTCCTGGTTGAAACTGGCGAGCAAAGCTGCTGATCTTGAGTCCAAATTCACTCTTTGGACTGGCTGGGCATTCTGGATTGGGAAATTGAAGAGCCTGTTAAACATATTGAGGGGATTGTTAGCAGCGAAATCTGCTGGGAGGCTGGGGATTGGTGCTGGTAATGGTGCTGGTAAAGGTGCACTTGCGGTGGGTGTTACGAAAAAGCTTGATCTAGGGCTGTTTGATGAAGGTAAATTCGTTCTAGAAGCTAGTTGAGAGAATTGTGCAGTGCCGTCCAATACGGTGTCGATGAGTTTTATCAGACGACCGAAGTTGAAAAGGTTATCAAATAGCGGAGGGGAATCCTGCACTCTCTCTCTTTCTGAAGTTTCAGGACGAGCTGCAGCGCAGGCGACCAGCGCTAGGAAAAATATCGGCAATTTCTGTGGGAGGAGGAAAAAAAATCGATATGTTACATAATAAATTAAATTTAGTTGCTAAGGATAATTATATTCAAAATCTTATTCATTATTCCGCATTAAAAAAAATAGTTTTATCAAGAATTTTCATTACGAATTCTAATTTTCTGTATAAGTTATTGGAATTCTAAATACATACTTGACCAATGCTAATTTTTAATTAAATAAAATTTCCTTATAGCTATAATTAGCCTTGTAGATTTTTATATTGATTTTTTCTACATCTACATTCATCTAATACCAATTTTAATTCACTAAAGGTATTGAATTATGTTTGTACGATAAAGAGTATATTATTATATTAAAGTTACGCACCATTTTAAAGTGTGAAAGCAAACAGAGTCAGATGGATACTACGATTCAATACCTAAATTTCACCTAATATATATACCCAGCATTATATAATAAATCCTTTTATGGTTCAATAGTGTCAAATATTACGCTGCATTTAGGTAATAAAACTGAGTAAAGTTCAAGGTTGCAAAGCAGTTTCAGGTGCACAGGTTACTTTAATAAAATAAATGATAATGATTAACTAACATTTTAAAATTTAGTAAAAAATATATTGAAATAATAAAAAGAAATAACAATTCTTGTAGATGATTTATAGGGACCCCATTTAATCTACGATGCCCCCACCATAATTCCTTATAGACAGTTAGAGAAAGTTTTTGAGTTGTATTATACGCACATACACGTAGCTACTAAGTTGAACTCTAAAACTATCTAAATTTAGCAATGAGCAGTTGAAGGAAAAGTAGTGTGTTTATTATTCTATGTATTGCATGTACTCTATGTCCAAGTTATAAGGAAATAAATGATGACAATGTTACCAAGATGATTAAATTTTAAAGTATTACAAACCAGTGATTTTGATTCTCCCCGATATTATTGCAATAAATTATTCCTAAAGGATATTACAGGCTAAAAGTTACATGCAAAAAGAATATGTATAGTTAAACTCATATGTAACCTTCAAATTATTGAAATGTAGTAATTTGGAAAATTGCCCTAATTTTCAATTTTTTTTTATCTTTCAATACTGATACAGTAAGATTGAGTTATCAGACGGTTTTTCGATCATATGAATAAAAGTATATGATTATTATATACATTTTCTAAATGTGGAACCGTCCGATAATGGAACTTACCCTATACAAACCAATGATCTGCCTTCAGCCCACTATTTGAATAACCCGTATCTTTCCAAATAGATATGATACCTCATATTTCATTTATTAGATTAGTGCGGTCGAAAAGGTAGCGTGACGCAATCACTTAGTACATCGTACTGCTTAGAATCTAATGAAGGATTTATCGAAGATATTCTTCGTAATAGGTAGGAAATGTTCATGTAAGAACAATTGGCAACTTATTAGTCTAACTCGCTTTAATTTACAGTGAATAAACCCTCGTGTAATTCGTGAAATGACCTTAACGAGACATTATGCACATTTTGAGCTTCTACTGTTATCTTACATTGCACAGTATTGACTGTTCTATTTATTAACGTAGAAGATAAAGATAATAATGGTCCAATGGAAGATTCTGAATAGAGTCTTTTTATTTTGTGTGATAATAACATCATTCAGTCTTATCGAATTCTTTTAATAAAAGGGGGGTACTAGGTAAATTCACCGCGGAAAATTCCACCAAGTAAATTCCACCGCTGGAAAGTTCCACCAATTCTCGATTCAAACATTGAAAAGAGCAGGAATTTTTCAATATGGTCACTAAATTTTAAATTAATTGGAAGAACTTTAATTTTTCTAGCATGGCATTGAAACTGAATTGATTTTTTTCACACCGCCCCTCGCTTATAATAAGTGGTCTATGTGAATTACATCACCACAGTATACGAGAAACAGTCTAATGATTTCAGAGTGGCAATATGAGTCTCTATTGTGTTATCACACCAATAACCAACTCATATCTCAGTTGGTTATTTGATGGTATAGAGAGCTGCCACAGGTTAAACATAGCAATAGTTCTGGTGACGTGACATTGGCGATAGATAATTGCGAACTACATCATGACATTGGTGATAGGTAATTGGTAACTATATCGTGAATTCAAAAGCTTCTTACAGACACTTTCACGTGTTAGGGATTAACTAAGGAGGTGGAAGGGAGGGTGGGGGGTAGTATGCGGGTATAACTAAATATAATTTTTTCAAATCAATACGGTATTGTTTGAATTTGTTAGGTCAATAAATTGTTCAATAAAATTTGCTTGGTTCATAGCTTGTTAGAAGAATTTTTCAGGATCAACAGCTTGTTGAAAGTGGATTTCTGGATCTACAACTTTTTGAAAAAAGTTTTTTAGATCTACAACTTGTGGAAAGAAGTTTTCTGGATCTACAACTTGTTTAACTAATTTTTCTGGATCTATAACTTGTTTAAAGAAGTTTTCTAGATCTACAACTACTTTGAATAATTTTTCAGGATCTACAACTTGTTTAAAGAATATTTCTGGATCTACAACTAGTTTAAATAATTTTTCAGGATCTACAACTTGTTTAAAGAATATTTCTGGATCTACAACTAGTTTAAATAATTTTTCTGGATCTACAACTTGTTTAAAGAAGTTTTCTGGATCTACAACTTGTTGAAAGAAGTTTTCTAAATCTACAACTTGTTGGAAGAAGTTTGTTGTATCTACAACTGTTGAAGGAGTGTTGGAAATCATCAAAATTCGTCCGTGTATTTTTAAAATACACTATTAGGTTATTATCTACCTGAGGAAAATACAGATGTATGAATGACTGTATATATACACAATTCTAGAGTTCATATTTCATACCATAAATAATATAGTTTAGGGAAGATCTCATTGGTGCATTTCTGTATCTGTTGGTTGGTGTTTTGTGTCACGTAATCAATAGCGCTTTAATAGTCTGAGGTATAATGAGGTGAACACAATGAGTGTCCTTATCATTACCTTCCTAATTAGAGCCAAATAAAGCTAGGGACTGCATGATGTGCAGCACTAAAAGCAGGTGCACCACTGACACACTTTGCACTCAATTTACAGCATTCACCTATTTTAAGGCAAGAAATTAGGTTAAGAGGTACTGCTATTTTATTGGATTAGTGCAATATTGACCTGGTTCATAAACTATTGCAGGTAGTCTATTTTCAGAATAAAAGAGAGTGATAAAAACTTCCAAAATTTACATAAATGGATGTTTCGATGGGAGTTAAATTTGGTTTAGAAAGTTTATTGTATAATTGGTCTTCATAGGTATAATAATTTATGTACCTGTATATCAGTCGTTTAAGAGTTCAAAGTTTTGAATTATAAACAACTTACACAAAGAGATTCTATTTTTGGACAGCATCACTTCAAAATTCAAAAATTATCAAAAAATTTATCGTGTCATGAATTTAATGTTTTTATATGAACACAATTTCTAGAAAACCTCATCAATAAAATATTATTTCATTACATACTATTTATACATTAAAGACCAGTAAGTTAACATTCAATATAGATCCCAATTCTGAATCTTTATAACCTCCACTTCGAACGAACTTCAAGTATGTTTAAGGACAATAAATCATAGTTTGAATTATTCGGAAAGGATCCAAGAATGGCTAACAGTACCATTATAATCTCTATTTGATTATCACGCTGATTAAAATAATCACTTGAGGATATGAGGTAATATAATCGTACCTGCATGATGAATTGACGCTTGACTTTTCGTTATAATGACGTAAGTGAGTATACGTTCACTGGAGTGAATCTAGATACTCAATATGTTCACATTAACAGTTCATAGAGTATACATTGTAATATAAATCGATACTTTTGTCTGTCCTTATTTAAACCATCAAGTCAAATATTTTTAATCTAAATCTTAGTGTAATTAAAGTAAGTAAAGCTATGCAAACTCATTAGTTATTGTTGGGATATCAAACAAATAATAGATCAGTTTTTAAATTTCTCAGTCCCTAAATTTTAATTTTAGTGTGGTGTCCTGATAAAAAATGATGACGTCACAAAGACTCAACATATCGAATTATATACTATTACATTGATATATTATGCTAAATTCCCATTTTTCCAAAATTAGGTTTTGTCTATCATTGGTACCTGGAGTACGTATACGATGTTTTCAATATAAATAATTTGATGCACCTCTTTCTATATCCTGATGTAAAAAGGATTCTTTGACCTAATTCTATCCATCACATTTTGACGTCAGCGTGAAGAGTAGAAGTAGATATGTACGTTAATTTGACTCTTGATAGGAAAATTATATGACTTAGCAGAAAAATTTATTAATTGATTTTTAAGACATGTTAAATGGATAAATATGTTTTTTTTTTTCAGTCATTATGATTGATATTTCCAAATTCCGCTGTTAAATTAAGTAACTCAACTACCAGAACTCATAAGGTTATGACTTGGTACTTAGCCTGCCTCTTACTGGTTGTTGAAGGGGTGACAGGACAATAACCCCCCGAGCAAAAAAACCCGCGCGGTCAAAAAAAAAACCCGTGCAATATACATCCCGGACAAAAAAACCCCGTGCAATAAACCCCCCGGACAAGAACCCTTCAAGCAAAAAACCCCCGGTCTATATAAATAGCCTAATTCAATTTTATTAATTTTCACTACTTTTTTAATAATAAAATTACTAGGTATATGTTGTAAATATAAAGAGATATAGTGCATCTAAGGTTAGGTTAGCGGTCCGATTGCCCAACCAGGTTTGATAGTGACAAAATGTATACTGAACTTATTTTTACTATAAAATAGGTAATTGGGTGTACCTTATTTTGCAAAATATTTTGTCATATTTTCGAAGAAAATGTAATAATTATTGGTTCGCATTGAATAATGTTTAATATGTTAATAAAAATGAATTAGGCTATTTATATAGACCGGGGGTTTTTTGCTTAGGGGTTTTTGTCCGGGGGGTATTTGTCCGGGAGGTATTTATCCGGGGGGTTTATTGCACGGTTTTTTTTTTGTCCGGGGGGTATTTTGCACGGTTTTTTTTGACCGCGGGTTTTTTTTTTACACGGGGGTTATTGTCTTGGAATCGTTAAAGATCCCCTTCAAGCATTTTTTAAATTGTTTTAATCAACGAGGCTAATGTTTCTTATCATTTTGCTGTAAACCCCGTGAAATTTGATAGCATATTTTTTAATTTTATATGGAATTTAATATTTTTATGATGAAAAATCTACAATACTCGTCTTTCTTTCGATTCATTAATTTTCAGTCCGAAGAAAAAGAATGTGCACTGTTTGTTTTGATTGCCAACTAGGTAGGTATCACCAATCCAATATTTAACATTACTGTAAAGCCATAAAATTGGAGAAACTTATTATATAAAAGTTTATATACTTCAGCAAATAATTTAAATCTTAAATAAATGCAAAAAATGCATTGTTTGTTTACATAATTTTAATTTGAAATCAAAACAAAGAGTTTACAATCTTCATCTTCCACGTTAGATCAGTGTGCCGTACAATTGTTGCACACAGAGTATTAAAAACTTTAAATGCATATCAAAAAATATATACTGAAAGTTTGAAACTAATTATATGCAGTTTGCTGATTAGCAGATTAATGATCCTAGTCCTTAGCTCTATGATATTACGTAATAAACTCATTCTTTTCCCGGAACCTGGAGAGGAACTTACATATTTCAACTACCAGAATCTATTCGGCATTGACGTTGTACTTATCCTTCCTAGATTGGTTGTTGAATTTCGTAACTCAACTACCAGAACTCATTAAGCTCTGACTATGTTCATGGCATACTTCAGACACCATCGATTGGTTTACGCGTTCATGCCTAAGTAATGACACTCTGGCCCAGTGACTGGGTAGCCCAGCAGTTCGTGATTCGAGCTGTGAATGCACGGTGTTCGGGTGGCGGTATGGCGTACGGTGATAAGGGAGACTACCCCAAAAGAGAAACAGATTCGAATGACACATGGCCATTGTTGTAGATAAGAATGTCATAGTGATAAGATAAGAAACTAGGCAGCATCCATATAGTCAGTTAACTGTATTAATACGTTGTCAATATGAATACTTACTTGCGTAAAATATACTACTAAGTACTACGTTGCCATGTTGATGTAACTAGGGTCTCTTTCGTGAATTTGCATTGATGTGATTTATAGATCAAAAAATTCATTGAAAATATTACGTTACGTATTATTCAACCAATTATAGATATATGGCACTGTCAATTCATCAATTAAACATTCAATAGTTGAATTCAATATTCAACTGTTGAATTCAATATTCAACAGTTTACTCATCAATATATGTATTTTGCTGTCTAGCAACCTTATATTGTATATTATCTACAGGTTACTCAAAATAATCAGGCTACCCAGCTTTTTTCCTATTGTATAACCTGATCTCATAAGCTACATTATCATAAGCTATTTGACCCATTTAATAACTTTCGTTTGAGAAAAAAATATTTTAAGATAAAAACCTCATGCATTTTTATTTTTCCTTTCCGTCGTTCAAATTTGCAACATCACCTTTCCCTTTTCTAAGGACCAATTGATTACTACGAAGTCACAGGCAGGTGAGACATTTACCTGTAACCTTTGCATCGAGATGTTATAGATCAATATTTGAAAAGCCACTTTGAAAAGGCATGACAAAGGAATACATTGCACACAATATTGCTACTCAATAACTAAGGCTTTGGTTGCTATTTTTATCGTGTTTGACTTGATGATAGTAATCAATAATGAAGAGATTGGTAAGTAAAATATTTTGAAAAAGGAGTTGGAACTTGGTCGAATCTAATAGTATATTAATATTATAGTAATATAATGTATTAATATATTGATATTATCGTAAAATAATTTACATATTAAAATTATCGTAATATAATATATTAATATTTTTTATAGTAAAAATATTATCGTATTATCGTATTTCTGTTGGAAAATTTATCGTAAAATATAGATGATCTTTTTAATCATCGATGAAATGATCAATCGAACGCCAACTCGATCGGCGATAATATAGGGTAAGTTACGAGTTATCGGTCAGTTCCACATCTTATAAGAATAAACCATATAATATTCATTATTTCAATTTATGATTGAATCATATCATATTTTCAAAAATGTGCAACCGTTCGATAAAGTGGAATTTAACTTCAAAAGTCAAATCATGGTAATTTTTTTTATATAAGGAATAGAAATTCATTAAACTAGGTAAGAAACTATTGTGAATAGTCTATATTTATATTTATAAAGTTAATTTACATTACAGTTTAAAGTATATAGTTTATATAAAATATTCATATACTTTTTTTTCACTTTCTCAGCAACTACATAAATAAGTAATAGGGATTTAAATTACTTTTTAAAAATTAACAGAAATAAATAGAATATTAGATTTTTTTTATTTTCAAACTATATTACCAATCTCAATTATAGAAAACCGTAGTTTTTTCGGCAAGACGTCATGATATTAGCCACGCCCCTTTTATCGAGTATTGTGTACGTCAAAGTAACGTCAGTATACTGAAATATTAATGCTGTGATATGTCAGTAAATACTGAGAAAGAGTAACCTGCTTAACAATGCACATGTACAAATAGGCTCAATATACCAGCAAATTATAGTTAACACACATTATGGTTATAGGGTAAAGATCCATTCACAGAGGCGAATTGAATACCATATGAATTGTTTTTTTAGGAAATGAATCAAAATAGAATTTGGACAAAATGATTAAAAGACTTGTTTAATTTAGATAAACTTTATTTAATTTGGAGTTAAACCACATTTAGCCTTCAATGCAACTTCAATACGATATAGGAATTGAGTCATAAAGCTTATTGACTTCTATCGGAATTTTCAGCCACTCGTTCATCAGAAACCTGCTCCAGTTCTTCCAGACGGGAGGGTGGAGGGTAGCAATTCCTGACTTTTCGCTAGAGTATTCACCAGGAGGGCATTCTATGTGTTCTAGCTCAGTTTCATGCTCTTCATATTCCAATTGTTATGATATAGACTGTGTGGAACAGTATCGTCTTGGAAAATGCGGTCACCTTCAGGAAACAGAGTTCTGTCACCCAAAATGTTCAGGTAATCTTTGCTGTTGATCCTACCATGCTAGGCAACAATTAAACAAGAGAACTCCATGATATGGCTGCCCGATCCATATCGGAGCCTGCTTCATGCTGCACCATGGTTTTGAAAGCTTCTTTGGGTTTCCTCCACAGGTTTACTTGCCCCAAAGTCGGAAAAAAGAGTAAAACTGGACTCATCAAATAGTATTACTCGATTCCACTGATTTTGAGACCAGGTTTTACGTTGCGGCACTACATTATCCGCTTCTCAACGCTTCAAAAAGAAAGGAGAGCTTACCTGATTGCGGCTCTCACGACGAACAGTTTTGGTTAAATTTGATTCTGCACACATCTTATTCGCTGCAGTTTGCTGGTTTTCCCTCAAAATACGGTTTAATGATAGCCGACTTCAATCAGAGAGCTTGGAAGGTCGACCAGATTTGTTTCGATAGTCGGAGGTCTTTCCCTGTTTTACAAATTGTGTCATTGTGCTCAATATGATAGATCTCGCAAACTCCAAAATCGAAGCTACTGCAATGCGAGCGCAACCAATTCATCCTATTTCAAAATCAGTTAGGTTATGCATTTTACCAGCGAAAAATATGCAGCTATATAGCAAGAACAATTTCTCCACAGTGAATATACAAGCATAATGAAAAGGTTAATTACAATTGTGTGGACACATGGCAGATAGATTTGTTCCCAGACTGTAAATGTGAATTAGATATTTAGTATCTATGAAGAAAGGAATAAATCTATAGTAAGTTAATTTAGGTAACTATAAATATATATAGTTAAAGTTAACACAGTTTCAGATACAGAACTACTAATTAATAACAATAACCATTTCACCCCTTCAGGTTCTAACACTATAGAAAACTGTATTCCAAAGCTATCCGATTGTTTTTTAATCTATAATATTTATTTATAATCAAATATTATCAAGTGTATTTTTTAATAACAAATAATTAATAAGCTACAATCTTTCTTTGCAATTTGCAATATAATGTTGCTCATGAATGCAGGAAAGATACTCCTTTCTTTTTCCATATCAAATTACAAACTATCATTTATATTATTTGATTATTTTAATTGGTTACTGAATATAGTTTTCATTATATAATTTAACCCTAATTATTTGAGAGTTTATTTTTAGACCTCAAAATATTTATGGCTGTAATTATTAGTTTTATTTGCGTACTAACTACGTATTAAGTACTTAAAATAACTACTTAGTAATTAGTAAGGCTAATTAACATTGATTTTGTGAACAATGTGATTGCTATAAATAGATAATGTGAACCTGTAAATGACTGTGAACCTTTAAACGACTGTGAACCTTTAAATGACTGTGAACCTTTAAACGACTGTCAACCTTTAAATGACTGTCAACCTTTAAATGACTGTCAACCTTTAAATGACTGTCAACCTTTAAATGACTGTCAACTTATGAATGACTGTCAACCTTTAAATGACTGTCAACCTTTTGAATGACTGTCAACCTTTGAATGACTGTCAACCTTTGAATGACTGTCAACCTTTAAATGACTGTCAAATTTTGAATGACTGTCAACCTTTAAATGACTGTGAACCCTTAAATGACTGCAGTGAACCAAAGAACATAAATTTAATTAAATAATAATAGAAGTCTCATTAATATATTTAATATTTATTTACATTATATTTTAAATATTATAATATTTAATCACTTTAAATTCTTTTCAGATTTTTCCCATTTCTGTGTTTTAGTGTATAGAACAAATAATTTATATCCACGTTAATTAAGTAGCTACAACATCAGCTGTTAGGTCATCATTCTGTTCATCATTAATGAGTACCTGTGTGATGAGCTCAACTCATGATAGAGTGTTATGAAAAATCCCTATCTTCTCATACTTCTCATATTTGGTGAGTATGAGCATTAATGAGTAAAGTTGTGACATTTTGTAAAAGTATGCTCTATAAATATAAATTCCATGTAATCCTAAGCGCGACATGAAAAATATTGAGTAGAACCCTTCTAGTTTAGCGATAGGAAGTTCCAATACCCTAAATTTTGATGTCGTTTATAATATTCATTGAGTTTATAGTTTTAAGAGCATATTCTTACAAAATATCACTACCCTGTTAATGAGCAATGCTGTGTCTGTCATCTTTTAGCTTACACTCTACTATATGAGGTATCTAAAATATAATATATTGATTAAAAAAATTAAATGAATTAGGTTAATACACATTGATGTAACTATACAGGGTGACCCACAAAAAGTGTACCTAAGTTTTAATTAATATAAATATCGTACACGTACAATCTTAAGCAATGACGGTGGTAGAGTGGATACATGAAAAATATATAATTTTAAAATTTACTTCAACTCATTTTTTAACTGCTTATAAATACGATGTTTATATTGTTTCTAAGTTGGGTACACTTTTTTGTGGGTCACCCTGTAGGTATTTCAATGCATATCAAGTGCAATGACTTAATTAACTTAATTACTACCTTAGATCAACACATAATTATATTATAGTTACACTTTGATCTCATTATTATGTTATATTTGTCATGTTAATATTATAATAACAAAATTTCTATGAATTACAGAATGGAACATGAAAACACCCAAAATTACATTAATATTTATATTAATTTTCACATTAATATTTATGTATGGTCGGAGGTCTATTAACTTTATTTCTTTTAATCTGTTTCATTTCTCTTTCTTTCCTTTTTTCTCTTCAAACTTGGTTGGTTAATCACAACACCTCTAAATATCAATGACCAAACTGTCACTAATCGGGAATAACTTCTATTCCCGCTGTCCCTCTCAATCTCCATCTCCTTTCTTAAGTCAAGGAACCCTTTCTCTCTATTCATCCATTTTATTGGATTTCCTTAAACCCAGGAGGTGTACTCCTTTCCTAATTCAGCCTAACTACAAATACTATTTCCTATCTACGCCCAGAAACCGTTATGAAGTTCTTTCCTGAAATATTTTCTAATCTATTGAGTTAAGCATTAACTAATTTGTAGAGCATGTCAAGCGTCCCCTTATCACCTGTGAATCTTCTTGGAAATCTGCCCAACTGATTTTACACTAAACAATATTCGTGAAGCATGTAGTTACATCACTATTCCTATATTAATATTTACACTAGTTCTACTCTCCTTTGCAGTTCTGGTGGTTTTCCCCCCGGAGGTAGAACTACGGGGCAGAGGTGGAGGGGGCAAAGGAGGGGGAGGGAGAGGGGGGCCCTCGCGCACTGGTGGAGGATATAAATCCACCGGAAAAACTGGGAGGACTTCCTCTGGTGGAAGGACTTACTATGGAGGATCGTGAGTCATGATATTCTATTTTCTTTCTTAACTGCATAAATAATAGCAAAAAAGAATATACGAATCTGAAATTCAACAAATTTAAGAATATCATTTTGAAAAAAATAAAAATAATAAGATGTCTGACGTATGCTGTTTGAATATACTCTATATTGAACCGTCTGTTCGAGATTGAACATGTGAAAGGTTTTTTAAAGATCACTACTATATAAAGAAGAAAAAGACGTGAAAATGCAACGGAGCGGCGAAGATTATAAATTAAAGGCTTGTTCACACACATCAGTAGGGTTGTGACAATATGCGTTTAAAATCATAGATCCTGAAAATATCATATACAGATTGAATTAAAGACTATTCAATCGTTTTATGCAAGCGGTATATAGTATTCGATACCATTTCGTTTCGTCAATGACATTCTTAAGATCCATGATTATGAACGCAAATTGTCACAACACTACACATCAGTGTTCTATCCGGTCCGTCTCCTCTCAGTGCTTCACTGCTAGTGAAAAAATATATCATTACTTTAATTTCAACGGATATATTCACAAAGTACCGGCTCCTCTCAGTGCTATAAAATCAATGAAAGGAGCCGTAACGGACAGAAACCTGACTCGTGTGAAGAAGCAGAGACAAAAAAACTAATTTTTTTTATCCCGAAACCTATATTTTTTATTGAGATTTCATTATTTGTTAATATACAAAACCAATAAAATATGAACACAAAATAAGACGTTTCCTCCCTCCTCTTCCTAGTTCACGTCCCTAAATCAATTAGGGCAGCGAACTATAGAGGGGGGTATTTGGATCGGTTCCTAGTTCGCGTCCCTAAATGAAATAGAGACGCGAACTAGGAATTTAATATAAATCAATACTAAAAATGAGTAAAATAAATAATTAATTGAATTAATTAAATAATTCCTGTTGTTTGTTTATTTATTTCGTGTCCGCTTTTACTCGAAGGGTATTAAACAAGAAGAATGAAACATGATGCGCACGGGAGTATATTTATATGAAATTGAAATTCTTGTACTTTTTGCTCAATTTCTTAGGTATAAGTATTTTATTTATAAAATAAAGTATCAGCTTATGCAGAAAAAATAAATTTTAATGTAATTCACGAAAAGTAAATAAAGACCTGCTATTTTTAACGGGCAAGTACACTAGTAGATATAAGAATAATATATTAATTTCCTTCACAGAAATGTTGGGTACCAAAGTTTTGGATCGAAATCCCGATGGTCTTACAGGGGTTACAGCAGGGTTTACTTCGTGGGATATTTCGGCAGACCATATTACGGTTATGGATACGGGTCCAGACGATCGCAGTCTGTTTCGGCCGGTAAGTCACTAATCAATCATGTACAGTTTATTGAGTATTTCGGCAATTATCGTAAACTCACTTTCAAAATATTAATAGACAGCATTCAATAAAAAAAACATATATATAATACGGTAAATGATTAGACGAATATACAATCGAAATTTATTGTAAATTATAAGCACCTATAAAGTCTATCGTGTTTCCTTAGCCGTTCCCGACGACTATACCTAGAAAAATGTTTAAAAAACAGTAAAACCATTTCAATGGAATGTTAGCCTATTTGGTTCACCTGTTGAATCCGCACCCCAAAATTTCACTCCTGCAGAATCCTCACCCCAAGTAACTTTCCAAAACAAACTCTCCTTTGTCAAGGTTTGTTTTCCATACTATTCGTTCTGCAACCTGATAAATTATTTAATCTAACATTTATTACTCTATTTCACATGACTTCTCTAAATCACTATTTTCATTCCTGATTTTGTCTAACCCTAGTGTTGTTCCGGCAGGTTCCGACGAGCCACTCAATCCCTTCGTGTACGTGCTATTCGGCTTCATTATCGTGAACCTCGTCCTTGCTGTCATCTACACCATCTACAGGGTTAAGAAAACTAAAAGAAACAGATAGGTTGGTGGATTTTAACTCTTAAATGTCACCTCCACTCTAATTTTTTATTACTCTATTCATTAGAACTAAGGTTACTGGTTATAAAACTACAAACCGTTTGAAATTTGGTTCTATTTTGATTATAATATGCATTTTAAGATATTTCTCTGATTTTTCTTCTTCCCTTCGAATTTCAAGCAAAGAAAAAGTAGGATCCATTGACGTCAAATTCAAAACAATAACAAAGCTGATAGGCATATAACCGTTACCTAAATACCATTATCATTCAAAAAAGAATAGATAAATAAGAGTGTAACTAAATATCATTAAATTGCGATAATAAATTATAAAGTTCGTATTTTCAATTTTATCTTATATTTAATCTTAGAAATGTCGGACAGTGAAGGTTGAGTGTGAATATTTCTTATATAATTAATTACGAAGCGAATATTGAACAATTTCTTTTCTGTTAACTGTGATATGTTATATAACCTCAGCTCTACAAAGTTGAAGCATTTGTAGAGAAATTTTAAAATAGAGCTATACAGTGTGTTTCACTTATTTGCCATTTCACTATTATAATAATAATAATAGTGCTCCACCCCACTCCACTAATGTCCATGAAAAAGTTTCATGGACGAGTTATCAGGAAAAAAAACGGACAGAATCTGGTCAACCCACAGACCTGATAACAATCCACTGGATTACAACTTCTGGTCTGCAACTCAACGATAAGTTTACCTACAAAAGCCACAAAACATCGAGGAATTGGTGCAATGCATCCGAGATTTTGCAGCATCCTATGATCAAAGAGCCATGAAGAAAGTTGCTGCAAACCTGTTGAAGAGAGCAAGGATATGTCTCCAAGCCTGCGGTGGGCACTTTCAGCACCTTCTGTAAAATGGCCTATTGGAACTTTATTAGCCTGTTGTTTTGAAATTGTCGGGTTTCAGAACAGAATTTCGACTAATAAATTTTCAACAAATATTTGGTTTTACTCCCTCGGTACTTTGCAAAATAAAATTATTGCTATTTAAAAAATGACAAATGAGTGAAATACACTGTATGTTAGTGTGAAAATATAAACCTCTTATTCTTCTTGATGGTATTCGATACTAATAAATGTGAAAATTGATAACTAATTACTAAATGCTATAAAATAAGCAGTCAATTGTATCCCTTTTCTTGAATTTCTCATTAGCTAACATTTTCTTTTGGTCCACAGATTTCACAGTAACCATGACTGCTGCACTTTTCATCATACTCATCATCTTATTCTTATAGTCTCCGCAACGATAATTTGTTACGGTGCACTCATTTATACGTCTATCTAAGTTACCAGAAGAAGAAAAACCAACCCAGAATACATTCTTGATGTGAAGCATTCTCGGTAGCAACAACTTCGAACAAGTTCCTAGTACTATTCCCGTAGACACTGCTACTAAAACCCCATCTGGTAACCCGTACCCTAAAGCCAGCGATTTGGAAGAAGATGCCGAATACGTCCAACCAGTGACCGGTAGGTTAATCCTTGATGAACCTGATAGTAACCAAGCCAACGATGTAGTCATAGTGAAATTGGAAAAGGCTCATCTAAGCACAAATCAGAGACTAAATATCTTTTTCCGAAAATAATTAATGAACAGCTTAAAAAAACCTGCTCGTGTTACAGTTGGTATTGATGAAGTTAAATCTGTGCCTCCGGAGAAGAATGTTCAGATGCGGATGCTGTGTTTCTGTTCCAATTGTCATGAGTGCTGAAATGCCCGTTTATGATGAGTTCAACGAAAAACTCCACGGCACCAGTTTGCAGGAGCAGCAGATAATGGACTGATTCTGCTGATAGAATCAAGAGACTGATTCTGCTGATGAAACCAAAACGAGTAATCCAAGCGATGAAAAAGATTCCGAATCCTCTGAGCAAGAAATAAATTTTTACTTATTTGTCGCGGAGGAGCAGCCTTCGAATGATGAAGAACTTAGTTCTGACATCAAGATTCTGAAGTACACTACCATCGACGAAGGGAATGGTCTCGACACTCAGAAATCAGGTGATCCTAAAACAGAATCTTGTCATTCACCAGATGGTCTGAATATTAAAAATCTTGATAACGAAGTGGCGTCTACCATCAACGAAGGGAATGGTCTCGACACTCCAAAATCTGGTGTTTAAATGGACACATTTTTCCATAGTCTGTGCAAAAATTCTTTTGATCCATAGATGAATTTCAAAACTTGTGATACTTTTTTGATTTTGTGAACGCTCAAAAAAACATTTGAAACTATAATAGAGGCATTTAGATGAGAAATTATTGATTAGTGATTTCCCAATGAAATTATTTATATTGTACGGTAAAATGAATCTCAATAATATCGATTTGTATGAATTTATTTGTATGAATTTAGGAGTCTGTCAGTAATGGTGTATATTATCATACTATTTAATAAAATAATATCCCAGATAATAATGTAACCCAAAAGGAAAATTATGGTGGAGCCACTGATTAACCATTGGGCGTTCTAATTAATTTTCTATGGTTCCACCAGAGCGTATTCTATAGTTCCATCAAAGCGATTGAATCTATACTGTTTTTCTTTCAGAATATTTAATATTTACATGAATTACTTTTTCAAGGCTGGAAATATCAATACAGATCCTGGTATACGAGCTTAAATTTTCTAAAAATCGTTGACAAATTTTCTATGATGTAGCTTTTTTAATTAGTTGTAAATAGAAAGAAGGTTACTAGCAGAGTAGCCAATTATTATTTTTATAATCAGTGCCTTTAAATTATAGTCATATGCTCTAGAATCGCCTTGCTTTGTTTATCAGCTTTAGTGGGCAACTTCGCCTTATGTGGAATAGTTGGACTGGTGGTGAACTTTAGATTAGTGTACTAGGTCTAAAATAGCCTAATAAGTGGACAAAAACCTTAAAAGAAACCTAGATCAGAACCATGAAAGAAACCATGAATCAATCAAAATGATGAAAGTGTTCAATAAAATTAACGTCCAAACCATCATGTCGTCCACCTAAATTTCCTCTGCAAATTCCTCTTCAGGTTTATTTAATCCATAAAAGGTGAAGTTCCGCCTTAGATCTGCATCAGTTCTGCCCTAGTTCTGCCTTAGATCTACATTAGATCTGCCTTAATCAGTACAAAAACTGTAGTGATTTGCTAGGAGAAGAGACTAGACTATATAGACTGAGAATAGAGATACCTAACATTTTAATAGGGGATAAGTACACCAACCAAGACGGGATTAATATCAATCGTTTTTCTTTTGATGTTAAGCAAATGTTGAAACATTGTTTTCAGAAAATTGATCTTATTACGGTGGGAAGAATAAATGCGTTAGGACTGGTCATAAATTTAGGCTAAATAGGCTGAAGGTTATAATTGGTTTTCATACTTTTTCTCCAATACTATATATATTCTGAAGAAAATCTAAATACATTTGAATTATTTTGATAAATAATTAATACTATATATCATAACCTCTCCACTTTGTATTTTGATCGCAACTACCTACCGCAATATACTTGCCTCACCCTATTCAATATCTCGTAAATATATAAAGTAAACTACATCCCTGTTACACTGTATGTATAATGATTGTTTGAACATCGTTCTTTTTTGTTATATTTTCTACATTTTGATCGTAAAAGGAGCATAATATAGTGTTTTCGTGTAACAAGTTATTTAGTAAATGGTGTTTACTTATCTAATACTTATCTGTCATTTAATATAATTATGTTTAAACCAACGTTAACACCTATTTTCCTATTACTATGAGCGTCCGCTAATTCAGTGGTTGTTAAAATGATATACGTTTTAATACAAAATAGGATAATTGATTAAAACAAGTTAAGTTAAAGGGCGATTCAATATTTTCGAAATGTAAGAAAAAAATATATAATAATTACAATTACATTTTAATTGGTATCCATGATACTTGTAGGTACACTGGGAACAAATAAAAAAATTAATATTAATTTTTTTTCATACAAGATCGAGAAATGTGGAACCTTCCCAAGACTTGGAACTTCTCTATATAATGCAACTAGTGTTTTTTCTAGTGATGCAACCAGTGGAATTAAATTACTAATGAAAAATAACTATTATCACTATTAATCTATTCATTAATTACAGTTCAATGGTTTCACATTTATAACATATACATTGTTTAAAATAGAAAAATTGAAATTAGAAAAAAAAGATTCAAAATTTAAAATATTTCTGTTCCAACTAAGAATAAAATATGTTTTTAATGTTAAGAAATATTTCAAGTTTTTTTTATTAACACTTCTAATTAAGATAATGAAATAACAACTCTAATTTGTCTATTCTCTCATTCATCGCACACTCCTTCGTGCGTTCTCTTTATCACATCGGTGTGCCCAAAATGGTTATGTTTCTTCCGTCTACAATTTTAAAAATATGGTAAACAGCACATAAGGTTTATGAAATACTGTCTCTACCGCATAAGTTTCTATCGATACAGTGCTGCAAGAGTAATGCTTTTACGGATAGATAATGTTTTTAAGGTTTTCTTCTCTGATTGGTCGGATAAGAGAAGGAGCTACCATGCAGAGGGCGGTGCATTAAACTGTTAGTGCTCCGCCCCTTGTTGGCTCCTCCTCCTTGCATAAACATTCAAATAATGAGAATTTTGAAAATCTCAACATATGGCTATATTGTAGTTTGTTGTATCAGCTAGTTTGTGTACTGCACACTTCATATTTGTTTAATGATCTAGCAGAGAGGTTCGGAGAGCGGTACGCCCCCTTTTCACTAATTGGTCAATTTCCATAGCCAATGAATGAGTTAGTAACCTTAAAACATTATCCTAAAATACTTATCCACAAGGAACAATATTTTAAAAACTATATTCTATGTGGTAGTAACCATATAATTTATAACCTTAAAGGTGCCACCCTGTCATATTACTATGCATTTATCTAGCACTTTATTTCATCGTATTTAATGTAACTTTAATGTTTGTGTGTATTTAGTCTGGATATCCTCATTTAAGAGACATAATTACGCCAATTTTTATCGATGATTCGACCATCCATGATTCGACACTGAAGAGATTGTGCAATTTTTTAAAGTTTACCTACCTTGGTCCTAATAAAAACTAGAGATTATTTAGAATCTTGATTATAGTAAGTCGTATTTAGCTTCTAGATTGTTGTATACCTATTAGGAGTTGTTATAACAAATTTGAACTTTTTAAAACAGGTTTGAACTTGATAGAACAGGATTGAACTTGTTTGAACATTTTAGAACTGGTTACAATATGTTTGAACTTGTTAGAAAAGGGTTGAACTTGTTTGAACATTTTAGAACTTGTTATATCATGTTTGAATTATTAGAAAATGTTTTTAACTTGTTGGAACATGTATATAATTGGTAAAACAAGTTTTAACAAGTTATAAATGTATGTACTGTAAGATTTAGTATGAATAATATAGATATTCTAAGTGTGATTTAATGTTAAGGTACAACATCACCTCAGTAAAGAAGGGACCAAAATCTCGTGTCTTTCACCTTTGAATTTAAGTTATTTCATTTGGTAACGACACGATGGGTTTTCTTTGGACAAAGCAGAGAGAATATTGAAGATATTGGGGACGAGCCATTAGTCTGATGCCCCAACCCAATAGTTACATCTTTATGTGTTATTTCTCGTTTTATTTTTTGATTAAAATAAAAAATATGATCAAATAGTTTTCTCAATTAATAACTAATCTAAATAATAAAGTAATATTTCATTTCTTTCATTTTTGAAATTTTATATTCCTCTTCTATTTTACTTTATTTCTAATATTGATTAGTATTATGCAATCCCTCATTTGATTTCATAATTTATAATGTAGTTGTTGTATCCGTTAGTTTGTTGTACTGCATACTTCAAGATTGTTTATTGTTTAATGACCTGGCAGGAGGGTTCGGGGGTCGGCTCCTCCCCCGATACACATATACTTTATGTTAAATCAGAAAAAAAACTACACAAGTGTCGGACTGATGGGGTGTCGAACTAATGGGGCGTCGGACTAATGAATAGTAAGCGAAGATATTACTATGTCAAACATTTAAATCACAATTCATATCATTCACATTTTTGATATCAATGTTCTAAAGAAAATGTAGTAACATAATTATTTCTAAATTAAACTGAATTGAAAAATTAAATTAAACTGAAAGAAGCTTCTCACAATTGAAAAAAAAAATGAGCAGCAAAAGGCTAAGCATGTCAACAGAAAATATTAGTCATTTATTGTAATAATGTGTAATTGCATAATTGTAAATGTGTATTGCATAAGAATAATTGTTACTGTTTTTTGTATTTGGTATGAGCTATATTCTATTCAGTTTTCTTATTGCATTTTCTTATTTGGCTGTGACATGGAAATTGAGATTGTTTTTCTGTAACTTTTGTTTGGGTATCTTTCATGTTGTTAGTTTATTGTAAAATAAAATGTGTGGAATTAAGTAATATGGTTTCATTTACTTTATAATATACACTTCAATCAAGCGCTTAAAAACAGCTATCTTGAATGTTGTGTAAGTTCTACGAATAATAATCAAACGATTACTATTTTATATTTACACATATACTTGCGACTAATTTTAAAACTATTAAAACTACATTCAAAGCTGTATCGACTAGTTTCGTTGGAACTATAAATACGGGCTGTATAGTGATGAAATTGGTTCCCCAGTGACTGGGTAGCCCAGCAGTTCGTGATTCGAGCTGTGAATGCACGGTGTTCGGGTGGCGGTATGGCGTACGGTGATAAGGGAGACTACCCCAAAAGAGAAGCAGATTCGAATGACACATAAACCATTGTTGTAGATAACAAAGTCATAGTGATAAGATAAGAAACTATGGCATCATCCATAGAGTCAGTTAACTGTATTAATACGTTGTCAATATGAATACTTACTTGCGTAAAATAAACTATTAAGTACTACGTTGCCATGTTGATGTAACTATGGTCTCTTTCGTGAATTTGCATTGAAATGATTTATAGATCAAACAGTTCAATTCAAATATCACGGTGCGTAACATTCAATCAATTATAGATATACGGCAATGCCCATTCTTTTATTGGATATTCAACAGTTGAATTGAACAATCAACTGTTGAATTAAATATTCAATATTATACGCAATAGTGTTTGTTCCCTAGCAACCTAAATTAATTACAGTTTACACACCAATCAACAAGCTACCTAGCTTCTAGCTCTCTTATGTATCTTATAAGCTACTTACATGCTATATCAAGCTATTAAAGGGAGTGGTCTCATATTTCAAAAAACATTTTTATTTGTGGATAAGAGATTTTTGATGACTAACTAAATTTTCAAAGAAACCCTGAATGTTCGTTTAAACTGTGATAAAAAAATATCGTAAAAATTGAAATATCTCTCTATGAATTTGTTAGAAATCCTTCGAGGATTCCAAAACTGTCTTTGTTTTTGTTGTAGCTTGAAAACTCATTGACTTCTATTCATTTTTAGGTTGAAAATTCACATTTTACAGGAGAGCCAAAAATGTGAAATATTTTTTATAAAGGAAAAATAAAGAAAGATATTTTGATACACCACTGAAATATGAATAGTTTTTCTAAGTATTAATTACATTTTTTCATTAATCATATTTTTTTCATATATTTCTAAATGACTATAGTGTGTTGTATTTTAGGGGCAAATTACCTGCAAGGTTAATAGTCGAGATTAGGTAGGTTGGACGATCTTTTATCACCACTAACTAGAATTACATTATATTAATATTTCACTATTCCAGACTTGTTTCAAAATTAATTATGGTACATGAATAGTTTTAAGAGAATGGAAGGTTCTGTAAATGTTAAACTTAAAAAAAATCTTTCATCCACAATCAATATTTAAGATATTACAGTAACTGAAGATAAACAGTACTCAGTGGAAGGTATTATCAAGGATATAAGTTCTCACTACAGTTAAAATATTAGTAGTAAAAACCGTGGAGTTTTCAGTCAATATTTTGAGATTTGGTACCGTTGCTTAGGATAAGCCCCGTCTTTTCGTAGTAACTAGAAAAGATGCAAATAAGTTTATGGTAAATGACAATAAAGATACCAATTAGTGAATATTGTTCAATATTCAAAGATGGTGTCAATTAAATTATGTCATAGTAATATACAAACTTAACATTTCGATTTAAGTAATTAAAACTATTAAGCTTTCGACGAAATATCGATATTCATCACTGTTTCGCTGAATTATAACACTTGGCGTATATGTCTCTTATAGTTTTGTTTGTAACTACGGTTACAAACAAAAAGTGATTGTGTGGTTACACTGAACTAGACATGTGTAGCAACAGATTAAATAATGTATCAAATTATGATGGAAAGAAATGAATCTATGTGTTCGTTCATTTATTGTCTTTGAATTGAATCCTATACTTTGTAGTGCTGGCAACCCACATAGTGCTCTACATTCCCCCCCCCCCCCCATTCGATTATCCGCACTAAGTCCATATTGGATGTACACTATACTCAAATGAAGGTTAACCGGTAATAACTCATTTCATTTCCTGTGTGATTGATAGACATTAATTATATTAGTTACTGAATTATTAAAATAAGGAATGAACAATTAGTTACCTCTCTACCCCCACACCCTCACCTCTCTACCCCCACACCCTCACCTCTCTACCCCCACACCCTCACCTCTCTACCCCCACACCCTCACCTCTCTACCCCTACACCCTCACCTCTCTCCCCCCACACCTTCACCTCTCTCCCCCCACACCCTCACCTCTCTACCCCCACACCCTCACCTCTCTTCCCTCCCTCACCTCTCTACCCCCACACCCTCACCTCTCTACCCCCACACCCTCACCTCTCTCCCCCCACACCCTCACCTCTCTACCCCCACACCCTCACCTCTCTCCCCTCCCTCACCTCTCTATCGCCACCCCCTTTTCTCCTCCAGTTTCTCCCTCAAGCACCTCATTTGGTACTTTGCCTCCTCTGCACATCAATGTTAGCAGACAGCTGCTGTTCAGCCAAAAATTTAAAAATTAGCAATCAAAATAGAGGACTCTTTTGTTGTTGCATTGAGTAGGATGAAGAACTCGGCAAGAAGTAGTTTCAATTTTCCCAAGATTTCAGAATCCTTCGTTGTTTCCGTTTTGAAAATTCATTGGAAAACAAGTGACTTATAATCTACCTACTCGTAATCATGATACCAATCATTATTTCTAATTTTTTTTAACATTTCTATTTCTAATTTTGACTATCTTTTTAACAAAAATAAATAATCTGTTTAAAATGCTTTTAAAAAATCAGAAATAATGATAGGTATCATGATTACGAGTAGATAGATTATACCAAGGTTCATAGACTATAACAGGTTAAACGAATAGAAATAGTATGAACGGTTAATAAGAGCTGAGTCTACAAATTCTTTATATGAAAACCTTTTCTTATATTAAAACCTATGAAACCTATGTTATAAATAATTGACATTTTACATTGTTTATTTTTATTTTATTATTTCAATATTATGTTTGTTCTTATTTTAGGCTTTTAGCTACAGTAATTAAAGCGGATGAAAATGTTGACCAGTGACCATTAATCAACGGACAACGACGTGAATAGCAGTTAGCTTTTTGTTCTTTTAACAGTGGTAAAAACCATTTCTTTGAAATATTTTTTTCACCATTCGATAGATTATTAAATTCTAAAGAATTCTAGTTCGACTCACGCCCGAGTTTAATCTATGATTTAAAAGATATTCAAGAAGAAAGACAGAAATTGTTCCTTCCATTGCTAATTGTCGTAGTGAATAGCAGTTAGTTTTTGTTGGTTTTGCAGTTATAATAACCATTTCATTGAAATATTTTTCATACCATTCGATAGATTATTAAATTCTAAATATTTCTATTCTGACTCACGCGCAAGTTTAATCTACCGTTTAAGAGATATTCAAGATGAAAGACAGAAATTGTTCCTTCCATTGCTAATTGTCGTAGTGAATAGCAGTTAGTTTTTGTTGGTTTTGCAGTTATAATAACCATTTCATTGAAATATTTTTTATACCATTCGATAGATTATTAAATTTTAAATAATTCTATTCTGACTCACGCGCAAGTTTAATCTACCGTTTAAGAGATATTCAAGATGAAAGACAGAAAATGTTATTTTCTCAATGGCAATTTTTTCCCCATTCGTTTAACCTGTTATAGTCTATGAACCTTGGATTATAGTGGGTGATAAGGAATTAAGGTACTCTTTTAATTTGTTAATTAATGGGAAACTAAGAACGCTAGGAAGTTAAAACCTGTTTCATTCAAAAGAAAAACATTTGACACACACTAAGTTTTCAATATAATGAGGACTTGGAGATGATACAAGAAAAATCACTGCATTCTCTCCGTGTGACTGTGTGGTTCGGAATATCTGCATCAATAGTTTTTGGACCTTTTGTGAATATTATGACACAACTGAAACAGTCACTGTTAAGGTATAAGTTACCAAACGATGATAAGAAAGTTTTCATTCCAGAACTTGAGAACACTTAAAAACAGTATTTATTTTCAGCCGGACTGAAACCCATACGGCAAGAGAAACGATTGCGTTGTTAAGAAATTGTTTTCCAAATCATTTGATTTCACCTCATTCTCCCGATTTGTTCCCATGCGACTTCAACTTAAGGGGCTACTTCGCCCTCAAGTCACGAGTTAATGTAACGAATCCAACCTTTTTGCTTAAAACAACATTTTTCATGAAATAGCTAATGAAGGTATGGAAACGACGAGGAAATGAGCCTTAATTTGTCTAAATATCTGTGGCGGTCATTTAAAGGATATTATATTCAAAATACAGTGTCAGTTTACCATGAAAATGTTCTTCTTATGACTGAAACAAGTTTCAACTTCCTAGCGTTCATAGTTTTCTATTTATTAACAAATAAAAAGGGTACCTTAATTATGGACCACCCTGTATATCGCTTTGTTTTTAAATAATGTTCAAAACGGAAACAACGAAAGATTCTGAAAACTTGAGAATATTGAAACTACTTATTGTCGAGTTCTTCATCCTAAATAGTATAATTTTATTCAAAACTAGATTATGTGTATTCGGTAGAGCGCATACTTTTGCCGCCTCATATAAATAACATTGCCCAATGACCATCCAATAATACTTGAGTTAAAATGACCTTTACCTCAACCTTTGACCCGTTGGCTCGGGTAACTGAATAATGACCGATCCTCCCATCAAGTTTCATGCATTTTTGTGTTATTGAGTTATATATGATCTTGATATTTGACCGGATATCGGTCCTGAAATTCTACCAGATGATTCCTGGATATTGACCAATCGTCCCACCAAGTTTCATGCAATATGGTTCAATACTTTTTGAAACAATTTGGTTAAATATTTTTTTAGTTATTCGAATAACAAGATGATAAATAAATAAATGCCGTCTAAAGTATAACCTTCTGCTTCCTGCAAAGCTAATGATACAACCACTGGAGTGATACTCCACAAGGAGGTCTGTGATAAAATTTATGTGTTACTTCTGCAAGAAATAATTAGAGATCCTAACGAAATCATTCTATTTTCAATCATTGAAAGTAAAATTTCCCAATAAGTTTTCTACAATCTGTAGATAACATATTATTACTAAGCAACAATTTGAAGAAGTTTGTCTCAGACGAATCTGATCAATTTAAATGAGTAGTTTTGTACGGAATACCCCAGAAATAAACAGATGTTTTATTCTGTTCTCGTAGCTGGTCTCAGCAATAATTGAAATTTACTCTATTTCAGATTTCTCTACGATGCTCCTAGTGTGTATAGAATGTAGCTAAAAACTAAATTTTAATCTTAGTTTCACCTGCCTAACTGATCGTACCGTGCTGAAGGTTAATATAGGAAAAGTTGATGGATATTAAATCTAAGAATGACAAAATAATTTGTAGTGTTATGCAAAACTAATTATATAAATGTAATTATTTGGTAGCATTTTTTTTACTTATATAGATGAAAGAATGAAGATAAATTGAAAATCAATTCGAAGACAATAAATGAACGAACACATAGATTCATTTCTTTCCATCATAATTTGATACATTATTTAATCTGTTGCTACATATGTCTAGTTCAGTGTAATCACATATTCACTGAATTATGAAGTCCCTGTTACCGTAGTTACAAACAAAAATATAAGAGAACTAGATTACGTGCACTCGGTAGAGCGCATACCTTCGCCGCCGCTTATACGTTTGCTACCAAAATCAAATAAACTGGTGACTGGATAGTGAACAATCGTCCCACCAAGTTTCACGCAATATGGTTCAATACTTTTTGAGTTATTCAGTTATAAATGACCTTGACCTTGACCTTTGACCGGATCGCACCCAAAATTCTACCAGATCGTTCGTGGCAAATTTCAGGCAATTGCTTGAATACTTTTGAGTTATTAAATTATAAATGGCCTTGACCTTGATCTTTGGCCTTTGACCCGATCATTCCCAAAATTTAACCAAATGGTTCCTGGACATTAACAAATCGTCCCACCAAGTTATGGTTGATTAATTTTCAGTTATAAATGATCTTGACCTTAACCTTTGACCGGATCGCTTTCAAAATTCTACCGGCAGGTTCGTGGACATTGACCAATCGTCCCACCAAATTTCAGGCAATTTGGTTGAATAATTTTTGAGTTATGCGAATAACAAGATGATAAATAAATAAATACCGTCTAAAATATAACCTTCCGCTTTCTCCGAAGGTAATATTAAGTAATTGCAATAGTGTTCTTCATTAGCAAACCAGTGCGGCAGGCTTTGCTTATGAAGTAAGCTAATCAAGTAAATGCTTATATACGAGAGGTAGTTACTACAATACAGGAATACTGTATTTTATTGACGGCGATCGAGCAGACTGTCGTCCCCAAAGTTTAACGAGAGTTACCCTTAATTTGTAACATTTAAATAAATGGGTAAATAATTTTCTACATACATAACATAGTGAACCTATATATTATTTAACCCTAATTACATGAAAGTTTAATTTTCCACTGAAAATATTTATGGCTAGTTAATAGTTTATCGTTATTGTTATATAATACAAATAGATAGTGTGAACCTTTAAATGACTGCAGTGAACCTTTAAATGACTGCAGTGAACCTTTGAATGACTGCAGTGAACCTTTGAATGACTGCAGTGAACCTTTGAATGACTGCAGTGAACCTTTGAATGACTGCAGTGAACCTTTGAATGACTGCAGTGAACCTTTGAATGACTGCGAACCTTTAAATGTCTAGAATCTTTAAATGTCTGGAACCTTTAAATTAAATGACTGCATGCAATGACCTTTAAATGGCTGCAGTGATTTTTTTTTGTTGTGAACCTTTAAAATTAAAGTGAACTAAAGAAAATAAATTCAATTAAATAATAATAGAAATATCATTCATTTATTTAATAACAATTTACATTATATTTTAAATATTATATTTCATTAATCACTTTTAAATTTTTCAGATTTATTGAATAACTGTGTTTTAGTGTATAGAATATATAATTTATTTCCACGTTCAGTAGGTATTCTCAACGGTCATCATTCAACGGTTATTCGGTCATCATCACTAACTGTTATGAAAAATTCCTATCTTCTCATACTTCTCATATTTGGTGAGTATGAGTATTAATGAGCAATGGATGGGTAAGTTCTGAGTTATCGGACGGTTTCACCTTTTCGATCATTTAAGAAAAATGAAATAAAATTTAACAATATTTAAGTTGTAATTAATTGGTATCCATGATACCTCCCAGGCAAGGAGGATTTATTCCTGGGACATTGAAGGAATATTTCCCAGGAATAAATCCTGTCTTGCCTGGGCTGCAAGTGTCATAGATACCAATTAAATAAAAGGTAAATTGTTAAATTATAAAATGAATTTCTTTTGTGATCGAAAAAGTAGAACCGTCCAATAACTAGTAACTAACAATGGTTGATAATAACGTGTTAGGTAATAATCATTTTAATATTTAAGTGTATTGATTTTTTCCTAGTTTTATCTATTATATTTAAAATTATGTATTTTAATTATGTATAATTATTTTATATTAGCAGGACTCGTGGAGATTCCATGGAATGAAGAATATTTATATTCAACAGAAAATTGACTGCGCAAACCCAGCAAACTTGTCCGACTCGATTCGATATCGAATTGTGTCTATAATTCGTTGCGCTGGTAGCGGTGGCCGGAAATTTCGGTCTTGGAATTATAAATTACCTCTCAACATAAATAACAGTTATGTAGTTTTCAGTATCCGCTAGTTTTTTGTACTACACATCGAAAGTGTAGAGCACGTGGTATCACTTACCCCATCTACACTTCGCCCACATACACTTCCTCCACTTTCTCTTCCCCCAGCGACTCTTCCTCCACCTACACTAACAAACCACTCATTACTATACAGGGTGACCCATAAAAATGTGTTTCTATCATTGAATTATAAATATAGCATTTATAAGTAGATAAAAATAGAGGTCTAGTGAATAATGAATATTTTTTTACATATATCAATTCTACCCCCGTCATTGTTTAAGATTGCATATTTGCAACACCAAAGATTGCCCTTCACTTCAATTGAATTAATATAACTTAAAATCTACAGAGGTTAATTTGCTTATGCAAATGCTATTCTACTCTATGTTTCTTCTGCGTTGGAGTTTCCATTTAATTTCCCCTAACGGTATATAGGTACATGACGGTGGTAGAATGGGTACATGAACATTTTTTTATTCTAACACTATTTTTATTTTCTTATAAAGACAATATTTATATTAATTCAAACTTAGGCACACTGTGTACCCATTTTTTAAAGGTTGTAATTCAAAAAATTGGAAAATTATCTGTTGTTTCTTAACTTTTTTACCATCTCTGTGCAAAATTTCAGATGAATTGATCTAACTGTTTCCATTAAGCAGAATTTTAGTGACCGACACTGAAAACCTGTTTGCGCACTTTTGTTAAACTTCTAATTTTATGATATTTAAACTATGTTTTTAAAAACTCAACCATGTTTAAAAATGATTATTTAAAAAAAATCGGGGAAGAAAATCATGAACACCGTTTATTAAAATGACAGTGAAAAAAGTAAATTTATATCGATATATGTTACTCTGTTAATTGTTTCCGTCTCTGAGTCCTCCGTATTTTTTAAGGAATATTATTAGTGACCAGTACTGAAAACCTGTTAGCGCACTTTCAGTAAAACTTAGCGCACTTTCAGTAAAACTAAGCGCACTTTCAGTAAAACTTAGCGCACTTTCAGTAAAACTTAGCGCACTTTCAATAAAACTTAGCGCACTTTCAGTAAAACTTAGCGAACTTTCAGTAAAACTTAGCGCACTTTCAGTAAAACTTAGCGCACTTTCAGTAGAACTTAGCGAACTTTCAGTAAAACTTAGCGCACTTTCAGTAAAACTAAGCGCACTTTCAGTAAAACTAAGCGCACTTTCAGTAAAACTTAGCGCACTTTCAGTAAAACTTAGCGCACTTTCAGTAAAACTTAGCACACTTTCAGTAAAACTTAGCGAACTTTCAGTAAAACTTAGCGCACTTTCAGTAAAACTTAGCGAACTTTCAGTAAAACTAAGCGCACTTGCACTTTCAGTTAAACTTAGCGAACTTTCAGTAAAACTTAGCGCACTTTCAGTTAAACTTAGCGAACTTTCAGTAAAACTAAGCGCACTTTCAGTAAAACTAATCGAACTTTCAGTAAAACTTAGCGCACTTTCAAAAAACTTAGCGAACTTTCAGTAAAACTTAGCGAACTTTCAGTAAAACTTAGCGAACTTTCAGTAAAACTTAGCGAACTTTCAGTAAAACTTAGCGAACTTTCAGTAAAACTTAGCGCACTTTCAGTAAAACTAAGCGCACTTTCAGTAAAACTAAGCGCACTTTCAGTAAAACTAAGCGCACTTTCAGTAAAACTTAGCGCACTTTCAGTAAAACTTAGCGCACTTTCAGTAAAACTTAGCACACTTTCAGTAAAACTTAGCGAACTTTCAGTAAAACTTAGCGCACTTTCAGTAAAACTTAGCGAACTTTCAGTAAAACTAAGCGCACTTGCACTTTCAGTTAAACTTAGCGAACTTTCAGTAAAACTTAGCGCACTTTCAGTTAAACTTAGCGAACTTTCAGTAAAACTTAGCGAACTTTCAGTAAAACTTAGCGAACTTTTAGTAAAACTTAGCGAACTTTCAGTAAAACTTAGCGAACTTTCAGTAAAACTAAGCGCACTTTCAGTAAAACTTAGCGCACTTTCAGTAAAACTTAGCGAACTTTCAGTAAAACTTAGCGAACTTTCAGTAAAACTTAGCGAACTTTTAGTAAAACTTAGCGAACTTTCAGTAAAACTTAGCGAACTTTCAGTAAAACTTAGCGAACTTTCAGTAAAACTTAGCGAACTTTCAGTAAAACTAAGCGCACTTTCAGTAAAACTTAGCGGACTTTCAGTAAAACTTAGCGAACTTTCAGTAAAACTTAGCGAACTTTTAGTAAAACTTAGCGGACTTTCAGTAAAACTTAGCTAACTTTCAGTAAAACTTAGCGAACTTTCAGTAAAACTAAGCGCACTTTCAGTAAAACTTAGCGGACTTTCAGTAAAACTTAGCGCACTTTCAGTAAAACTTAGCGAACTTTCAGTAAAACTAAGCGAACTTTCAGTAAAACTTAGCGGACTTTCAGTAAAACTTAGCGAACTTTCAGTAAAACTTAGCGAACTTTTAGTAAAACTTAGTGGACTTTCAGTAAAACTAAGCGCACTTTCAGTAAAATTCCCTTGCAAGAAAAAGTGTATTATAAACAGTATTGTAACTTCGGATTTGAAGTGACATCCTTAGAAGATGAACACGCGGAACAAACTCCTCGATACCGAACTTACTCTGCAATTGAAATTTGTGTTCTCTTTCTATTAATATTTACATTACTATTTCTATTAATATTTACACTACTATTTCTATTAATATTTACATTACTATTCCTATTAATATTTACATTACTATTCCTGTTAATATTTACATTACTATTTCTATTAATATTTACATTACTATTTCTATTAATATTTACATTACTATTCCTGTTAATATTTACATTACTATTTCTATTAATATTTACATTACTATTTCTATTAATATTTACATTACTATTCCTATTAATATTTACATTACTATTCCTATTAATATTTACACAAGTTTTTCCCCCGTTCCAGTGGTGGTGGTTTTCCTCCCGGAAGTAGAACTAAAACGCAGAAGAGGTGGAAGAGGGAGGAGGAAATTTTGGGGGTGAGTACCGAGTAATGACTATTTATTTTATTATTCAATTAAAAAAAATTAATTGTACAATAATTGTTGATCGAAACTACCTACATTTAACTAAAAAAAAATTTAAACGATATAAAAAATGATTAAAATAATTATAGAAAAATATACAAATTTAATTTTTCCCCACAGAAGAGTTAGGTACCAGAGTTTCGGGGCAAGTTACCGATGGGGACAGAGGTACGATAGACAGGTTTACTTCGTGGCAGATATGCTACAAGGGAAGATCAAGGAATACTTGAAAGAACAACGCCAGTCTAAATACTCGGGTAAGTCACTAATCATTTAAAATATATGTTTGGTCGATTATTCATTGTAGAGCCAATTTGAAAATAACAGTTGTCAGCTTTCGATAAATTCAGAATGTCTATATACTACGATGAATGATAAACGGGAATCCAACCGTAATTTAACGTAATTTATAAACACCTAGAGGTAGGGTAAGTTAAGAGTTATTGGTCAATTTCACAACTTCGTTCATGTAGGAAAGAACGATTGTATACTAATAATAATTTAATATTAATTGGTATCAATGATACCCAGCAGAGATCATGGATACCAATTAAAATATAATGATTATTATTTTATAGTTTTTTCCTCTCATATTACTGAAGATGTACGGAACTGACCGATAACTCGTCACTTACCCTACTTGACTATCATGTTTCGTCATGCATTTCCTTCGATAATAACTAAAAAATGTTTTGAAAACAAAATGACAATTTCAATGAAATGTCAGCATATTTTAATGAGTAAGCGCATACTCAATCATTTTGCTGACTGTCTTGAAATATAACTGTGACATTTCCATTATTTTTTCCCGTCCCAATTAAAATTATTATTCATTAGGTTCATTAATTTATTTTCTTGATATTTTCTTTTTATATTTATCAAGCAAATTTATAGTTAATTAAATTTAACAGCGTGAATGTAACTTTTGTGGACAAAGGAAATTTGCATTACTTTTCCATAAATTGAAAACTGTTTGAGCAACTTTTCGAGTTTATGATTTTACACATGTAGGTAATTTCACTAATAATATTTTTACAGTTATCCAATGGTTTAATATCACCTCTCAATTAATTATTATCTATCAATACTTGCGGAAAATTATTGAATTGATTGTTATTTAAAATCATTCATTAAATATTTATGAAATATATCTATTAAATTAATTGTATGTTTTATATTTGATAGTAACAATCATGAATACTAGATGGCGCTGTCGTTCATCTAGCGTATTATTTCTATCAATGGAGTAACTCTCAGAAAAAACTCTCCTTTGTCAGTGTAATTTCAGCTGTTGTGGGAGGTGGTGACGGTGGTTTTGTGCTCCGTCTATGACTGTGTTATATCGTATTTAGTTGAATTTATACCCTGCTCTTTATAAGAATAATTTTCTTTCTGGAAAGAAAGGTAAGTTAATATAAAGCAGTGTTCTAAAAGCTTATTAACCCTCATTTTCTTATTTAGCTGGTGGTTGAGTGATATCTGTGCTAGTTATTGGAACTGCTAGTAAGATGTACTAGCACTAGCAAGGTGTTTTTGCTTGAGAACGGATAACATATCATTTACCTGTATAATATATGCTAATTAGTTACTTCCAGGGGGGTATTCAGTGGAATCTTTGTTTTTTTAATTCAAATCCCTTTATTAATGTATTTTTCTCGTGTTGCCAACTTGCCATGTATTTTTGTGTACGGGGTTAATGTTATAGGTAGTTTATGTGTGACTAGTCCATGATAGGTACCTACTAGGTAGGTAGGTGCCTTCATGCAAAGGTCTGTATTCATTGCGACAGTCTGAACCCTTCTCTCTTCTCCTGTAGTTTCCCTTAGGTACACATTTAGCACTCTAAATTCCAATGGTTGATTCAAATTAGGCATTTAGGTATATTACTTTTTTTGAATGGTTTTATTCCTTGTAAAATTATCCCTCCATTCTTCTCTCCGGTAAAATTAACCCCACGGCCCACCTTTCATAAAATTTCCCCACCTCCTGTCAAATTTCATCATTTCCCCACCTGTAAATTTCCATTATTTCCCCACTCCTGTCAAATTCCATCATTTCCCCACCTCCTGTCAAATTCCATTATTTCCCCACCTCCTGTCAAATTCCATTATTTCCCCACCTCCTGTCAAATTCCATTATTTCCCCACCTCCTGTCAAATTCCATTATTTCCCCACCTCCTGTCAAATTCCATTATTTCCCCACCTCCTGTCAAATTCCATTATTTCCCCACCTCCTGTCAAATTCCATTATTTCCCCACCTCCTGTCAAATTCCATTATTTCCCCACCTCCTGTCAAATTTCCCCCCATTCCCCTGTAAAATTAACCTCGCCCACTGTCACATTTCCCCTCACTTCTGTAAAAATTTCCCCCATTGTCATGTAAGATGTCCCCCATTGTCATGTAAGATGTCCCCCATTGTCATGTAAGATGTCCCCCATTGCCATATAAAATTTCCCCCATTGTCATGTAAAATGTCCCCCATTGCCATATAAAATTTCCCCCATTGTCATGTAAAATTTCCCCCATTGCCATGTAAAATGTCCCCCATTGCCATATAAAATGTCCCCCATTGCCATGTAAAATGTCCCCCATTGCCATATAAAATTTCCCCCATTGCCATATAAAATTTCCCCCATTGCCATATAAAATGTCCCCCATTGCCATATAAAATTTCCCCCATTGCCATGTAATATCAACCCACCTCATGACTTTTAACAAAGATTAGAATTTTCCTTATATTTGCATGACCTAAATTATTAGAGAACACCTACTACCTTTTTAACTTTAGTTACCGACTAGTCTCTGTACCTAGTGTATAGTTGATAATTAATGCTATAGGCTAAATACTCAATAACCGTAAAGGGGCGTTAACGTAAGTCATTGGACAATCTGAATGGTGAAAAATTTGTTAACCTGTCGTTAACAACCACTTTATGGTGGTTTTAGGTCATTTGATTCCCGTTCAATTGATTTTCGGTCATTTGATTCCCGGTCAATTGATTTTTGATCATTTGATTCCCGTTCAATTGATTTTTGGTCATTTGATTCCCGGTAAATTGATTTTTGGTCATTTGATTCCCGGTCAATTGATTTTTGGTCATTTGATTCCCGGTCAATTGATTTTTGGTCATTTGATTCCCGGTCAATTGATTTTTGATCATTTGATTCCCGGTCAATTGATTTTTGGTCATTTGATTCCCGGTCAATTGATTTTTGGTCATTTGATTCCCGGTCAATTGATTTTTGGTCATTTGATTCCCGGTCAATTAATTCTTGGTCAATTGACTCCCGGTCAACTGATTCTTGGTCAATTGACTCCCGGTCAACTGATTCTTGGTCAATTGACTCCCGGTCATCTGATTTTTAGTCCTATTTTTCTGCTATTACCTAGTAGACAATTTTTATTAGTGTATCTATTGATAACATTACACATAATAGAAATGTGCACCTTATATTAATACAGTTGATTGATTTAAAAAACTATGCTATATGGGAAAAACATCTAACAAGAATTTATATCTTTATCATCCCCATAAATAATTTGCTTATCTTTGTTTGTCTGTCTGTCTGTCACGCTTTTATAATATTTTCGAATATTGTAGCATGAATATTGAATAGCTACTAAATCTTGTATGAATTATATGGTTTCATTATCGAATCAATATTTTTATTTTAATGAACTCTTCACAAGCTCTGCTATTAAATTTATATCCTACTCGGCATTATTCAATTGATTACTTAGTTAAGTCTGTTAACAGGGACCAGATATGAGGATAGTTATTAAATTATATTCACAAATATTTATACTATTGAAAATACGTTATTCTTAACAGGCAAGTGTACACTAGTATTTAAATAAGTAACCAATAATGCTATCAAATTCACGTCTTATTACAACTCAGACGTATGGCATGTTATATAAGTGTGGAACATGTCTCGCAATTATTTCTCCCGATGTAGAAAAATAATTGCGGAGTTTTGGCCGTTTGGTTTTTAGTTTTCAGTTAAGCTCTATACTATTACTGACATTACGATTAAAAAAATTGTGATAGACACGATCTGATTCAACATATATGAGTAATTATTTAATAATTATTTAATAATGTATAGCTTGACAGGATGGTTAAGATCATGTGCTCACATAGATCACTAGTGATTTAGTCTTTTCTTCCTTTGTACGATGGTTTAACTCGTTACTGTTGCTAATGCTAACCACAATCCATTGGGAATGTGTGACTCCTTTATTCCTGTACTGTGACGTTAGTTGCCTGGAATACATTCCTGAAATGATCCAACTCATAAATAACTCAGAGTTGTATTCATCTTTGGAATAGGAATGTGTCTGGAATTATTTGGAACGATACTCTTGTAAACTTATTTCATTTTCTGACCTATTTATGTTTATTTTATTTTCTTATGTTAACCTATTTCGTAAGAACAACACAATATTGAATTCTATTATATTTATACTTTAATTATAATTAGAGCAAACCTTCAAATGTTACAATTGACAATACGCTATACGTACTGTACCAGTATTGAAGCCGGAAATTCTATATTGATTTAAATTTTTTTATTATAATTTGAATTGATATTTAAATGTTACAAACAATACACTATATTGTACCAGTGCACTATATTGTACCAGTGCACTATATTGTACCAGTGCACTATATAGTACCAGTGCACTATATTGTACCAGTACACTATATTGTACCAGTGCACTATATTGTACCAGTGCACTATATTGTACAAGTGCACTATATTGTACCAGTACACTATATTGTACCAGTGCACTATATTGTACCAGTGCACTATATTGTACCAGTGCACTATATTGTACAAGTGCACTATATTGTACCAGTGCACTATATTGTACCAGTGCACTATATTGTACCAGTGCACTATATTGTACCAGTGCACTATATTGTACCAGTGCACTATATTGTACCAGTGCACTATATTGTGCCACTAGAACTGTGTTTTATATTCCATAGTGATAACTCCACTTCATTTCATCTCAACCCCTATCACATACAATAAAGTAAGTACATTTATTATGTATATTTACTGTATTTATTTCCATACTCCATTGACATCTTATCGGTGTCTATGGCTTCGTAATTACTCTCCTGATTTACCTGGAATATACCTGTACAGTCATTACTAGAGCTACATGCCTCTCCTGTAAGTGTAGGGCAAGTTCTGAGTTATCGGACGGTTCCGCATTTTCGATCATTAAACAAAATAGTATATAATGATTATAATATAACTCGATATTTTAATTATTAGTTCATTTCATGTGATCGACAATGTAGAACTGTCCAATAACTCGGTACTCACCCATAGATAATGTTCACTGAATAGCCACAGCACAAATGTGTTCAGTGATTATTTTATATCTGAGAGTAATTTAATGTGATAAAAAAGGACTCATCTATCTAACATTAAGTGGATATGTAAATGAAGCCATTAGAGTAAATTGGGATTATCATTTCAATTTTATACTATTATCACCATGATTATTTAGTCTTTATTAATATCAGAACAAGCTTTTTTGCATCCATGAGCTCTGAGTGCTTAAAACGGATCTATTTGTGTTTTATCCGCCGCCGATTTTCAACATTTGAGAATACCATTTGTTGTGGAGTAGTTTCTCTTTTTTAGATATAGCACAATAAAGATTTCGGTAGGTTTATTTACTCATTATTTCTAGAGTATAACATCAAATATAGGTATATAGATGGGCGAGACTATAGTTTACCTGTATAGTACTTATCCTTGAGTTATAGTGACTAGCTATACCTTCACTATAGTTTACCTGTATAGTTCTTATCCTTGCACTATAGTGTACCTGTATAGTACTTATCCCATTGCACTATAGTGTACCTGTATAGTATTTATCCTTGCACTATAGTGTACCTGTATAGTACTTATCCTTGCACTATAGTGTACCTGTATAGTATTTATCCTTGCACTATAGTGTACCTGTATAGTACTTATCCTTGCACTATAGTGTACCTGTATAGTATTTATCCTTGCACTATAGTGTACCTGTATAGTATTTATCCTTGCACTATAGTGTACCTGTATAGTATTTATCCTTGCACTATAGTGTACCTGTATAGTACTTATCCTTGCACTATAGTGTACCTGTATAGTATTTATCCTTGCACTATAGTGTACCTGTATAGTACTTATCCTTGCACTATAGTGTACCTGTATAGTATTTATCCTTGCACTATAGTGTACCTGTATAGTATTTATCCTTGCACTATAGTGTACCTGTATAGTACTTATCCTTGCACTATAGTGTACCTGTATAGTATTTATCCTTGCACTATAGTGTACCTGTATAGTACTTATCCCATTGCACTATAGTGACTATACCTGCACTATAACAACCGGATGTGAGAAATTAAAAGGCAGTCATAGTCTCTGAACCACACTAGTGGGGAGTGATTTGTAGGCTTGTAACATTGACTAACTTTAGTAATTTATAGGGTAACTTACGAATTATCGGTCAGTTCCACATCTTCGGGCATATAAGAAAAAACGATATAATAATAATTATTATTACACAGTGCTATCTAATAATAACTTTTATATTGTTTGTTTTCTCTTATATGACCGAAGATGTAGTACTGACCGATGATTCGTAACTTACCCTCGGGTAAGTTACGTTATTTCGACTGTTACACAATTTCGAACATTTGTTTTTAATTTTTATATACTGTGACACGTTCTATCTCACTGTCACTATATTTATACTATAAGTAACTAATGTACGAAAATGCGTAGCGGTCAAAATAATGGAACTTACTCTAGTTTATGTTATTTAAAATGAATTAGAATCGATTTCATTGCTCATTTATAATTAATATTAATTATTAAGTATGTTATTACAATTAACACAGCTACCACTTTTATTATATATACATATCATATACTATTGTAGAGTAAACTCCGAATTATCGGACGGTTCCACATTTACGATCTTATAAGAAAAAATATGTGAAAAAAACTTCTATTCAAATTATTATATTTTTTGTGATCGAAAATGTGAACCGTCCGGTAATTGGTAACTTACCCCATTTCCAGTAGAAACTACACCAATATACATTGTACAGTCTATGTGTATTTAATGGCATTAACATTGATTTCTCTTAGAAACATCTGTCTTTTTCACAAATGTTCAGTGTGGATAAATGGAAACACCTGCGAAAACTGCCGTGAAACATCTGTGGAAAAGGACTTTAATTAGAGGTGGACTTTAGTTATAGAGGTGGAGGGGGTCTTTAATTGTTGGTTACCTATTTTCTTATGTTTATGTTCTCTAATTTTATTATCTTCAACTTATAAAATTCTCTAGTATAGTATAAAGATTTTATTTTACTTAATTTTGTTCGATTTTCAGAGTCTTTCAATTACAATCATTATAACTAGTAACTACACACTAATTACAGCTCTGTGTTATAACTACACACTTTAAACTACAAAGTATATCTCTACTTACACACTTTCACCTGTGCATCACTTACTCACTCACCCTATACAGGCCTACACACTTACCACTGTCACAGTAAAGGTGTGTTGAATGTTATTAACAAGTGTGTATGTGTGTGTGAAATACAAAGAGTCTTTGTTCATGCTCCCAATTGGAAATTATAATCGCCAATCGTCTTTTTCGATTGGTCATAAAAGATCCTCTATCTATAAAGAAATCGAAGAATAATCCAATCTTATCATAAATAAAAAAATCGTTTCTGTTTATCGTCACACTTGATGTGTAAAATTACGATATTTATATCCATTTTTATTTTATTGAGCCCCCTTTTTTATAATAAACACAGCATTTCACAACATTGATAAAACTTGTTAAATTCATGCATAGTTTACAGAGTGTCCCAAAAAAACTTGAACACAACTTCTAAGTACTCTATTTCAATCACTATTGAAATATACTTCTCTAAAGTTGGGTTCCGGTTTTTTTTTTCGAACGCCCCATTCTGATCCTTGAAAGGTCTTTACTTACCATAAGTAGGTACATCCCATCCACTAGCCACTATATCTTGCCATAAAGACTTATAAGGCTATAGCCACATTCCCATAGTGTCCCCTGCGAATGTGAATATGTGACCAACTCATTGTCTGCCTAATATGGGGGTACCAAAGGTCAAAGGGGGCTACGTGCCCAGTTGCAAAATTGTTATTCTGAACTTTTATAATAGATTGATTATCTGTTATTGATAAGAAATCTCATAATTTCAGATCATTAATATTCATAGATATATGATAATTTCATCATAGATTATAATCTGCAACCATTCGATTAGTTATAAACTTATAATACGGTTCTGTTAATAACTGCCAGTGTTGATGTTTTGTTATTTTTAAATATGCAAAGAGCAGATCATAGTAAAGAATAATTAATTAACAATCAGACAAATTTAAATACCTTGGACATAAGAGCAAAAAAAATGTCTGTCTCTACTTAATTGGAGACAAAATCATTCGAAACGGTACATGCCAAATGTCGCAAGAAGTTCCATTTCAACAAATTCCTCAGAAAAGTCAAATTTATCGGTGGGATCACAAATTTAAACCCAGAGGAACTGTCCAACACAAATCTGGCACGAAGCTGACTGTAAAATCTCATGACAGTGTGAATGCGGTGAGGGATTCTGTTGGAAGGAGTCCGAAAAAGACCATCCGAAGACGAAGCCAATGGCTGGGTATTTCACGTTCATTAGTGTAAAGAATCTCGTTCAAGGATATTCATCATTACTCATTCAGGACACATATCAAACATAAACTCTCACCAACTGACATGACAAAAGTTATTGTGATGTGCCGGTGGTTCGAGGGCAAAATCGAAGAGAACCCTGACTCCAGAATCACTCGCTGCATTCACACTCAGGAAATTTTACAGTCAGCTTCTTGCCAGATTTGGATGGGTCTGCCTTTTTGATGATGTTGACTGATCCTAGCTTTAAATTTGTGAGCCCTAATATAAATTTAGCCTTTTTGAGGATATTTGTCGAAGTGGAACTTCTTGGGATATTTGGCTTGCTTCCTTCGTTACCAAATAAATAAGAGGTGCAAAATATATTTTGCTATTTTGTTCTAGAGATTTTTAATTTTTCTGATTATTATTTATTCGTTGTTATGGTCTCCTCTTTGAAAAAAAAAAAACATTAATATTAGCATGCACGTTGGTTGAAAGTATTCCAATACAAGTATCCCTTCAATTTCTAGAGATTGGTTCAACCAATCGGTGGTTGTTTTAACCCTTCACTGTGCACTTTATTTACAGCATTAATGGTCATTTTCACACATGTCAGGTTTCCGACCGGTCCGGCTCTTCTCAGTGCTATCTATCACTGAGAGGAGCCGGTACTGTGTGAATGTGTCCGTTCAAGTTAAAGTAACAATATATTTTTTTCACTAGCACTGAAGCACTGAGAGGAGACGGATCGGAGACGGACCGGACGGATCACTGACATGTGTGACGAATCTTTTTAGTTTTACCATTCACTGTGCACTTTATCTACTCCACTGCATATACGTTTATTAAAAGCATTGTGTTCTGAATAGTATACACACAGCTTATTACTCTAACCTTGACTTTCATTGTATCCATACAGAATAATAATACCATTTTGTAGCCATGTTATACTGTCATGCTATATATGTAGTTGACTGTGTGTATAGTGTGATATTAAACACTGTAATTGTTACAATAGTGGAATATAGTTCATATTTGGGGATTGACACTACTATTGACTATTATATTTTAGCAAATTTTAAGATTTTACTATTTCTTAATGGAATAATAGAAAAGGTTAAACAATATTTTGATCCCTTTTTTTCAAACTCCCTTGATTTTTTTTTTTCATCCAAAACTGCTTTTTAAATCATCTCATGTGCTAGACTGGTTGCAATTAAACTGGTCTTCAGTTAAAAAATCAACAGTTTTGATTCAATTATCTGACATTTTCAAGGAATAACTTGAAAATGAGTTAAAAACCTGCTCTAAACATTGTTCAAAACTATAGTTTATTATTATTTAATCGGGCTATCTTTTGAATGAAATATAAAGTTGTAATTAATGTGAAAGTGAAGGTAATGGAAATTATGTTATTGATTGCACTCATCCCTAGTTAAAAGTATTATATTTTTTAAATATCACAATCATTCGAAATAAATTCCATATCGACTTTTGTTTAATTATCTAATAAGTATTTATATTTTATTAGTTCTTGAGAAGCACCGTCTCTAAAATGCATTAAAATTACATAGGTGCATAGTGTATCTGTATGATGATATCATAGACACGTTATTGCCACATTTCCTCTCGACTCTTTAGTCAGTGTCAGTGTAGCATTTAATAAGAGTTACCTGAATTAGTGCAACTTGTTCATAACTGGCAAAAGTGTAGGCAATTTGCGAACTTTAAAAAATATACTGTAGTTTTTTAAATTTTTTTAATGGTAAAATAATTTCAAATAATTTATCATTATAATTGAAATAATTCTTCAATTAAGTTGAAATTTCCATTTTTTGAAATTTTAATTGTTAATTAAAAAATTATTTATTTAAAGTTCAAACCATATGTAGTCCCATAACCCTTGCCTCACTGTCTATGTCCTTTTCTAAGAATAGCCCCTTTTCCAGCTAATACGAACTGTTGCAGTGGAGTATGTTCAGCAGACCTGTTCTTGCAGAGTGTGTGTTTGTGTGTCCCACTTTCAAGTTAGTAGTCAAAACTGGAACTGTATTGGAAGTGAAAAAAGTTATAGTGGGGCGATAGGAGATTAAGAGGGGGCACCTTTTAATCATAGGTGGGCCCACCATAACTTTTTCTTGGTAACATATATATAGAATTAAAGTTTAAAAAGAGTCATTTAATATTTTAACTTTTTTACTTCAGATATAGCTATAATACTGTATTTACTTATGTCCCCTAATTCAATTATTATTATTATTGAACTCTGACATTTACTATTCACATTTGACCTTTAAGTTTCCTTGTGTTTTTTGACCCACTTCTTTGATTCTTTTATTGATTTCCCCTCAAAGGTAAGTTGCGAGTAACGAGCAGTTCCCCTTACCAGATATAAGTTTAATAATAATGTATATACATTTTTTATATGATCGAAAATGTGGAATCGTCCAGTAACTAGGAACTTACCCCACCTGTGTGTATATTTTAGTTCCTTTTTCTCTTTCTTTTTCGTGTAGAAGATTATAATTTATCTACTACGATAAATGGTTACGAATTTGTAACTCTATTGGTAATGATCAATAATAGACGATAGGCATATTATATATAATTGTAGTTATAATCTATTTTATAACATATCGTTTGATGCACACGATTGAACTATTTTGTTGATTATTATTGAATTTTACATTAATTCAATGGAATATAATAAAGACTCGTTATGGTTAGGTATGCAGTTCTTTTTTAAACTGAAGGTGAATTAACTATTTATATTATTTCTCATATTAGTATGTTTGTATTACTATACTCATATTACTGCTCGAGTGCTCATATCACTGCTCATATTACTGCTCGAGTGCTCATATCACTGTTCATATTACTGCTCAAGTGCTCATATCACTGTTCATATTACTGCTCGAGTGCTCATATCACTGTTCATATTACTGCTCAAGTGCTCATATTACTGCTCAAGTGCTCATATTACTGCTCGAGTGCTCATATCACTGTTCATATTACTGCTCAAGTGCTCATATTACTGCTCGAGTGCTCATATCACTGTTCATATTACTGCTCGAGTGCTCATATCAATGTTCATATTACTGCTCAAGTGCTCATATTACTGCTCGAGTGCTCATATCACTGTTCATATTACTGCTCAAATGCTCATATTACTGCTCAAGTACTCATATCACTGTTCATATTACTGCTCAAGTGCTCATATCAATATTCATACCACTGCTCAAGTGCTCACATCACTGCTCAAGTGCTCATATTACTGCTCACTGCATCAATCACAGGTTTAGTTCAGTCACTGTCAGTTGAGATGCAGCTTAGAATATTCTATTCTACTTAAGGAGATACCTTATATAGTGTCTATGTATCTTATTCTATGCAGTCTTATTTACTATGATAAATTATGAGAGGTACCTATATTAGAATAGGATATATGTCTCCATGGCAACAGATTTCTTAATATTTTATTGTTGTCTTATATGCTGTTGATTTTTTTTTCAGTTATTTTTGCATCAATATTGGACATAAATATTAAAAGTTATACTGTCAGTCTTGAAGATATATTATCTTTACTTGATTCTTTTATTAAATGTCTATGATTGACATTTCGAAATTATCGTTTTTTTAATTCTATATAGGTTACTTACTATCTGTTTATTAGTTATAATAGTCCAACAGGTGATATTTATTTATGAGCACGGGGTAGCATGGTAGTTCCGCTGTAATAACTTTTTGTTATCTTATTTAATTGCACGATTGTTTAATCTTGAATATCATAATAATAAATTAATAATAACCCTCAGTTGCTGGCTGGGTCTGATTATCAGACTAGAGGTTTGATTATTATTGCCGATCCCCTCCTCATTGTCCCTAGGTTACCTCTGAGTAGGTCTACTTTTTGTTATATTGTAGGTTTTGTTTAGTTTGACGCCATTTTTCTTCATCTTTCCTTTGCATCTTTCTTCAATTTCTTCTTATTTCCTCTTCCTTCTGCCTTGCTATGTCCATGGGTAAGCAGACTGACTGTGTAGGTCTCTTGTCCATGGATAAGCAGACTGACTGTGTAGGTCTCTTATCCATGGGTAAGCAGACTGACTGTGTAGGTCTCTTGTCCATGGGTAAGCAGACTGACTGTGTAGGTCTCTTGTCCATGGGTAAGCAGACTGACTGTGTAGGTCTCTTGTCCATGGGTAAGCAGACTGACTGTGTAGGTCTCTTGTCCATGGATAAGCAGACTGACTGTGTAGGTCTCTTATCCATGGGTAAGCAGACTGACTGTGTAGGTCTCTTATCCATGGGTAAGCAGACTGACTGTGTAGGTCTCTTGTCCATGGATAAGCAGACTGACTGTGTAAGTCTCTTGTCCATGGGTAAGCAGACTGACTGTGTAGGTCTCTTATCCATGGGTAAGCAGACTGACTGTGTAGGTCTCTTATCCATGGGTAAGCAGACTGACTGTGTAGGTCTCTTATCCATGGGTAAGCAGACTGACTGTGTAGGTCTCTTATCCATGGGTAGGCAGACTGACTGTGTAGGTCTCTTATCCATGGGTAAGCAGACTGACTGTGTAGGTCTCTTATCCATGGGTAAGCAGACTGACTGTGTAGGTCTCTTATCCATGGGTAAGCAGACTGACTGTGTAGGTCTCTTATCCATGGGTAAGCAGACTGACTGTGTAGGTCTCTTATCCATGGGTAAGCAGACTGACTGTGTAGGTCTCTTATCCATGGGTAATCAGACAGACTGTGTAGGTCTCTTATTCATGGGTAATCAGACTGACTGTGTAGGTCTCTTATCCATGAATAAGCAGGACTGATTGTGTAGGTCTCTTATCCATGGGTAATCAGACAGACTGTGTAGGTCTCTTATCCATGGGTAATCAGACAGACTGTGTAGGTCTCTTATCCATGGTTAAGCAGACTGACTGTGTAGGTCTCTTATCCATGGTTAAGCAGACTGACTGTGTAGGTCTCTTATCCATGGTTAAGCAGACTGACTGTGTAGGTCTCTTATCCATGGTTAAGCAGACTGACTGTGTAGGTCTCTTATCCATGGTTAAGCAGACTGACTGTGTATGTCTCTTATCCATGGTTAAGCAGACTGACTGTGTAGGTCTCTTTTCCATGGTTAAGCAGACTGACTGTGTAGGTCTCTTATCCATGGTTAAGCAGACTGACTGTGTATGTCTCTTATCCATGGTTAAGCAGACTGACTGTGTAGGTCTCTTTTCCATGGGTAAGCAGACTGACTGTGTAGGTCTCTTATCCATGGTTAAGCAGACTGACTGTGTAGGTCTCTTATCCATGGGTGTCTATTCTTTCCATCCATGCGCTGGGTCGACACGGTTACCTGTGGTAGCCGAGTAGTCGAACTATAGTGCATGGAGCGTACTTTCACTGTCCCCTCTTCTACGAGGCCTTCTTCTCTTCATGTCTCTTTGGATCACCTCGTATTGGATAGGGACAACTTTTAAACCCCGAAAATTAAGTTGAACCCCCAGTTACTCTATCCATAAGTGAAGGTCGGCCGAACTGTTGTTATTTGAATTATGTGTTGTCTTTTTCATTTTTATCATGTTTATCATTTTTTGAACGTTACTTGCAGTTTTGGAGGATAGCGCTAGGGTTATGCTCTTAGATTTTGTGTTAGTTAGACTCGTAGATCTCCTCTTCATTTTCCTCTTCCATCCGTGAGTGCAACCACCGGTGCTTGTGTCCCTTTCGATCACATTCCTTGGTATGTGACTGCATTCACAGGGTAGCTTTCCTGCATCCATTAGCATTGTCACTGACGGTGGTAGCTAATATTGTTCATGGAGTCACTTTCCTTTCTGACTGTTTTTTCTAGTCCTTTGTATTTAATTCCCTTTTGACATCAGTAATATAGCCTTCGGTTCCGAAGTTCACGTTGAACCACTATTTATTAATTTCCCCTACTCTCAATATAGAAACTACGTACTATTATAATATATTTTTATATTGTACGTACATCATCCACGTTAAACATATGTACATTTAATTATAGTTTCTAAATCAATGTGTTCCCTATACACGCTGTACAAATAACCTTGACTGCTTCACTATAACTGCAGCTATAACACACCTATATATTATACCTATATACCTTTTCTCTTTAAATACACAATGACTGGAAAAACACACGTCAGTGTGACGTCACGACATCTCGCTAGAACAGATATGTCTGGTACATAGTTCCAATGCATATGTATCACATAGTGTTATTCTATGTTGTTAAACAGAGTATAATACTTCTAGGTACGTATTTTCTAGCTATACCATTTAGGCAAACACTTTTGTGTTATGTTGTACATTTTATCTTATTTTATCGATAACTTTTTAAGGTGTGCAGACGTTTCGTCGATGAGTTTCGTTGAGAGGATATTAACAGAAATGAAGATTATTTAATATAAATGAATAAAAACATAAATAAATGAAGATTATTTAGAATCTCTCAACATTAATGCCCATTGTGTAGTTTGTTGTATCCGCTAGTTTGTAGTACTGCACACCTCATGATTGTTTGATCACCTGTAAAGGGGTTTGGGGGTGAAACGCCCCCTATACACATATATTAGAGGGGGCTAATATCCCCTTGATGGAAATTCGTTAACAAATTGTCTGTCAACCCTTTTAATATTACACTATTGCGTGTTTTTGATAAGGTAATTTATATCTTACTATTTTATTATAAAACTTGTTGCCACTTGTTACTTGTAATCAGTTGCCACTTGTTACTTGCAATCAGTTGCCACTTGTTACTTGTAATCAGTTGCCACTTGTCACTTGTAATCAGTTGCCTCTGGTCACTAGTAATCAGTTGCCACTTGTTACTTGTAATCAGTTGCCACTTGTTACTTGTAATCAGTTGCCACTTGTTACTTGTAATCAGTTGCCACTTGTTACTTGCAATCAGTTGCCACTTGTTACTTGTAATCAGTTGCCACTTGTCACTTGTAATCAGTTGCCACTTGTCACTTGTAATCAGTTGCCACTTGTCACTTGCAATCAGTTGCCACTTTTCACTTGCAATCAGTTGCCACTTGTTACTTGTAATCAGTTGCCACTTGTTACTTGCAATCAGTTGCCACTTGTTACTTGCAATCAGTTGCCACTTGTTACTTGCAATCAGTTGCCACTTGTTACTTGTAATCAGTTGCCACTTGTCACTTGTAATCAGTTGCCACTTGTCACTTGTAATCAGTTGCCACTTGTCACTTGTAATCAGTTGTCACTTGTAATCAGTTGCCACTTGTTACTTGTAATCGGTTGCCACTTGTCACTTGTAATCAGTTGTCACTTGTAATCAGTTGCCACTTGTCACTTGTAATCAGTTGCCACTTGTCACTTGTAATCAGTTGCCACTTGTTACTTGTAATCAGTTGCCACTTGTTACTTGCAATCAGTTGCCACTTGTTACTTGCAATCAGTTGCCACTTGTTACTTGTAATCAGTTGCCACTTGTTACTTGCAATCAGTTGCCACTTGTTACTTGTAATCAGTTGCCACTTGTTACTTGTAATCAGTTGTCACTTGTTACTTGTAATCAGTTGTCACTTGTTACTTGTAATCAGTTGTCACTTGTTACTTGTAATCAGTTGTCACTTGTTACTTGCAATCAGTTGCCACTTGTTACTTGTAATCAGTTGTCACTTGGTACTTGCAATCAGTTGCCATTTTTTACTTGTAATCAGTTTCCACTTGTTACTTGTAATCAGTTGCCACTTGTTACTTGTAATCAGTTGTCACTTGTTACTTGTAATCAGTTGCCACTTGTTACTTGTAATCAGTTGCCACTTGTTACTTGTAATCAGTTGTCACTTGTTACTTGCAATCAGTTGCCACTTGTTCTAAGTTTACTTGTCATGCTATATCTTGTTGTTCTCTTTTTCTCATCTATCAAGTAGTTTAATTATCCAATTGTAGCTACACACTCTGTACTATCTACCAAATAAATGCCTTATCATTACTCGTGAAATTTGTTGTTTAAATCTACAGTAGTAATACTATATAGTTATCTATGGTTTGAAGTTATACTTGTAACATTAGTGTGTGATAGTACTTAGGTATTAGACCATTATATATTTATGTACCTACATTATTGTTTGTACGATAGTACATATTATTTGATTTAAATATGTCTATAGATTAATTTATGATAGTACAGATTAATATCAACTAAATGAACCTATACTGTCACATGATGGTACATTACCCCATGGCCCATTGCTAGAATATAGTTACACTAGCTGCTGATAGTACCTAGTACCTATTCATTACATTGGCTGTCATGCTCTTATAGTAAGGGTATAGTGACCAGAGCATGGTATAGTATGGGTATAGTGACCAGAGCATGGTATAGTAAGGGTATAGTGACCAGAGCATGGTATAGTAAGGGTATAGTGACCAGAGCATGGTATAGTAAGGGTATAGTGACCAGAGCATGGTATAGTAAGGGTATAGTGACCAGAGCATGGTATAGTGACCAGAGCATGGTATAGTAAGGGTATAGTGACCAGAGCATGGTATAGTAAGGGTATAGTGACCAGAGCATGGTATAGTAAGGGTATAGTGACCAGAGCATGGTATAGTAAGGGTATAGTGACCAGAGCATGGTATAGTAAGGGTATAGTGACCAGAGCATGGTATAGTAAGGGTATAGTGACCAGAGCATGGTATAGTAAGGGTATAGTGACCAGAGCATGGTATAGTAAGGGTATAGTGACCAGAGCATGGTATAGTAAGGGTATAGTGACCAGAGCATGGTATAGTAAGGGTATAGTGACCAGAGCAAGGTATAGTAAGGGTATAGTGACCAGAGCATGGTATAGTAAGGGTATAGTGACCAGAGCAAGGTATAATAAGGGTATAGTGACCAGAGCAAGGTATAGTAAGGGTATAGTGACCAGAGCATGGTATAGTGACAGTATAGTATGGGTATAGTGACCAGAGTATGGTATAGTGACAGTATAGTATGGTATAGTGACCAGAGCATGGTATAGTGACGGTATAGTATGGTATAGTGACCAGAGCATGGTATAGTAAGGGTATAGTGACCAGAGCATGGTATAGTGACAGTATAGTATGGGTATAGTGACCAGAGTATGGTATAGTGACAGTATAGTATGGTATAGTGACCAGAGCATGGTATAGTGACAGTATAGTATGGTATAGTGACCAGAGCATGGTATAGTGACGGTATAGTATGGTATAGTGACCAGAGCATGATATAGTGCTGGTACAGTATGGTATAGTGACCAGAGCATGGTATAGTGACAGAATAGTATGGTATAGTGACCAGAGCATGGTATAGTGCTGGTATAGTATGGTATAGTGACCAGAGCATGGTATAGTGACAGTATAGTATGGGTATAGTGACCAGAGTATGTGCTGTTGGATATGACCGATAGGAGTCTGATGCATAGGTGAATGAACTAACAAGTTCAAAGGTCCTTAACTGTGATTATACACGCTATTTTTTGTTAGTTTTTTCTAGTTAGGATACCTTTCAGTTGATAGACTTTTTGGGTCACTTTCTTCTGTGACTGGTTTTACAGTCTTTTGTATTTATTTTCTTGTCAATGTCAGCGATATGGTTATTGTTCCATAAAACTCTTTCAACAGCTTAATAAATTATTTAGTCCTATATTTATCACCTTATTTCCCCATGACTTCTCTAAGTCACTCTTCTCATTTCTGCTTTTTCTAACCCTAGTGTTTTTCCCGCAGGTTACTCTCAGCCATTCGACCCCTTCTGGTTCGTGCTAATCGGCTTTCTTGTCGCGAACATCATCATTGGTGTCATCTACCTCCTCTGCAGGTATCCGAAATATATAAGAAACATAAAGGTTCGTCGAATTTAACTCCTAACATCTATTCAGCTATATTTCAATAATGAAATAGAAATATCAATCCTTTTTTGTGATATTCGATATTAATAAATAAGAATATAGTTATAAACTAATTACTGAAATCTAGAATTTCTCATTAGCTAATATTTCCTTTTGGTCCACAGATTTCACAACAACCATGAGTGCTGGACTTCTCATCTTGTTCATAATTTTAGGTTTAGGCTCCGCAACTTTAATTTATTACGGTACTCTCATCTATACCGTCTACCGAAGTGACCAGAAGAAGAAAAACCAACCCAGAATACACCCTGAATGTGAAAGCATTCTCGGTAACAATAACTGCGAAAGAGTTCCTAGTACTATTCCCGTAGACACCGCTACTAAAACCCCATCTGGTAACCCGTACCCTAAAGCCAGCGATTTGGAAGAGGATGCCGAATACGTCCAACCAGTGACCGGAAGGTTGATCCTTGATGAACCTGATAGTAACCAAGCCAACGATGTGGTCATAGTGATGCCTCCAAAGAAAATCGGAAAAAGCTCATCTAAGAACAAATCTGAGACTAAACCTCTTCTGGAAGGTGATGATGAAGATGGACTTATTGTTCCGAAACAGATTAATGAACAACCTAAAAAGAAACCTGCTCATGTTGCAGTTGGTATAGATGAAGCTAAATCCGTACCTCCTGAGAAGAATATTCAGAAAGAGCATCCAGTGTCACATGCCGTCGTTTCTGTTCCAATTGTCATGAGTGCTGGAATGCCCGTGTATGATGAATCCAACGAAGAACTCAACTGCACGAGTTTGCAGGAGCAGCAGATGATGGCAACTCTCAAAGCAAGTGATAAAGCAAAAACCGACGAAGAGAAAGTCGATACCACTGATGGCGATGCTAAATATGGATGGTCTGAAGAAGTCAAACCAGATGAAAAGACTGATTCTGCTGATGAAACCAAAACGAGTAACCCAAGCGATGGAAATGATTCTGAATCCTCTGAGCCTGAAATAAATTCTTACTCGTTTGTTGCAGAAGATCAGCCTGCAAATGATGAAGAACCTAGTTCTGACATCAAGATTCTGAAGTACACTACCATCGACGAAGGGAATGATCTCGACACTTCAAAATCTGGTGATCTTAAAACGGAATCTCGTCAATCACCAGATGGTCTGAGTGTCAAAAGTCTTGATAACGAAGGAGCATCTACTAACGAAGAAGAGAACAAGGAAGTGACTATTGAAATGGAAAACCTCAAGAAGAAATGCAAGGTGGTTGAAGTAACTGATTCCGAAATATTGTAAAATATTAGTTCCATATATGTACGTGAAAATGTCTCATTTTATTTCTGTAGAAGTCAAATTATTTTACCTTTAAGTGTTATTTTATTATTTTTCTATAGAAAATAACGAACTTCTGAAGTGAAAATAGTATATTTAGAAATTTATTCAATCATCGCTTAAAATTAAATGCATACACCTCACGAGCAATACGCTAGCTAGTTTAGTATTGCTGTTATATTTTTCTAAATTTATAAACAAAACTGTTTTTGATTAGATACATTTTTCAATAGTCTTTGCAAAAATTCTTCGATCCATAGATGAATTTAAAAAAAAATGATACTTTTCTGATTTTGTGAACGCTCAAACGAACATTTGAAACTCTTATTGAGGCATTTATATGAGAAAATGTTGATTAGATTAGCTTTTTAGACCTTTTTACTATGAAATTATTTATATTTTACGATAAAATTAAACAAGTGGAATCTCAATAATTTTAGCCAGCGATTAATTTTAAGTTGTACGAATTTACGAGTCTGTCGGTAATGGTGTATCTTCTCATATTTAATAAAATAATATCTTGGGTAATAGTGTTACCTAAAGGGAAATTATGGAAACATAACCCTAAAACGTTATGTTTTTTGTGTCTAAAATTTAAAAAAATATTGTAAATATCGCATAAGGTTTTTTAGATATTGTCTCTACCGCATGTGTTTCTATCGATACAGCGCTGCAAGCATTATGGTTTTATGGATAATGTTTTTAAGAATAACTCTTCTCTGAATTGTCGACTAGGAGGAGGGCTAACTGAGGGTGAAGCACTAAACCGTTAGTGCTCCACCCCCGTTGTTTCCTCCCTTGCATAATATATATGAGTTGATTTAAATCACACATAAAATGATTAGAACTTCGAAACTCGTAACATAGATGACTGTAACTTAGTTTGTTGTATCCTCTAGTTTGGTATACTGCACACTTCATGATTGTTTAATGACCTGGCAGGGGGTTTATTGGAACGACACGCCCCCCGATATACTTATTGACAACATTATCCTAAAACACTTATACGCATTGAACAATATTTTTTAAATCTTTATTCTTAGTGGTAGTAACCTTTTAATTTCGGATCTTAGAGGTGTCACCCTGTACGTCAATTGGGCGTTCTAGTTAATTGAACATATTCTAATATTTCTCAGACTAGTTAATATTTATATAGAAGCTATTAAGTTTATTACTTTTTCAAGGTTGGGAATAACTGCACAGATCTTGGTATACGAGCTTAAATTTTCTAAAAATTGTTTAAAAAAATTCTATGATGTAGCTTTTTTAATCAGTTGTAAATAGTAAGAAGGTTACTAGCAGAGTAGCCAATTATTCTTTTTATAATCAGTGCCTTTTTATAATCTGCTCTAGAATTTCCTTCCTCTGTTAACAGATTTAATGGGCAACTTCGCCTTATGTGGAATAGCTAGTTGGAGTGGTGGTGAACTGTAGTTAGGTGGACAAAAATCTAAAAAGAAACCTGGATCGGAACCATTACAGAAAATTTGATCTTGCCGATCAATCCTGTAATTTCGACTACTTAAATGGTCTGCAAATTCACATTCAGGTGTATTCAACCTCCAAAGGGAGATGTTCTGCCTTAGATCTGCTTCAGTTCTGCACTAGATCTGCTTCAGTTCTGCACTAGATCTGCTTCAGTTCTGCCTTAGATCTGCTTCAGTTCTGCCTTAGATCTGCTTCAGTTCTGCCTTAGATCTGCTTCAGTTCTGCCTTAGATCTGCTTAAGTTCTGCCTTAGATCTGCTTCAGTTCTGCCTTAGATCTGCTTCAGTTCTGCCTTAGATCTGCTTCAGTTCTGCCTTAGATCTGCTTCAGTTCTGCCTTAGATCTGCTTCAGTTCTGCCTTAGATCTGATCCGGTTCTGCTCTAGTTCTGCCTTAATCAGTACAAAATCTGAAGTGATTTGCCTGTAGAAGAGACTATAGAGAGTCATAGAGATAAGTTAATTTTATGAAAGACAAGCACACCAACCAGAACGGAATTAATATCAATCTTTTTTTCTTTTGAAGTTAAGCGAATGTTGAAAACATTGTGTCCCGAGAAAATTGGTCTAATTAGGGTGAGAAGAGTAAATTGCGACAGGAGTGGGCATACATTTTTTGACTAAAGATGTTAAAGGTTATAATATTGGTCTTCAAATTTTTTACTCCGATACTTTATATATTCTGAAGAAAGTACTACATACAGATACAATTGAATTAGTCTGTTCTTCATTTGATAAAAATTTATTACTACATATCATAACCTCTCCATTCTTCTATTTTGATCGCAACTACCTACCTACCGCAATACACTTGCCTCACCCTATTCAATCTGTCACAATCTTTTAAATAAATATAAAGTGAACTATATCTCTATGACCTAATTGAGGTACTACCTTTTTTATATATGTGTACACTCTATTTATATTGAATGTAGGGACATCGTGCTTTTTTGTAATGTTTTCTCAATCTTGGGCGTAAAAGGAGCATAATCTAGTTATTTAGTCAATGGTTTTTACTTCTAGCTAATGCACTTCTCCTATTTATAATTTAGTTTATAAAATGACTGCATAATTTAAACTAACAAATAGAAATATGTTAATTATAGTTATTAAGGTAACGTATCAATACTATGACACTTAGCCTCGCAGTTCTCGGAAAGTGGGTGTTATGTAGGTCAATTCGAAGTTTCTAGAGGTTTGATTGTTTCATGGCTTACTTTATCTCCCACTTTCTGAGTACGGTGAGTGTCTGGTAATTCACAGGTTGTTAAAATGATAAAGGTGTTAATAAAGAATAATATAATCGATGAAATAAGTTAGTGGTTTATTAAGTTTGTGTTTAAATTACCTACTTTAATTAAAATTTAATAAATAATGAGGAGAGCCAATAGGGTAAGTAAGTTATCGGACAATTTTACATAGAACCGTACGATAACTTGGAACTTCCCCTATTTGTTGTAATTTGTAACTAGTGTTTCCTATAGTGATGCATACAATTACTAGTGGAAAATACATTTTAAAATTTAAAATGTTCTTTTTGTTTCAAGTAAGAATATAATTTGCTCGGAATTTTTAGAAATATATCAAATTTTTTTATTAACATTTCTAATTAAGATAATAAAATAACAATAATAACCCTAATATGTCTATTCTCTCATTCATCACACATTCCTTCGTGACTTCTCTTTATTACATCGGTGTGCCCAAAACAGTTATGTTTCTTCCGTCTAAAAATTTGAAAATAAACAGCATATTTAAGATTTTTTATACTGTCTTTACCGCATAAGTTTCTATCGATACAGGACTGCAATGTTTTTACTGATGATGTTTTTATGATTGTTTTCTCTGATTGGTCAGCAAGCAGCAGGAGCTAACAGGGGATGCACTAAACCGTTAGTGCTCCGCCCCTTGTTGGCTCCTCCTCATCGCATATAATTATGAGTTGAATTGAACGACTTTTTATATGATAAGAATTTTGAGACTCTGAACATAGATGGTTGTAATGTAGTTTGCTGTATCCGCTAGTTTGTTGTGCTGTACACTTCATGATTGTTTATTGACCCGACAGGGGGCTCGTGAAAGGCCCGTCCCTCTTTGCACTTATTGGTCAATCTCCATATCCAATCAATGAGTTAGTAACCATAAAAACATCCTAATAAACTTATCCCCAATGAACAATATTTTAAAAACTATATTGTTAGTGGTAGTAACCTTATAATATATAACCTTCTATAAAGGTGCCACCCTATCATATTACTATGCATTTATCTAGCACTTTATTTCATCCTATTTAATGTAACTTTAATGTTTAATAGAGATTCTATATTTAAGAGTTGATGCGTATAATATATAAATCCTCATAATCGCCAAATTTGAATTAAAGGAGGTTGTATTTAGGTTGTAGATTGTTTTATACATTTTAGGAGGCCTAAGAACATCTTTGTACTGGTTAAAACAGGTTTAAACTCGTTAGAAGTTTAAACTCGTTAGAAGTTTAAACTCGTTAGAAGTTTAAACTCGTTAGAAGTTTAAACTCGTTAGAAGTTTAAACTCGTTAGAAGTTTAAACTCGTTAGAAGTTTAAACTCGTTAGAAGTTTAAACTCTTAGAACTTGTAAGAACATGTTTGAATTCGTTAGAACATGATTGAACTCGTTAGAACAGGTTTGAACTTGATAGGACATGTTTGAACTTCTTAGGACAATCTGGAACTTGTTAGAACATGTTTGAATTTGTTAGAACATGTTTTAACCTGTTAAAAATGTTTGTAGTGTAAAATTTAGTATGAATATTATAGATATACTAAGTACATGTGATTACTTATGAGGTGCAACATCACCTCAGTAAAGAAGGGACCAAACTCACATGTCTTTCTCTCTTTGTCTTCGCCTTTCTATTTAAGAAGATTAATACTTTCTGGAGATAACTCTAAGGGTTTTTTTAGACACATCAAAGTGAAAATGGAAGATGACTGTTTCAAAAATTTCAATAAATTTTATTATAAAGTTGTACATCTATTTATTGTGGTAAATTGGGAATTATTCTGAGTTTCGATTCTCAATATGAGCCGGAATTTTTACTATTTTTGAAATATGTAATGATAATTTTGTATTTTCTAATTGTCTGTGTCTAAATAAAACCCTTTGAAAAATGTTTATATTTAGCTACTTAAGCACGCATTTCGCTTCGCATTTGTTTGGGTCTATTCCGCTGTAGTGCTATCACATGGTTACCTATTTGGCAATTTATTGTTCGGTTTATTCTCTTCACTTCTGTTCTTAAATTTTTAAAGATTAGTTTCTATTTAATATTCAAATGTACTTTATTATAGAATGTGTCATAGTTTTGTAAATAAATTATATTCAAAATATATTGTTTTCTATTCATTATAAAAGAAGTACGTAAAGGAAAATGTAAACTGATAAAAATTTATTTCAAAATTAGTAGCTTAGCTATATGCTTATATAACTGATTAATGTTTCGGATATTTCTATCTTTGCAGACAATTAAATAGCTATTTTTTATAGGGGTTTAAAGTTTTAAACAGACGGTATCTGTTGTGGGGAAATTGAAGAAGAGTTGAACCCCGAACTGTTGAAGTTTAGATTATAGATTAGTTATGCTTCCAAACCGATGCTAAACTCCCTAATAGGGTCAATTCCGTGTTATCGATCTCTTTCATATTTTCGATCATAAGAAAAAGATCTATAAATTAATATTTTATTTGGTTTTCATGATACTTGAATAATGAAAAGATAAAAGTTAAATAATGATATTATATACTTTTATAGGATAATAGTTTTATTGGAAACAAAAGAATAAAAAGAAAAATTTACAATAAATTAGTATATATTTAACAAAATTTACAATTCCTTTTTAGGACATAATCAAGGTCTTTAGGACAGTTAAATATTAAAAAAAAAATCATGAGATCTCCTTTCTAAACACAACTAAGACAGCATGCTACTGATTTCCATATATAATCAACTATAATTTTCAAATAATAATTTTTATATATAGCAACTATAAAATAATAAAACAGGTTAGTGCTGAATCATTCGATCTGCGTATCTTTCAACAAGGTATTCCTTTAGCATTTCTTTAAACGTATTTACCTATTCATTTTCTTTAATATATTGGGGAATAGCATTAAATTTATATGGCAGTACATATGAGAGTGAGCGTTGGGTCAGAGTCAGCCGCTGGAACTGGGGGACAAAATAGTTTGAAACACCTCTCGTATTGTGGTCATGACTAGGAACTGTAAATGTGTCTTTAATTTTAAAAGTGAAAACACAGCATAATAGATATCACTTATTTTTAGTATTGACAGGCGGTGAAACAAAGGGTTGGTATGATCACGGTAGCCACTACGAGAAATGATACGCACAACCCTTTTTTGTAGGATTAGGAGTTTATCCACCCGTCCAGCGGTCGCTCCTCCCCAAACAGGGATACAGTAAATGAGCATTGAATATACAAGACTATAATACATGTTTAACAATACACCATCGGGAACATAATATGACATCCAGTACACAACACCAATATTCTTTGACACTTTTGAGCAAACACAAATAATGTGACTACCAAATGACATATCATTATCGATTATAACACCCAAGTATTTAGCTTCTGAAGCAAACATGATATCCTTGCCATTCATGGACAGTTTATTACCATTTACATCAGTATCATGTCTGCGCTTAGTGAATTTCAATGCTGCTGTTTTATCCACATTTAATGTTAATCTATTACGTAAGAACCACTGGTTAACCTTTGCTAACTCAGTATTGAAAGTTGAAATCAACTGGCTGTAATTAGGGTCGGAATGCACAAACACAGTGTCATCTGCAAATAAAATGGCATTCATACAGTCCGACACCAAAGGCAACTCATTTACATATAAAGAAAATAATATACGGCCTAACACCGAGCCCTGCAGAATTGATATATTTATAGTAGCCGCTTCAGAAGTCTCTCTACCTACTCGAACGCAGTGTTGCCGATCCCTCAAATAACTTCGAAACCAATTGTGGGTAGTGCTGCTGATGCCGTATTAGAACAATTTAGATAGCAAAATTTCATGATTTACACAGTCGTACGCTTTGTACACATCGACAAATACAGCAACACTGTGCTCCCTTGCATTTCCTTACCATAAATATGATTCATCAAGGTAGACACTGCATCAGCTGTTGACTTCCCTTTACGAAAACCAAACTGATGCGGGCTGATTATAGAGTATTTGTACACATATTTAGTTATGCGATTTGCCATTGCCTTCTCGAAAATTTTACATACTAACGGTAATACGGCTATAGGTCTATAGTTAGTAACACTTTCACGATCGCCTTTCTTATGTATGGGGGTATAAACACGCTATTTTTAGAATTTCCGGAAACACACCTACACGGAATGATTCGTTGATTAAATTAGATAGAGGTAGAGACACATAATTACAAATCCTTTTCATGAGTTTTGTGACTTTTGTCGATACTAAATCCCTCCCATTTGTACTATTTTTTAATTTATTAATATTTAATTCACATTCAGTAGCTGACACAGGATATACATAAAAAGAGTTAGGTTGCATAGGTATCAATTCTACATGTGGTACATTATCAGCGGGTGGAAGTTCCCTTTCTAGGTTGTGGGCTACTGTGGCAAAATGATTTTTTTAGCTACATATTCGAAGATGTTAGATGTGGAACGTTCCAGTAACTTTAAACTTATCATAAGCAAACATTTCGATTCGTTATATACCTAGTAGTAAGTTGCGAAGCCAATATACTTTTCACAAATAAACTTCTTTATTTATTCATGTGTTATCATAAATTAAATTTCAATATAATTATATTTTTCTAAATATCAATTCAAAAGTAATAAATATGAAATATATCAAAACTCTTATCTTCAAAATTTTCAGATGTACGTAATTCAGAACTCTGAAGTAATAATATACACTATTGGTATAAACACTTATTATTATTATACAAAAAAATGATAACCACTGGTTCATTTCACGTGACTGAAGCATGTCTTATCACGTCGGTAATTGCATACCTGGGTATGTTAATGATATGTGAAACCATGTAAATTTGATATTTATCAATATTTTAATCATTGATTAGATATCATTTAATTTCAAGGCAAGAATTAATCATCTGTGATTTACCTGCATATAAACTTTCAGTAAAGCGCTTCAGTTAATAAATGAAATGTTCAAATATAATGAGTGGAGATTTCCGCTTCTCCAAAATCAGTCGCGCCACACATGATATAAAGATATATTTTATGGCGAGGCAAATATCGAGGACAAACGAAGCAACTTAACATAATAACTGTACTTTATTTGATGATGAAGCTGTTTACATTTTTACAATTATTGTTTACAATTTCTAATTATTCTATAATTGTTATGAGATTCACAATATGAAAATGTTCAAAAAATTTAAATACTTACACAGTTCACAGCTTAGTAAGTACCGATGGGAAAATATTGGCAGTATCTGGAAAAGTAGGTCAATGAATTAGGTTCTTGGCAAATCAACAGTTCTTATTTTTCTATCATAATATGACACAACTACACTATAAATTAACTGCTCAATTGGACAGGCTCCTTCTGATTAATTGAAGGTTGTAAATATAGATACAATTACCAACAACTAATAACTGATAAAGAAGTGATATCTTTGGTGCATGATAATATTATTTATCACCAAGAGAGGAGAAGAGATGGACTGTGGTGGGACAGTTCTTGTTTGGAGAGGAAGGAAGGAGAAAAAAGAGCGAAATTTTGATGAAAATGTGGAGGAAGAGGAGAGTGATAGAAAGAAGAGGAGACGAATAAAGTGGATAAGGATTTGGATGAAGACCATGGATGCCCAGTATACATTACAATGTTGGGCCAACGTTGACCCAATTCAGAATAAAACTCTGGGCCAACGTTGTCATGCCGGTCTCAGTGTATTGGGCCAACAAAGGCCCATCTCACGGATGTCCACCGGCCCTGAACAGTATAACCACGTATAAACGACTTATTGGTTCCGGCAATACTTAACGGTGCCGATGCCATGCATGTCTAAGGCCAGTACTATTTTCATATAACAGGTGTATTAATTAGATCACGCTAAACAGAACACGTGAAGACAACAGTTACTTATAACAATGTATTAACTGTCGTACAAATACATTTTACAGATCGAAGTCAGGGAAAAGAAATAGAATAGTTGCTAATTCAAACTGTAATCTATAATTTTACCTACGCTATTTTAACCAAATAATAATATTTCTATTTAAAATTGTATAAAAAGTATAATTTTCAATGTGAATATTTATTTCAGACGGAAAAATAACTTTTCATACTAAATATATGAGTTAACTAGCGTACAAGCTCATTTTTATGAACGAAATAAGAAAGTGTTAAATTGATAATTGAAGGGATAACAGGCCTATTTATTCTAAATTGCCAGAAACATCTACTATTTAAAAGATATACTTAATTGAGGATATTGAATTGGCTAATTGGTGTGATTAAAGTTAAGAGAGATCGTTTGCACCTATTTTCTCTGATTTTCTGGCGATAACTGTCAAATTGAACCGGTAGACCAGTATAATAAGTATACTGGTACTGTGGTACATCAAAAATCACTGGATTGGTTAACCAATGTTTTCCTTCATTGGGCCAGTGCTGTTTGGCAACCGTTGGCCCAGTATCGTTTTTATTGCATTGGCCCAGTGTGCAATAGCATTGGCGTGCCAATACCCGATCGTGCCTTAACTTTGCCAACGTTGGCACGATAGTGCAATGTTATCAGTGTGATGAAGCCGATGAGAAGGCCAATTGAAAATTATCCTGACTGACTTATAGAAATAAAAGAGGACTAAAAAATACTTGGAATGGGCTGGAATAGAGGTGGAGGAGGTGAAGAGAATAAGAGTAGCAGAGAGACTGGATGGAGAAGATAAGTGAGAAAAGTAAGCTGTGGCTGTACAGAGAGTACAAGAAGAAGATGAAAGAGGAGGAGAGAAGAAAAAAGCTAGAACAAACTGCTTGTGGCTGGGAGACAGGAGAAGAGAGAGGGATGAGGAGAGGTGCTTGATGTTTGGAGAGAGGGGACAAGAAGACCTCATGCATTTTCTTTTGAAATGTGGTGAGCTGGAGGAGGAGAGGATGGAGAAATTGGATCTGCAGAGACCAAGGCGTGAGCAAAGACATACTGTGTTGGGAGAGTTTCTGTTCAGAGAGGAGGGAAGAAGAGCGAGGTGATGATGAAGATGTGGAGGAATGGAAGACAAATTGAGAGAAGAGGAAATGACTGAAGCGGATGAAGAGGTTGGAGAGGACGAGTGATGCAGATGAAACCGATGAAAAGACATATTCAAGGAATCCTGACTGACTTCTTTAGTGTACATTGTACGTACACACATACAAATTGTTAAATTCCTTTTCAAAAGTTAATTTATAAAAAAAATATTTTTATCAGGGTTTTAATGCAGTTGCATAATATTTTGAAATGTACTTGGGATAAGTATCCATAGATGTCCTCGAGTTACATATTTGAAAAAAATGCATTACTATTTATTTGAAAATATTCAAAATAAACTGGTTTACTCACTATTTTTGGCCATATAGTAAAAAGGCAAAACTGAGTCAGATGAATATTGTAATTTATTTGTATTATGTATTGTATATGATTGCTCTTGTTTTGAAAATGAAATAAATGTTTCTATTATATTTAAAATGTAATTATCGTGCTGTTATTTTGAAAATTGCGAATATATATATATGATTTGTTTCGTCTTTCCTACAAGTAGAAGCGTTTCCCGCCTTATTAGCTTTCGTTAGAGGAACAAACGTTATAATCGTGTAATCTGAATTGCTCAGTGAAAGAAGTCGTGTGGTGTTTGCTGCGCTTCTTAATCTAGAAAAACTTCTGTTATCTTAGTTATTGTGTATTTGTTTTATAATGGCTAAAGTGCATGTAGTGAACGTTTCCGTCTTAGAAAATCCATCTACTTTTCTAAGTAAATTCCAATTTGAAATCACCTTTGAATGTGTGGAGGATTTGCAAGAGGGTAAGAAAATATTTTTCTTATTTATATTTAGGTACCTTTAAACATGATGTGGGACTGTATCTATTGTGTTAATGTTTGAATTTATCTGTCTATTCTCCTTTGATGGCATTGTAATGTGCTGAGTAAAGAGTTTTACTGTATTTTGTTGTCCTAGCTAATTTATGGATGAGTACTTTTTGAGTCCTGGCACTTTGAGAAGCAAGAATTGGTAGCAACTAGCAGGAAGCCTGGTATGGTACCTAGATATTTTCTAATTCCAAATGATTGTATGAAGGTATTGCACTTCTTTACATTGTACTCATGATTTCACTTAGGTACCTAATAATTTTCTTGAGAGGGCCACTACTATTAGCCTAATAGTTAAAGTGCTGCAATTTACCTACCAGCCATTTTTCTGACCAGTCTGCAGAAACTGGTAAAGTGTTTGTAAAGATCTCTGATTCAGTTTGTAGCAAAATTAATGTAAATAAAGAGATTAATTCATTCTTCAGAAGTGTTTGTAGCAAAATTAATGTAATTATAATATATACCTAGGAATTAATTCAATAATATCCCAAATATCTCCCATATTCCCAGTCTGCAGAATGTGTTTCTTCTCCCGCAAAGACTTTAATTTGAGAGAGAGCTACTCTTTGACTCTCAGCAGCCAAGTAATAAAGCATGTCCAAACTCGCCATTTTAATGGCGAGTTTGTGACAGTTATTTTGAGCCCTTCAAATGCAAATGGTGAGTTTTTTCTATTTTTCTCCTATGCTACAATATTATTTTGGAGAGAATTTATGATAATTTGATCATTTTGGAGAGAATTTGTTGAATTTTGGAGAGAGCTGGAGAGACAAATGGTGAGTTCATGAGACATACTATTTTACTTGGCTCAGCAGCAGATTCAGAATCTCCCGCAGCTAAATTAATGGTAACATAGGAATTAATTCAAAATCTCCCGCAGCTAAATTAATGGTAACATAGGAATTAATTCAAGATCTCCCGCAGAGATCTCAAATTTCTAAAAATTTAATCAAAAACTCCCGCAGAGAGTCTTGGAAAAATGTTCCATATTCTGCAGACCCAAGTAATAAAGCATGTCCAAACTCGCCATTTTAATGGTGAGTTTGTGACAGTTATTTTGAACCCTTCAATTGCAAATGGCGAGTTTTATCTATTTTTCTCCTATGCTACAATGTTATTTTGGAGAGAATTAATGATAATTTGATCATTTTGGAGAGAATTTGTTGAATTTTGGAGACAGCTGGAGAGACAAATGGTGAGTTTATGAGACATACTATTTTACTTGGCTGCAGACTGGCATATTCTGCATATTGGAGTTTTCATGGTGTGACAGGGAAGTTACTAGTTTGATAAGAAAATCATGAAAGTCTGCAAAAGTTGGGAACTTGGGTTCCAAGTAAAATAGTATGTCTCATAAACTTGCCATTTATCTCTCCAGCTCTCTCCAAAATTCAACAAATTCTCTCCAAAATGATCAAATTTTCATAAATTCTCTCCAAAATAACATTGTAGCATAGGAGAAAAATAGATAAAACTCGCCATTTGCAAATGCAATTGAACTTTGAAGGGCTCAAAATAACTATCACAAACTCGCCATTAAAATGGCGAGTTTGGACATGCTTTATTACTTGGGGATAAAGCTGTGAAGTTTATCCCCCATGTTTCAAAGAGTGGCAGGAAAGTCGTGAGTTTAGTGAGAAAATGGATCCAGGTCACCCACCTAGTTTTTTATCTTTTTTTTTTCAAAAATAAGTTGACAAAAATTAGTAATGCAGTCGCCAGTCGTCAAATTTTAATTTCAATTTTGAAAGTCGACAGTTGTCAATATACCTATATTATTATACCTACCTAATTTAAACATACCTTAATAGTTGAGAGCATATCAGCGGCGGCTTTGTTCACTTTACATTTCATTGATTCCAACAAAGATGATGGTTCTGCCGTTTATGATTATGAGTCACCAATTTCAATTTTAAACCTAATTAAAGTGCTGATTAGTCTTCTATATGTGTGAAAGATACTTATTTTCACAAATTTAAAGTCGACAATTAATTGGCGACTTGGTACATACTCTTAAGGGGACGGTTCCCGCGTTTTAAGATCTACCAATAATTCTCGTCCGATTGAGCTGAGATTTTGACATAAGGTGTAAAGTGAAAAAAAATATTATGCCTTTTTTTGAAAATTTTTCATTTTGAGGCCCCCCTCCCCTGTGGGGGTCGAAAAACCTGTTTTTTGACCCCCCCAGGGAAAGTCTATGGACTCAATGGGGGTTGGTCCTACAGAAAAATTTATAGAAGCTAATTTGTTCTCTACTACTATCCTAAGGTCGTCTAGTAGCTTTTTGTTTGAATTTCGATCTGAAATTTTTTTTATTTAAATTTAAAAAAGTCATTATTTTTTGTTTAAAAAAAAAAAACAATTTTATAGAAAAAGTTATAGGTAAAGGGCTACTAGACGACCTTAGGAATTTCGGTCTGAACATATTAGCTCCTATACATTTTTCTGTAGGACCAACCCCCAAGCAGTTCTATACTTGAACATGAGAATTTGAAAAAAAGTTACTGAGATAACGGAGGAAGAAAAATATTTTTTAATAAATGTTTAAATTTTTTTTTTAAATATTTTTCTTAAAAACATATATGCTTTTTGTCCCAGCCAGAGGACTCATCAGGTCGCTTCAGGGGTTAACCCAAACAGCGACGACGAAGCCCATAAGAATGTGCGAGCCACACACTCCCTCAGAAACATACCCCCCTACCCTACATTGGGAGGCGAGTTAGACAATGTTCTACTCAACGTATAAGAATGGAATTTTCCATGAGTTTTCTTTGGTATATTTGCAGGGTAACTAAAGAAAAATAAATCGGAAAAATTGAAAAATAGCAGGAACCGTCCCCTTAAACTAGAGTCGGCCCCAGTCTGTATTTCATGGGAAATTCCACCGACATGTCAGTGGAATTTTTTCTCCTTTGAAAATAATATTCCAGCAAAGTCGGTGGATTTTTATCTATTTACTGCTATGTTACCATTAATTTTCGGTGGATTAAGTGGGAAAATGTTTGTGGATCAGCCAAATTATTGGAAATTTATGGTGGAGTTTTTCAGCTTTTTGAAAAAGTCAGTGGAATTGCGTTCACCAAATACAGACTGGCAGGTCGCCACATTTAAGGTACTTTAAAGGAGAAATTTGACTTCCTGGTGAAGATTTTACACTTGTACCAGATTGTACCTAATTTGTATTTGGTGGTAAATTCCCAGACTGCAGGAACTGATAAACTGTTCTCCAAGAAATCCTCCTTTTTAGCTTTTGTTCTCAGTAAAATACATGTAAATATAGGTGAAAATTAAGGATTGTTTGCCATGAAAATGTTAAAAATGTCCCATATTCTGAAGACTGGGTAAATTCCAATGATATGTCGGGAGATATTATCATATTCAATTTCTCTAATAAAAAAAAATCCTGCAATGTCTTCAGGATATTTAGCTATTAATTCCTATATTACCATTAATTTTTGGAGGGGAAACTCGAAAAATGTTGGAGGACTAGACAAATTGATTGAAAAATGTTAACAGCTATTTCTCAGATTTTTGAAAAAGTCAGAGGAGTTCAGTGCACCTAATACAAACTGGCTCTTGAAAACATCCTTATGTGATGCATGTGCATCTCCTTAGACTATTTTGTGAGTTATTTACTTGTTATTTACATGTTTTTCAACTTATTTAACCCCGTAAAAGTCGCCAATATACTGGCGACTTTGTTCACACTATAAAACATGGTTTAACCCAATTCCCAATGGGCCAAGTTGCCAACAGTATCTAAAAGCTGAGCGTCTCACCCAGACTGTATCTTTTAGATATTTATTTCTATATGTTATCATTTATTTTTGCCATTTTTCTGTGGCTAGCTTAAATGAGGAAAATGTTGATGGAGTTTTTAACTTTTTAAACACGTCAGTGTTTTTTGTGCAAAAAATACACCAGTCTGCATTTGGTGCACAAAATCCTACTTACTTTTCTAAAAAGCTGAAAAAATCCTGAACAATTTCCAATATTTTGACTGATCCACCAACATTTTCCTAATTTATCCACCGAAAATTTATGGTAACATTGGAATAAATGGCTAAAAATCCACTGACTTTGCAAGAATATTATTGGCAGACTGGTCACCCAGTACCTTGAAACCATTCTGCAGAATATGGGATATTTTTAACATTTTCTGTGCAAACATTCCTTAATTTTCACCTATGTTTGCATGTATTTTACTGAGAACAGAAGCTAAAATAGAGGATTTCTTGGAGAACAGTTTACCAGTTCCTGCAGTCTGGACTTGAAACCAAAGGGGGGTGCACATTTCCCTCCTTCCCCTTTCTCCACACTAGCCTAGTTTAAGAGTCATTGATTTATTGTCTACTTAAAATGAGTGAGAATAAGTATCCTTCCCATATATCAACTACTAATGAACACTTTAATTGGATTCAAAATTAAAATTGGTGACTCAGCTTCAACTATATTAAAGTTTGAAACAATATTTTGCTGAGATCAGTCATCAGTGTTGCCAGATGTGTCAGTGTTGTCAGGCACAGATGTGAGGCATCACAAAATTCAGTGACTATTTATTTATTATTTTAAGTTTTCAATATTGTTTTTCATCATCAGTATACATTTGATTAGAATTAAATATTTTATAAAAGTGACGGTTATCAACTTAATTTTGAGCCCTTCAATTGCAAATGGAGAGAAATATCGAATTATCTCCTACTTGATTATGCTACAATGTTTTCTTGAAGAGAATTTATGATAATTTGATCATTTTTGGATAGAAAATTGGAGAGTATATTAGCCATACTTTTTTACTTGGCTTTGCAGACTGAGTGACTCACAGCTGCAACTGTTGAGGTCTCGAGTTTGGCCTTCTGAAAATTGAATTATTCAGTGGCAATTTTCCAATTAATTCTTAATTTCCTATTTTACATGTACCTAACTATTGGAGAGTATTTTTGTCTATTTTGGAAAGAAATTTGAAAATCGTTAGAGACAAATTATCCTGAAAATTTGATATCTCAAGACTGGAGTAGCATATTTTTTTGCCTATTGAGTAGCAAACAGATCCAGGAATTTGTACAGAAATTGTGATTTGGGTGCAGCAAATAACATGAGAATTAAATTGACTTTGGACCCAGGATTAATCCTCAAATCCTGTTATACTTCTCAGTCTAAGAAAACATCCGTATGTTTCATGTGCATCCATGATCCCTTGTGCCATTTGTCTCTCCAGACTCTATCTCTCTGCTCTCTCCAATAACAAAATGATGAAATTTTCATATTCTCCAAAATAACATTGTAGCATAGGAGAAAATTGGATATTTCTCTCTAATTCCAATTTAAAGACTCAAATTTACAATCACAAACTTGCCAATATATTGGTGAGTAAGGTCATATGTTATTACCTGGTGTCCTTGTGGCTATTTTATTAGTGATTTAACAGTTAATTACAGTTTTTTTGACCTATTTCATCCCTCTTTAAGTTGCCAATATAGTGATGACCATGTGCATGCTTTGAAACATTGTTTACCAGTGTGACCCTCTGACCCTATCCCTATTTAAGTTTTGTAAGAAGAAAATTTCATAATTACATTATATTATGGAACTTTTGCTAACTTTCAGCTAAGAGCCAGACAACATCGTCCATGTTTCAAAGGCGGGCAAACTTCAAGCCAAATTTTCACAAAAATTCTGAGCCAAGCCAATTTTGGCTCGTTTTTGAAGATTTCAAGCCTACATGAACATGGGAAGTTGGGAACATATGATTTAATTCAAAATTTCAAGCCAATTACATATATTTGAGTTTTGACAATTTGAAATGTAAGCCAATTAATTGGCTTCAACTGTCATACTTTATTATAACATGGAACACTGCGAAAACAAATTTAAGACAACCTGCTAGCTGCAATGTATTAAAGCATATCCTTACTTTCCAAATCATTTGGCCTGTTAATGGCCAGTCTATATTTCGAGCCCAAAATCCTAAAACCTCAACTCCTGACTTAGAAAAATCTGGAAAATATCTCAACAATTCATTTCCTTTTAATTTGGCTAATTATCTCAAGAGTTTTCAAATTTTTCCTTAAATAGCAAAAAGTATTCTGACATTAATAGAATATATATTTAAAAGAGAAGGAAAGGTAGCCAATTTATCATCAAATACATTCTAGATGTAATACATACCGGTACCATAATTGAAACTATGTGTTTATTAGTGTTTCTGTGATTAAGGGCAGAAGTAAATTGGTGTTCCCCAATTTAACTGCTTTACCACAACTCAAAGCTTTCTGAACCTCCAATTTTCATACTTCTAAGGCCAAATTAGAGAAAAAAAATTGTGTGCACTTGGGTAATCAGTTTTTGTAGTTTGGCCTTTTTATATCAAATTCTATCTGGCAGAGTGCCAAGTGAAATTGTATGTCTCTTAGAATTAAGTTTTCCTTCTTTTTCTGCAGGTGCCAGTCTGCAACATATTAGGGATATTTTTTCACAATTTCGAATTCTATATTATACAGTAATTTCACTTAAGATATAAATCATAAAATCATATAATTTATAACTTAATTATGCTGTTAAAAGTAAAAAATAAAATAGATGAGAGAAGAGAAAATTCTCTTGCATTACAGATTGTGATTTAACTAATTTTCTCTTTTCAGATCTAGAATGGAAAATCATATACGTGGGCAGTGCAGAATCAGAAGAATATGACCAAACACTAGACACAGTTTATGTTGGTCCAGTTCCTGAGGGTAGACACTTATTTGTATTCGAGGTCAGTTTATGTAAAATGTAAATATAATAAAATTGCACTTTATAGTTACTATGATAATTAAATAATACAATATACAATTGCTACTCATTACAATTTAGAATTATTGCTATTGGTAAAAAGTATCAAATACCATAGGGATTTTATAATGGAAGAGAAGGGGTAGCATTCCTTCGGCTCCAAACTGTTGTAATTTGGATATGTATAGTCTTGGTTTCATATTTACCATGTTTATCATTTTGTTAATGCAGCTTTAGAGGATAGCGCTAGGGTTATGCTCTTAAACTATGAGGTCTTAAATTCTTGTTTGGTAGGCTACTAGGCTTCATTTTTCCTCTTCCATTCGTGAGTTCAGCCACTGGTGCTTGCGCTCCTTTTTTTCACATTCCTTGGTGAGTGACTGCATTCTCGGAGTAGCTTTTCTGCACCATGAGCATTGTCACTGACATTGGTAGGTGACTTTGTTCAAGCAGCCACTTTCCTCTCTGACTGCCTCTTCCAGTCCTTTGTATTTAATTTCCTTTTGACATCAACGAAATGGCTGAAGCAGACTTTAATTAACCTTTTATCGGGCAAGTGATCATATATGATCACTTGCCCGTTAAAGAGTTAAACCCCGAACAAAATTTAAACTTTAGGGTACTATATTTTCTTGTTCCAGGCTGACCCTCCAGATGCAACCAAGATTCCTAACAGTGAGCTGGTTGGTGTGACAGTTGTTCTTGTCACCTGCTCCTACAAAGGACAGGAGTTTGTCAGAGTCGGCTACTACGTCAATAACGCTTACAGTGACCCTGAAATGCAAGAAAATCCACCAGATGTTCCTAAATTAGATGCTGTAAGTTTCATAAGAATTTTAGTTAGCTCATATTTATTTATGATTATCATTTTGTTAAATTAGCTACAGGATGAATATCACTGCTAAATATTTCATTAAATAGGCTTTGGAAATATATTGTTTGTATCAAAGAGTCCATTGCATTCATTTATTTCAATATTGTTTTACCAAATTCAATATGCTTCTTTTTCTAGGTAGCTACCAAATTTATTGTGTAAATCTTACCTAATAAATGAGGGTATTGTTCATCAAATATTAGTAGTAATATGTATGTTTATTTGACCCTAATGAAATATATCATAAAAATGAATTAGCAATGTTGATTATAAGTAAACTGTTTAATTTTAAAAAATCTGCTTTGATATTTTCATTCTTTTTGGTAAAATGTAATAAATAAGTATGATCTAATTTTACATTTCTTCCAACAGGTGAACAGGAATATTTTAGCGTCTCAACCTCGTGTGACTAAATTCAAAATAGATTGGGATGACGCCAAAGAAACGGAAAACATTCCTCCACCCAACGAAAATACTTCAATGGACGCAACGAACACCACAGCGAGCACAAACACAACAAACGTGACAAACAGCACCAACTCCATCTCTTTAGACCCCATCAAAGCAACATTGCTGGAGAGCAGCAACAGTGCTAGTGCTATGGAAGTCTCCTAACTGAAATAGAATAGGCACTTGGAATAGATGCAGCTGTACAAATGTTTTCTCCCTTTCCATTGGAAGCTGTTTTTTGTTTATTTTAAGTCTTCAAAATCCTATGCAATTTAAAGGCAAATCTCCTCTCTATCTAACTTGAATAGTTGTTTATATTTGTTTCAAAAGGATCAATCTATTTAGAAGTTATGAAATTAAGCTTCAAAATTTCAAAGTCTGTGTAATGTACCTGACCGATTTACTGCCATTTTCTCTTTCTAAATTTTAGTTTAACTCTTAATTGTTTCATTAAATTCATAGTAGTTAGACCATTAAATTCATGTGTTGCTTTTTCAAAAAGAGTTCATTATAGCTAATTTTCATTAAAGTTTAATTTGTCTCTAATCTTAATTAATAAACTTTTTATGCAAACATCTATTTTATTGGGTACCATATTACTATTTGAGAAGCCTCGTACATAAATTTCATGGCCTTTTGGTGGAAGTGTCTGAAAAGATAGAATAGTAATTATAGTCTTTTTCAATTTATATAATCATCAATTCATCTTCTCACCATGGACTCTATCCAGTAACTGATATTGTGTTAGCTGTAAGAAGGGGATACCATGGGGGTCTATCCTGAAGCTGATTGTAGTGAATGGAAGAGAAGGGGGTGGCGTTCTTCTCTTCATCCGATTTCATGAATCAAGAGTAGTGCTATTTGAATTACATGATCGAATGGAAGAAAAATAATTCTACTCGTTTAATTTATGCTTATGATTCTGTTTAGTGTTTTATAGGCAAAATTTCCTCAAAATTCTTCTTCTATTCAATCACCAAGGGTTTACAGTGCTTGACGTCCTCTCTTTTGCGAACTTCATTCTTTTCTAGCTTTACAGTTATTTTAAACAAGGTATTCAATAATAAAACAATGTTAGGAATGATGTAGTATATTTATTACTTTGCATATTTAGACCCACTATTAACAAGTAGAAGGTTTTATTTAGATACATTGCTAATGGAAACTATATTCTGAAGTATGAATTCTGCATAACCAACCTGCTTTTAAATCACTTTTTTTTTGCTTTTAATTCATTCATTATTTGGGTATTTTCATCAAAAATATTTGCTTCTTACATATCGAATATATTTTAACTGTAGTAAATTTCTAAGCAATTTGTCTATTATGCTCTATTTTATTTTTTAGATATATCTATACCTAAATATAAGTATGGCTTTTATTAATGTTCTTTTGGGTACAGGTAAAGTCTCACAGTTGACATTGAAATGGTGATTATGGAATAATAACATAGGTATATAAATATTTATCTATTCAAATTATTTACAGCAAATTGATATCAATTATTTACATCTACCTAAGTTAAACCATTTCATTTTAGACACTCCTCTCCATTTTCCTCTTCTATCTGTGAGTGTAGTAATTGCATTCACGGAGTAGCTTTTCTGCATCTATGAACCCTTCCATTGAATGATAGTACGTGAAATTTGTTCATGGATCCACTTTCCTCTCTGACTACTTCTTCCAGTCCCTTGTATTTATTTTCTAATTGGCGTCAGCGATATGACCTTTAGTTCCGAAGCAGACGTTAAACACCAACTGATTTGATCTTTTTGGTGAGGTAAGTCATCGACTCATCATGTATTTAATATTATTTTTCAATATATTTGACTTTCAATTATTTTTTAACATTTATGGATCGAATCGAAAACGTTCATTGTCTCGAATTGTGCTGTAGTAGGGTAAGTTCCGAGTTATCGGACGGCACAATATTTTCGATCAAATAAGATAAACTATATAGTTTAACATTTTAATTGGTATCTACGATACATGCAATTAAAATAGATTTCTCATATATGATCGAAAATATAAAGCTGTCCGAAAACTCTGATCTTACCCTTGACGATCTCCTCATTTAAATTTCTCCAGTTTTGATTTAAAATGTTACGATCCCTCTTAGGTATACCAATTGGTACTCTTTAACAATACTCTTCAATGAGAGTAGACACACAGAGTACATAGATTTAACGTAGAATCCTCTTCAGGTGAAGAAGTGCAATAGGAAGGTCAAGAAGTGCAGTATTTAGGTTATAGTTCAGGTCAAGAAGTGCAATAGGTAGGTCAAGAAATGCAGTAGGTAGGTAAAGATCAGGTCAAGAAGTGCAGTAGATAGGTAAAGATCAGGTCAAGAAGTGCAGTAGGTAGGTAAAGATCAGGTCAAGAAGTGCAGTAGGTAGGTAATGTTCAGGTCAAAAAGTGCAATAGGTGGTCAAAGTTCAGGTCAAGATGTGCAGTAGGTAGGTCAAGAAGTGCAGTAGGTAGGTAATGTTCAGGTCAAGAAGTGCAATAGATGGTCAAAGTTCAGGTCAAGAAGTGCAGTAGGTAGGTCAAAGTTCAGGTCAAGAAGTGCAATAGGTGGTCAATGTTCAGGTCAAGAAGTGCAGTAGGTAGGTCAAAGTTCAGGTCAAGAAGTGCAATAGGTGGTCAATGTTCAGGTCAGAAAGTGCAATAGGTAGGTAAAGAAGTGCAGTAGGTATGTAGGTAGGTCAAGAAGTACAATAGATAGGTCAAAGTTCAGGTCAAGAAGTGCAATAGATAGGTCAAAGTTCAGGTCAAGAAGTGCAATAGGTGGTCAAAGTTCAGGTCAAGAAGTACAATGGATAGGTCAAAGTTCAGGTCAAGAAGTGCAATAGGTGGTCAATGTTCAGGTCAAGAAGTGCAATAGGTGGTCAAAATTCAGGTCAGAAAGTGCAATAGGTAGGTCAAGAAGTACAATAGATAGGTCAAGAAGTGCAGTAGGTGGTCAAAGTTCAGGTCAAGAAGTGCAGTAAGTAGGTCAAAGTTCAGGTCAAGAAGTGCAGTAAGTATGTCAAGAAGTGCAATAGGTGGTCAAAGTTCAGGTCAAGAAGTGCAGTAAGTAGGTCAAAGTTCAGGTCAAGAAGTGCAATAGGTGGTCAAAGTTCAGGTCAAGAAGTGCAGTAAGTAGGTCAAAGTTCAGGTCAAGAAGTGCAATAGGTGGTCAAAGTTCAGGTCAAGAAGTGCAATAGGTGGTCAAAGTTCAGGTCAAGAAGTGCAGTAAGTAGGTCAAAGTTCAGGTCAAGAAGTGCAATAGGTGGTCAAAGTTCAGGTCAAGAAGTGCAGTAAGTAGGTCAAAGTTCAGGTCAAGAAGTGCAATAGGTGGTCAAAGTTCAGGTCAAGAAGTGCAGTAGGTAGGTCAAAGTTCCCCCCAATATCGCAGCAAGGGCCACGCCCACACTGCTGATTATTGCTAACATTTCCAGGGGTGTTAGGTCACACTTTGGGGGCTGAGACCACGTGACCACTCCACTCTGGAATAGGAATAAGATTATTAGATATTGAAAAGAAAAGTACAATTACATCTATCCCATTAATACCTGTCGTGTGTTTATTTAATTGGTATCCGCATCTTAATTAAAAATTATAGAGGAAAAATACGAAACTTTGAAAAAATGAAAAAAATTATACAGTAAGAGTTAAAAAAAGCGGTTTCCTTTGGACTAATGCATATTTTTATCAGATGTAACCACATTGTTCGTTTTCTAATAGTTTTCTACAGGATGGTCATAAGTTAATGATATTTTTGGGCCATGTGTTAATTGACGCACGTCAAAAGACGCTCGTGTGCGGGGCCCTATTTAAGTACACATTTTTCCACTAGAGGAACAAAAGAATATAATACTAATAATGTTTTTCATATATTATCTAATGACGTCCGGATAAACATATAAATAGTGATAAAAACATTGTTTTACCGTATAAAATAACTTAGGTGTTTAATGGTTGAATAATAATTAGATACTTTTTTTCTTACATGATCGAAAATGTGGAACTGTTTGATAGCTCGAAACTTACCCTAGTGTATTTTTCATTTATCTCTATAAATATTTTATTTTTCATTAAAAAATATTTAATTATTAAAGAATAACTAAACGAAATTATAATAATTATACACTAACATAAAAATGTCAACAATGCGAAGTTTGCTCACGACTTAACTATGTAATATTTCCTAATTCCTTAAAATAAGAAGAATTACATCCTTATGTACGGTGATAATTCACTCATTCCATACAATTTAACTGATTACTGTCTTTAAAATGCACTTTAATTATCAATTGAAGAATTAGCTACAACTCTGTACTCTTTCCGTACGAATAACATTGCATGGTTAGACACACTCGTGCTGCGTCTATCAAGTTGTCATGTGTACCTGTCACCACATGCATTGCACACTATAATTACCACATACCATATGGCATGCATTTATAGGCACCAGAATAATGCATTTCTTATCAAATTACATAATTCCAATCATTCCTATATAATTTGGGCCATTATTTACTCGATGATTATTATTTGTATTGTTGATATGAAGAACATATGTCAAAAATGATGAGAACAAGATTATACAGTTCAAAAATATAATGTTATTATATGAACAGAAACTACGTACAAATGTAGGTACCTACAATACGTATGTAGGTACTTATTAGACCTACATTGCAAGTGTAGGAATATTGAATAATAACTTTCACCATTCAAATAAAGTCAGTTTACATTATTTGCCAGACAAAATTATGATGGGGCCATCGAAGATTGTACTTAAACATCTTAATCTTCTACGGCCCCACCATAACTTAATCTTCTACGGCCCCACTATAACTTAATCTTCTATGGCCCCACCATAACTTAATCTTCAATGGCCCCACCATAACTTAATCTTCTACGGCCCCACCATAACTTAATCTTCTACGGCCCCACCATAACTTAATCTTCTACGGCCCCACCATAACTTAATCTTCTACGGCCCCACTATAACTTAATCTTCTATGGCCCCACCATAACTTAATCTTCAATGGCCCCACCATAACTTAATCTTCTACGGCCCCACCATAACTTAATCTTCTACGGCCCCACCATAACTTAATCTTCTACGGCCCCACCATAACTTAATCTTCTACGGCCCCACTATAACTTAATCTTCTATGGCCCCACCATAACTTAATCTTCAATGGCCCCACCATAACTTAATCTTCTACGGCCCCACCATAACTTAATCTTCTACGGCCCCACTATAACTTAATCTTCTATGGCCCCACCATAACTTAATCTTCAATGGCCCCACCATAACTTAATCTTCTACGGCCCCACCATAACTTAATCTTCTACGGCCCCACCATAACTTAATCTTCTACGGCCCCACCATAACTTAATCTTCTACGGCCCCACTATAACTTAATCTTCTATGGCCCCACCATAACTTAATCTTCTACGGCCCCACCATAACTTAATCTTCTACGGCCCCACCGTAACTTATCTTTTTAATAAGAAAGCTCATTGCCCTTTTCTCGTCTGGGGTAATCTTCTAGTTATCGGACGGTTCCACATTTACGATCATAAACTCGTTCATTTACTTAAATATTCAATTAAAATAACGAGTTAAAATGTTCAATTATATAGTTTATTAACATGATCGAAAATGTGAAACCGTCCAATAACTCGTAGCTTACCCTATCTTTACTACTCTGGTCAAAGGAATATATTCTTGATACTAGGGACTAATTTCACAATAACTTGAAGACTTTGTAACTTCCTTCAATATTTTCAGTGTCTAATAAATCTTGAGAACTCTTGACTCTGACGTCAAATGACACCAATGGTACACTCATCACTAGGGTTGTGACAATATGTGTTGAAAATCATAGATCTTAGGAGTATCATAGACGAAACGGAATGAAATGGTATCGAATACTGTATATACCCCTGGTGTAGAACGATTCAATACTGTTTATTTCTCTCCGTCTACAATATTTCAGGATGAATGATTTAAAAAAAACATATTGTCACAACCCTACTCATTAAGTTGAATTAGAGTTGAAATGATGTTATTTGAGTAATTAATTTTAAGTGAACATCCTGTATGTGTTTACTTCATTTATTTGACTAATTTTGACTTAAATTAGAATATATTGAAAATGAAGATTGTACAGCAACATTGTACATCAATCTTGCTGTACAATGTACGTACAGCACTGCGTCTTAAAACATCTATCCAAATAATTTCCGTCGTGTGTTTATCTATTTATTTATTTGGTGTCCGCTTCTTAAAAATGATAAGAAATTTATATAATGTTTATGGCAAGCTGTATCACCAATAAATGATACTCAAATATTGTGTGGTAAATTGAATGATAATTTATTCATATAAATAGGGTAAGTTATGAATTATCGGACAGTTCCACAATTTCGATCATAAAAAAACTGTATAATTTATCATTTTTAACATGAAAAATATAACCACGATACACATGAATTATATATATATTGATATGATCTTTTAATTTCTATGTTTTTTATCGGGAAAGTACACCTTCAACGGGTTAACTACACAAATATCAATACTATTGAAAACCAGTTATTATTAACGGGAAAGTAGGTACAATAGTTTAGTCATCATTTTATCTAATAACTCATGAAACAATGTTTATTTTAAATAATAAGGCTTTGCTAGGAGGCTTTCAGATAGCTTATCTTTGCTTATCTTAACAAGCAAAGATAATGCAATCATACGGTATTGTTATTGTGAATAACGAGAATTATCTGGTAAAATAAAAATATATATATCTATTAAAAATTAATATTGTAATATTACTAAAAATTAGTTTTTTTATAATGATGAGTATTTATTTGATTAATATTATCATAGTACTGAAACTAAGTATTTTTCAAGATAAGTAGTTAATTAATTAATATTATTATATTATAGTTTTAAAATTAAATGTTTTGTATTTATTTTTAGGTGCAAATTACTATTTTAAATTCAATTCACCTAATACCATCAGTACAAATAAGGGTCTTTTAATTAAATATTATAGGAGTAACTGTTCCTAAATAGGAAAGATTCGTGATTCTTTAAATGAAAATACTTAGGAAGAAATGTTTCTTCATGCCAATTAAATAGGATTTTCTTTTAAAATAAGTTGTCATTTGTTTCTTCTAAAGTGAATTATTTCGTCGTGTTTAAACTTTATTTGAATAACTATTAATTTATTTAGATACCTATTAGTTTATTTAGATACCCATTAGATTACTTAGATACCCATTAGTTTATTTAGATACTCATTAGTTTATTTAGATACCCATTAGATTATTTAGATACCCATTAGATTACTTAGATACCCATTAGATTATTTAGATACCCATTAGATTACTTAGATACCCATTAGATAATTTAGATACCCATTAGATTATTTAGATACCCATTAGATTATTTAGATACCCATTAGATTATTTAGATACCCATTAGATTATTTAGATACCCATTAGATTATTTAGATACCCATTAGATTACTTAGATACCCATTAGATTATTTAGATACCCATTAGATTACTTAGATACCCATTAGATAATTTAGATACCCATTAGATTATTTAGATACCCATTAGATTATTTAGATACCCATTAGATTATTTAGATACCCATTAGATTATTTAGATACCCATTAGATTATTTAGATACCCATTAGATTATTTAGATACCCATTAGATTATTTGGATACCCATTAGATTATTTAGATACCCATTAGATTACTTAGATACCCATTAGATAATTTAGATACCCATTAGATTATTTAGATACCCATTAGATTATTTAGATACCCATTAGATTATTTAGATACCCATTAGATTATTTACACCATAATAAGGTTGACTCACCCATCCACCCTGACTGACTATCCACCGCACTGAGTGCTGCTCTATGGCCATCCCTATGCCTTCTATCACCGTGTCTATGTACTCGGGGTGACCTGCAACATAGTAATAACATCAACATAGTGTGGTATCATCAACATAGTACAGTCATCAACATAGTACAGTCATCAACATAGTACAGTCATCAACATAGAAGTATGAGGAAGGAGACAAATTTGTAAAATTATGTAAATATATTGAAAGAAAAATTTAGGAATCTATTATATTAGACGTGAACACTGGAATCCGGAAGATTGGAATCTGTAATATTCTAAATAATTATGTGTGTGTGTGAATCATCCGAGAAAAATCTAAAAAAATCCTCTATTACTTCAAAAGAAGAAAAAAACTTCCTATTCAAATAAATTATAAATTAGAATCGTCAGATTGGAATAGTTAAACAGTGTAACTTTTCACCTGTTATTAATGTGTACCTGTTATCAACAGTAAAGCGTATCTGTTATATTTAAGGTCAAAGGTCACAAGAGGGGTTAGTGAGTCCATAGTATGTAGTACAGCCACCCCCCCCCCTACCCCCTACCCCTTTACCCCATGTTTGGGGGTGATAATCTCAGTGCAAATTCTTATCTCTATCTCTCTACATTATTTATTTCACACGTTTATCTCTCAGTGGGAGATGGGGGTAACTTCCGAGTTATTGGACTGATCCATGTTTTCGATCATGTGAAAAACTATATAATAATTATGATTTAACTCTATTTTAATTGGTATCCATGATATTATATATAATAATTACTTACTCTATCTCTATTTATTCCACACGATTATTCTAAGTGAGTGATAATACTAATATATAAATAAAACGATGGGATATGTATTGTATGAATGTGATTCTGAACATTTTTAAAGACTATTCAATTGTTTTATTTTATTTAAATAATTTTTTTTTAAATAAAATTTTCTCTCTCTTTCTAGTCACAACACAGCAACTTTAATAAATTATTTAAACAATCATTACTATCATTCCACACCCTACACAAGATAACCAATGGGGCTTCATTTACTATTCATCTCCATGCTTTTTTCCCCCAGTGACGGCACATACATACCACGGACTCGTGACGCTAACTATACAATGTAAGGTAAAGGATACACCTTATATCGTACCTTCTAAAGACTAATTGTACAGCACACCTGGTACCTGCACTACAGCAAAGGGCATACCTACCTCAATGGGCAGTGATTAATTATGATATACATATCATATAATATGATATGTAACATACTGTGATATCCTATATAAGCCAAATAATCATGACGGTATATTAATGATATTCAGATATCCATCCCATCTTTGCTTGATTTCACACTACATTCCCCCTATGTTATTAAACGATATTCTTCCGTTATCTAATCTATATTAATATCTTACTCTTACGATATTCATACGATATTCTTCCGTTATCTAATCTATATTAATATCTTACTCTTACGATATTCATACGATATTCTTCCGTTATCTTATCTATACTAATAACTTACTCTTACGATATTCACACGATATTCTTCCGATATTCACACGGTATTCACACGATATTCTTCCGATATTTACACGGTATTCATACGATATTCTTCCGATATTCACACGACATTCTTGCGACATTTATTATACATTATTTACCGATATTCACATAATAACCATATACAAGCACACGATACTTCTCTAACACTCACTAATATTCCAAAATTCGAACGATATTATCATTCTAATATTCATCATTTATTATTGAAATTTTTAACCGACATAGTTCCAATATTCACTACCTATTTCAAGCCTATTAACCAATGTGGCAGTCATGTTGGTTCTACATGGTTTGCCCACCTAATTACCTTGCTTTATGCAGTCCGTAGCCAATGTGGAGGCGATGGCGTACAGAGATATTATCTTTGCCCAGGAGGTGTCAGATGACAGCAGATCTGACGAGATTGCCATCAACAGCTGGTGAACTATCTGGTGGAGAGAGAGAGTAGAATGATGTTACAGTTTTATTAGGTATACTGGTAGAGCTACTAGGTATACAGGTAGAGCTACTAGCTGTACAGGTAGAGCTACTAGCTATACAGGTAGAGCTACTAGCTATACAGGTAGAGCTACTAGCTATACAGGTAGAGCTACTAGCTTTACAGGTGGAGCTACTAGCTATACAGGTAGAGCTACTAGCTTTACAGGTAGAGCTAATAGCTATACAGGTAGAGCTACTAGCTATACAGGTAGAGCTACTAGCTATACAGGTAGAGCTACTAGCTTTACAGGTGGAGCTACTAGCTATACAGGTAGAGCTACTAGCTTTACAGGTAGAGCTAATAGCTATACAGGTAGAGCTAATAGCTATACAGGTAGAGCTACTAGCTATACAGGTAGAGCTACTAGCTTTACAGGTGGAGCTACTAGCTATACAGGTAGAGCTACTAGCTTTACAGGTAGAGCTAATAGCTATACAGGTAGAGCTAATAGCTATACAGGTAGAGCTACTAGCTATACAGGTAGAGCTACTAGCTTTACAGGTGGAGCTACTAGCTATACAGGTAGAGCTACTAGCTTTACAGGTAGAGCTAATAGCTATACAGGTAGAGCTAATAGCTATACAGGTAGAGCTACTAGCTATACAGGTAGAGCTACTAGCTTTACAGGTGGAGCTACTAGCTATACAGGTGGAGCTACTAGCTATACAGGTAGAGCTAATAGCTATACAGGTAGAGCTAATAGCTATACAGGTAGAGCTACTAGCTATACAGGTAGAGCTACTAGCTTTACAGGTAGAGCTAATAGCTATACAGGTAGAGCTAATAGCTATACAGGTAGAGCTAATAGCTATACAGGTAGAGCTACTAGCTATACAGGTAGAGCTACTAGCTTTACAGGTAGAGCTAATAGCTATACAGGTAGAGCTAATAGCTATACAGGTAGAGCTACTAGCTATACAGGTAGAGCTACTAGCTTTACAGGTGGAGCTACTAGCTATACAGGTAGAGCTACTAGCTTTACAGGTAGAGCTACTAGCTTTACAGGTAGAGCTAATAGCTATACAGGTAGAGCTACTAGCTTTACAGGTAGAGCTAATAGCTATACAGGTAGAGCTACTAGCTATACTGGTAGAACTAGTAGCTAAAAGCTATACAGGTAGAACTACTATAGCTATACAGGTAGAACCATCAGCTATACAGGTAGAATCATCAGCTATACAGGTAGTGTGGTAGAGTTACCAATCTAACTAAGTAGATTGATGTGTCTAATATGATATATAGATCTACTCTGTAGAGAAGAAAATATGCGCTTCTACATGAATAAGTAGACGAGGCACTCTAGATTAGACGATAAAAGTGTATGTAAATCCTATTTCAAATGGATTGGTGGCATTTAGCTACAGTAAGTGGCTAGCAAACCATAGAGAGCTCATTATGTGAGCTATTTCTGGAAAAATGATTGAAACAGTACACCTTTTGAATGATAATGAACACAAATTGCACTAACAGTATATCTGTTACAGTTTTTATTAAGGGGATATTAGTTCATTTTCTGATATGTGAATGATACGCACAATTGAACTTTAGTTCATTAATCACCATGACCATTGCCTTTTAGAGAGTTGCTAGTCCTCATCATCATTTACCAAATTGTAAGTGGTAGCACTAATGCTAAACACAAGTGATAGGAAGTTGCCTAAGCTCTGCAAGTACTTATTTATAGTACAGCGAACATTAGTTACAATGACTTTATGTTGAAAAGAGATCATGAAGATGATTTAGATTGCGCACCTAATATGTTGTATGTAATCTTTATCTATTATGAATGTCACCGACTGGTGGTAAGAGCCATTTTCCTTTCTGACTGCTTCTTAAAGTTCCTTGTTCTTAATTTCCTTTTTAGTTTCAGCGATATAGCCTTTGATTTCGAAACAGAAGTTAAAATAAGTCTGTGGTTTTGGACATGCTTCTCTTACTACCTTTTTTTAGCAACAAACATCGATAGAAAGTTTCTTTCTACTATACACACATGTCCTACATCAACCTCAGTTCTTGTTACGTATAACAACACTCTGCAGAACACTCTCTTAGGGCCATATCATGCGTCCTTCTGTCATTAGTCTAATGATGCCTAGACTGTAGTTTGTGTGCCATGTTGGGACTAATCACCAGAGTAATTGACACTTACTTATGATGTACAGGTAAAGGGTGACAGGGACCGATACGAACAATAATGTGTGAGAGAAGTGTCCGAAGAAATGGAAGAAGAGAAGTTAAAAAAGTGAAGGGGTGTTGAGACGAGGAAATTGAGGACCTTAACTCTAGGTGGCAAGAATAATTCACAAAATAGTTGCCTTCGGAAAATTGAGGAAGGTTATGCTTTGATCGGCAAAATCTATATTGGTAATCTTGTTATCATAAATTAATGGTAATCTTGTTATTATAAATTAATGGTAATCTTGTTATCATAAATTAATGGTAATCTTGTAATCATAAATTAATGGTAATCTTGTTATCATAAATTAATGGTAATCTTGTTATCATAAATTAATGGTAATCTTGTTATCATAAATTAATGGTAATCTTGTTATCATAAATTAATGGTAATCTTGTTATCATAAATTAATGGTAATCTTGTTATCATAAATTAATGGTAATATTGTTATCATAAATTAATGGTAATCCTATAATTCGCCATAACTCAAAAAGTATTCAACCAAATTGCCTGAAATTTAGTTATTATCCAGGAACCATTTGGTTAGGTATTGGAAGATATCAGGTCGAAGGTCAAGGTCACGAAAAGGTCAAAACGAGCAAAAGATGTAGTGATGGCGAAGGTATGCGCTCTACGAGTATCCGTTTTAGTTTAATGATGTTAAGAAAAACTGAAACTTTATTCTTGTTAAATTAGCAACTCTATGATAATTGACAACCTATAATATTAAAATGTAGGTGAATAGAGTAACTGAAAACGCTATGTCAGCAGAATTAATCTGTTCGACAACACAGTCGGTCGTATTCTGTGCTTCCATAAGAGCACCTATTTCCATAAGACCATCCATAAGACCTATTTTATCTTTTCATAATCCTATTTTCTCACTCGTCCATATTAGATGTAAACATACGCGGTTTGCACACCGGTTGCCCCTAACCTCTTTAGTTCTAATTAATATTCTCTCTTATCATTTGAATGGTAATATATTAATGCAAAGCTAATTACCAACACATCGAACAATGATACCTAATTTAGCAACAGATATTAATGGGACACACTGATATATAGCTACCATCAGTCTAGTAAGTTCTGGGCATATCAGTACCATCAGTCTAGTAACTTTATTTGCCTGTTTTCTTGAACATTGTATTCTTATTATAATTAAGTATCATTTATTTATTTATTCACTTACCTTTTCACTGCGTAAGGATATAGCCAGTTGGCGGGCCACTGACCCGTACACACCGGGATGGGTCCTCTCGAGTTCTTGACCCAAACAGGAGATGCGGGGGAACACCTTCAAGGGTGATGAGAAACATTATGCAATGAATCACTTAAATGAATCCACTAAAATAAAAACAAGCTGACAAGCATACGGTTATTATTGCATTAACATCATTATAACATACTATTATTGATTCTTAAAATTAATTTTTTTAATTATAATTTACAAATTTATAAAAATATAATTTATAAATTTATAAATCTATAATATATAAAAATTTAAAATATTCCTTTTTTTTTTCATGTAATTTTTACTTATTTTCTTATTAGAATGTTAAAGTAACAATGTCTACTGAACTAAAGGTCTATATTTAAAAAATACAAAGTACATCAATTATCACAAACCTCGCAGACTTCATTGCCTCCTCTGAGGTTAGCCAGTGACCTCAGACGGCGTAAACCTAACTTCTTATTTAGCAAACCTGCCCTCTTGAGACGAGACCTGAGAGGGGGGCAGGAGTTAATGAAATATGAGGTAAAGCTTTTTTAAGGCAACTACATAAAGTTATATGTAACGTAATTAAAATATATTCTCTCTATTTATGTTATCTAATATTTGTAATTGGTAAATGTGTGTTGGGTTGGGTCAAAGACAATTGGGTGCTGACAATTGAGCTCCGACAATTGAGCCCCCAGGGCAGTTGGGCCTCAAGACAATTGGGACTTGACAACTAAGCCCCGACAATTGAGACCAAGACAGTTGGGCCCCAAGACAATTGGGCTTTGTTCCACGAAAATCAGAGCAGACATCCCAACTTTTCGAGATTGTGGTCCACGCCATGACAGAAGACTTTTTTGACGGCTGTAAACTGTTCTCAAAGATGTCTTCTGAAGAGTTAGCAGAAACTCTGTAGTTTCGAATATTGAATTAAGCTGCTTCAATTCTGACGAGATTTTCGTCATGATCACCTTCAGTTCTCTGGGAAGAATTTTTCCTCTCTCATGTTTTCAAAAGGTCTGAGGAATTGTCCTTTTCTCATTTGTAGCTAGACAACTGAAGAATCTACGTGATGATCATTGGAGTGTTTGTTTCATTCATGTCTTTGGCCATCTTTCGAATGGATCTCTTTGGGTTTCAACTCATTCTTTCACGAAGTTTTCTTTGTTTGAACAGTGCCGAAATCTCCCACTTCTAGAATGATCCTCAGGTGTGCCAAGTTCGATGAATACATTCGCAACATGGTACACGGTTGATTTTGGAACTTTTAAGAGCTTGTTGATCTCAGAGTTGGGTTTACGTGCGAGTTGGAACTCAATGATGGCAACTCGTTTTCTCATTTTAGACTTTATTAAATACATCTGTACAATAAGATTATATACTGAGTTTTACAAGATATTTAGCAAATTGAAAACATGACAAGTGATGTTTAATATGTTTATTATAAATTTGTAAAAAACAGATGCAGTATGTAACATTCTATTTAAATGTGTTTCAATACACAATATATACTCTCACCTAATGTATTGGCCACAAATGTGCTTAGCCTGAGGTACAACCTCCTCCATCGCCGGACACCTCCATCCGATCGTAGTGCTGATTTTGCGCGTAACTTCTGCCGCTGCGGAGAATTTACGCATAGGCCTGGCGAAGAAATAGGCGATAAAAGAATAAAATTAATGGATCATGTTAAGATCATGCACCCCAGATGTTATTGGGGTGCATGATCTTAACAAGATTAATTGAATGAATAATAGGAGTAATTGAATATTTTTTAAATATTACAATTTATTTAAAAAAATGATAAATCAATTGCAAACAATAAATGATTTATTATGACTGTAGCTGAATCGCTGTTCATAAGGGGAAGAACTATTACTTGAAATACTTTGTGAGCCTTCTTTGAAAGGATGATATTAACTCCAATATATCTATAACACTCATTGCTGTATCACAGATACAGGCACAGAGGCACTCTTGGGTGCAAACTTTTTACTGGGGTGCCTGATCTTAACAAACTTTTTACTGGGGTGCCTGATCTTAACAAGCTTTTTACTGGGGTGCATGATCTTTACAAGCTTTTTACAGGGGTGCATGATCTTTACAAGCTTTTTACTGGGGTGCATGATCTTTACAAGCTTTTTACAGGGGTGCATGATCTTAACAAGGTTAATACTGGGGTGCATGAACTTAACAAGCTTTTTACTGGGGTGCATGATCTTTACAAGCTTTTTACTGGGGTGCATGATCTTTACAAGCTTTTTACAGGGGTGCATGATCTTAACAAGGTTAATACTGGGGTGCATGAACTTAACAAGCTTTTTACTGGGGTGCATGATCTTAACAAGCTTTTTACTGGGGTGCATGATCTTTACAAGCTTTTTACTGGGGTGCATGATCTTTACAAGCTTTTTACAGGGGTGCATGATCTTAACAAGGTTAATACTGGGGTGCATGAACTTAACAAGCTTTTTACTGGGGTGCATGATCTTAACAAGCTTTTTACTGGGGTGCATGATCTTTACAAGCTTTTTACAGGGGTGCATGATCTTAACAAGGTTAATACTGGGGTGCATGGACTTAACAAGCTTTTTACTGGGGTGCATGATCTTAACAAGCTTTTTACTGGGGTGCATGATCTTACCAAGGTTAATACTGGGGTGCATGAACTTAACAAGCTTTTTACTGGGGTGCATGATCTTAACAAGGTTAATACTGGGGTGCATGATCTTAACAAGGTTAATACTGGGGTGCATGAACTTAACAAACTTTTTACTGGGGTGCATGATCTTAACAAGGTTAATACTGGGGTGCATGATCTTAACAAGCTTTTTACTGGGGTGCATGATCTTAACAAGCTTTTTACTGGGGTGCATGAACTTAACAAGGTTAATACTGGGGTGCATGAACTTAACAAGGTTAATACTGGGGTGCATGAACTTAACAAGCTTTTTACTGGGGTGCATGATCTTAAAAAGGTTAATACTGGGGTGCATGAACTTAACAAGGTTAATACTGGGGTGCATGAACTTAACAAGCTTTTTACTGGGGTGCATGATCTTAACAAGCTTTTTACTGGGGTGCATGATCTTAACAAGGTTAATACTGGGGTGCATGAATTTAACAAGCTTTTTACTGGGGTGCATGAACTTAACAAGGTTAATACTGGGGTGCATGAACTTAACAAGGTTAATACTGGGGTGCATGAACTTAACAAGATCCAAATTAACATTGTTGAATGTTGATTTAAAAGGCCAAAGATATATTAAATCATGTTAGTTACTTATTAAATATTTATTATTAAAAAAAATTAAATTATTAAAATATTTATTAATATTAAAATAGTATTTTAAGGGTATTTCAATTACTGTATAGTTCAAGGTAATAAAATTGATACATTTAGTATTTAATTCACAAAAAAAAAAGATTGATAGTAAATTGATAAATTGGTACTAATCTGATAAATTGGTACTAATCTGATAAATTAGTACTAATCTGATAAATTAGTATTAATCTGATAAATTAGTATTAATCTGATAAATTTGTACTAATCTGATAAATTGGTACTAATCTGATAAATTGGTACTAATCTGATAAATTGGTACTAATCTGATAAATTGGTACTAATCTGATAAATTGGTACTAATCTGATAAATTTGTACTAATCTGATAAATTGGTACTAATCTGATAAATTGGTACTAATCTGATAAATTGGTACTAATCTGATAAATTGGTACTAATCTGATAAATTGGTACTAATCTGATAAATTGGTACTAATCTGATAAATTGGTACTAATCTGATAAATTGGTACTAATCTGATAAATTGGTACTAATCTGATAAATTGGTACTGATATGATACATTGGTATTGATTGATTAATAGTCTAAATTCATAAATTATTACTACTTTCAAAGATTAGTAAACTAGTACCAAATTTAAATATAAATTTATAAACAAGAGCCATTATAAACTATGTACTGTAGAAATCCTCTATAGTGAATTTAGAATCCTGAGTAAGAGAATTACCCCGTATAGTGAACAAATTTTCTTTAGTCTGCCATAAATCACCATTAGTTTTCTAGAACTGACGGTGATTCATTACAGATGAAAAGAAAATTTGTTCACTATACGAGGAATTCTCTTACTCAGGACTCTACATTCACTATAGAGGAGTTCACTATAGAGGAGTTCTACTGCTGTACCAAATTTATTAACTAGTACTTTGTTTTTAGTTTTGTCACTAACGGTGGTTGAGTGAGCAAGCCACAATGATTTATGTGCGAATATCCCAAGGAGATGCAATTGAAAACAATGCTTATTTTCAAGTGAGATTGTATGCTCATTGTTATTGTCTTCCATCCCATACAATGCACTCACAAATCACTTCAACAATGCACTTAAGGTGCAGATGCTAATAGGGTGCACGGGTCCTTGATTTCGTACCTAAAATTGGAGAAAAGAACCCTAGCTCCATTCTTGAATAGTTTCCTAATTTCCAAAATGGAACAATTGGATATAAATCTGAAGAAGGAAAATCTTTCCTGTATGGAAATGAAGACAATAAATATATCTTTTAAAATAAAAGAATGTTTAATTATTTGATCTCGATCAATCCATACTAAAAGTTTTCAATTGGTTTATTATACATTCGTTTTCTGATATGAATTACCTAGATATCCAACTATTAACTTTCTAATTTTGTAAATGCTATTTATTTCAATACTCTACATTTATCTCTAATTATTTATCTCAATACTGCATTTAATTAAAGTCAAGTGGTCTTATTTGACAACATTAGTAGAAATTCAATTAGAGATAAGTACGTTGTGTGGCGAATCTAGAGACTATTTGGTTAGTCACGCCTAGATTGAAGGTAGCTAGGTATCTGATACGCATGCGCAATGTAATAATATAATATATCTACTAAATGAAATACCTTATTTCAGACTTCATTTTATAGCATAACCTAACAGATATAACTTATTTGGATACATTCTAGAAACAAAGCATTTTAATATAATGAAACAGATTAGAAGTTAATGATTTTAGAAATTGATGAATAGTCAGTTGTACCGCTAGATGGCGTTGGTACAGATTTGGTGACAAGTATTAACAACACAAACGTTACAAACGCACGCACGGAGATTTTGGTAAAGTTTTATAAAATCAAAAAGTTCAACAAATATTAATATTCTCGAATAATTTTTTTCTCTGTCACTAGGTTATATTTTTAATAATGTTCAAATATGGTGAATTCATAAGAGCAAAAAAAGACTATGAATTTACCGATCAGTTGATAGAAGACAGTCCCTAGTGTAATTACTTTGTTTTAATGACTTTTCTTAATAAGACATTCCCTATTTCTTCTATTTATTACTCTAATTACGAACAGGCAAATAGAATAATCTTTTAAATTGGTCTGTTTATTGAAAGTCTTCTTAGAAAAATTATTAGAAATATTAATTATTCAACAAGTTATAGAATATGCACCTTCCTTAAAATGTTCGAATATTAGAGAAAGTATTGAACCTAAACATAAATCAACATAATCAACTCACCTTACAGGGGATAAGAGGTCTTTATTTCTGGAGCTGATGGTTAACAGGCCAGGTTTGTCCGTGAGTAGCGGCAGAGAGAGTTTCCTCCTTCGTGAAGTGGTAGGTAGTCTGATATCATGTTTGTTACAGGCTTCAGAAGCTTGCCTGGTGACTGGAGCGTTTCTATTTGTCACATTAGTCTTGGCAGAAGTTTCACCAGGTAAAGTTTGGGCTATCAATGTTTGAGTTATCTTATTTTGGTCAAATGTAGGTGGTTGTTCGTAGTTCAAGATTCCGCCACTAGGTTTGTTTTGATCGCTTCTTGATTCTAATGTTTGGTTTTCCAGAATTTTTCCATTACTAGTCGTATTATCATCGTTTCTGGTAAGTATTGTGTCGTGGTTCAGAATACCACCACTAGGGGCATTGTCATCGTTTTTGTTCTGTAACGTTTCATAGTTCAATAATTCTTCACTAGGTTTACCGCCATTTTCACGCGCCATTAAATTGAAAGCTAAACCACTTGGTGTTGAATTAATTGTGAATATTCTATCCGTATTTTTCCTCGTTCTACTGCTATTATTAGAGTTTCTGTTAATAGTTTCTTTCATAGTTTCTTCCTCTTCTTCTTGGATGGTATCGTGTTGGATGCTGAAGACTTTCGTCTTGTCCAGTAAATTTAAACTGCGGCCACCGGTAACATTTTCTTCGACAGCGTCCACGTTTTTTGGAGGTGGAGTCACTATGAACATTTCACTGTTTAACGAATCAATCATACCAAAAGCAATTGTTATTTTGAAACTAATAAAATTCTGAAATAAAATAACATTGCTTACCCACAGAAAAATATATGGTCAGACCATAGAAGATTAAGTATGGTCTCTCTAAATCTTCTATGGGCCCACCATAACGTAACACAAATGTATTGAGTTTCATTAAACTAGTATCAAATTTATAAACCAGTAGTTGGTTTATAAATAAACTTAATATTACCTGTCTAAAATAGGACACAGGTGTGAATGGATGATGTGAAATCTATTTCAGGTACTACATATTATGAATTTACTGGGGTGAATTCTGAGTTACCAGACAGTTCCACATTTACGATCGTATCAGGAAAAGTATATAATAATTAATTATTTAGGTTTTATTTTAATTCGTATCCATGATACTTGCAGGTTTCATGGATACAATTGAAATAAAAGTTTAATAATATTATTATATACTTTCTTATATGATCGTAAATGTGGAACAGTCCGATAACTTAGAACTTACCCTACTAAAAGTTCATTTAATTTTTAATTAAATTCATTGCCCTATAATCCTATATAACATATTCAGGTGGTAACTATTTCATCTGATTCACTAGACAATAACGAATAACAGTAAAATATACGTATCAAATAGGCAAAGATACCTATAATAGCACTTTGTTACATGGTATGTAGGTTAGGTTTGACTTCAGTCAGAAGTGACTACCTATTTATGATGCGTTGACAAAAATAATTTTTTTAGTCTATATTCTTTTCAAATTATTTAAAAAACATCATTAGTTGTAAATTGATAAACAAGGAAGAGTTAAAACTACCACCAATAGTTGTAAATTAGGTACACTGTGAAGAGTTAAAACTACCACCATTAGTTGTAAATAAGGTAAACAGTGAAGAGTTAAAACAACCACCAATAGTTGTGAATTAGTTACACTGTGAAGAGTTAAAACAACCACCATTTGTTGTAAATAAAGTGCACAGTGAAGAGTTAAAACAACCACCAATAGTTGTAAATTAGTTACACTGTGAAGAGTTAAAACAACCACCATTAGTTGTAAATTAGGTACATTGTGAAGAGTTAAAACAACCACCATTAGTTGTAAATAAAGTGCGCAGTGAAGAGTTAAAACAACCACCAATAGTTGTAAATTAGTTACACTGTGAAGAGTTAAAACAACCACCATTAGTTGTAAATTAGGTACACTGTGAAGAGTTAAAACAACCACCAATAGTTGTAAATTAGTTACACTGTGGAGAGTTAAAACAACCACCATTAGTTGTAAATTAGGTACACTGTGAAGAGTTAAAACAACCACCATTAGTTGTAAATTAGTTACACTGTGAAGAGTTAAAAAAACCACCAATAGTTGTAAATTAGTTACACAGTGAAGGGTTAAAACAACCACCAATAGTTGTAAATAAAGTGCACAGTGAAGAGTTAAAACAACCACCATTAGTTGTAAATTAGTTACACTGTGAAGAGTTAAAACAACCACCATTAGTTGTAAATAAAGTGCACTGTGAAGAGTTAAAACAACCACCATTAGTTGTAAATTAGGTACACTGTGAAGAGTCAAAACAACCACCAATAGTTGTAAATTAGTTACACTGTGGAGAGTTAAAACAACCACCATTAGTTGTAAATTAGGTACACTGTGAAGAGTTAAAACAACCACCATTAGTTGTAAATTAGTTACACTGTGAAGAGTTAAAAAACCACCAATAGTTGTAAATTAGTTACACAGTGAAGGGTTAAAACAACCACCAATAGTTGTAAATAAAGTGCACAGTGAAGAGTTAAAACAACCACCATTAGTTGTAAATTAGTTACACTGTGAAGAGTTAAAACTACCACCATTAGTTGTAAATAAGGTAAACAGTGAAGAGTTAAAACAACCACCAATAGTTGTGAATTAGTTACAGTGTGAAGAGTTAAAACAACCACCATTTGTTGTAAATAAAGTGCACAGTGAAGAGTTAAAACAACCACCAATAGTTGTAAATTAGTTACACTGTGAAGAGTTAAAACAACCACCATTAGTTGTAAATTAGGTACATTGTGAAGAGTTAAAACAACCACCATTAGTTGTAAATAAAGTGCGCAGTGAAGAGTTAAAACAACCACCAATAGTTGTAAATTAGTTACACTGTGAAGAGTTAAAACAACCACCATTAGTTGTAAATTAGGTACACTGTGAAGAGTTAAAACAACCACCAATAGTTGTAAATTAGTTACACTGTGGAGAGTTAAAACAACCACCATTAGTTGTAAATTAGGTACACTGTGAAGAGTTAAAACAACCACCATTAGTTGTAAATTAGTTACACTGTGAAGAGTTAAAAAAACCACCAATAGTTGTAAATTAGTTACACAGTGAAGGGTTAAAACAACCACCAATAGTTGTAAATAAAGTGCACAGTGAAGAGTTAAAACAACCACCATTAGTTGTAAATTAGTTACACTGTGAAGAGTTAAAACAACCACCATTAGTTGTAAATAAAGTGCACTGTGAAGAGTTAAAACAACCACCATTAGTTGTAAATTAGGTACACTGTGAAGAGTCAAAACAACCACCAATAGTTGTAAATTAGTTACACTGTGGAGAGTTAAAACAACCACCATTAGTTGTAAATTAGGTACACTGTGAAGAGTTAAAACAACCACCATTAGTTGTAAATTAGTTACACTGTGAAGAGTTAAAAAACCACCAATAGTTGTAAATTAGTTACACAGTGAAGGGTTAAAACAACCACCAATAGTTGTAAATAAAGTGCACAGTGAAGAGTTAAAACAACCACCATTAGTTGTAAATTAGTTACACTGTGAAGAGTTAAAACAACCACCATTAGTTGTAAATAAAGTGCACAGTGAAGAGTTAAAACAACCACCAATAGTTGTAAATTAGGTACATTGTGAAGAGTTAAAACAACCACCATTAGTTGTAAATTAGTTACACAGTGAAGGGTTAAAACAACCACCAATAGTTGTAAATAAAGTGCACAGTGAAGGGTTAAAACAACCACCAATAGTTAAAAAAGAAGCCAAAAACATAGTTGGAAACTATTGAAGTAGAAATAATATTTATGTTCCAGTTTAGTTTTTTAATTTGATTAACTAGTGAATATTTTTGACTATGTTTTTTAAAGCCATTTAAAGATGTATAGGAAATAAAATTCTCCCTGCATAAGAAAATAGAAACATCAGTAGAATTAAATAAAAATATAACCTTATCTAAAGTGGAAGGAATGAAAACAAACTGATTTAATTGTCACGTACTTAGTTTTTGCATTTAACTGTTAGATAAGAATTTATAATATTAAATGAACATTTCTTTATAATTCTTATTTGAAAAAAAAAAATACATCATATTATACTCTTGCATATTTGTGTGAGCGTATTAACATTTTTTTAAAATTGTTTCTAGATTCTTATGTGAAGTTAAAATATCTGTGTCTGGTTGTTGATAACTGACAATGGACTTCAGATGTTAATGGGATTATTTGTGAATTTATCCTCTCTGAATTTAATTGTTTATTTCTTCATTCTCATAATTTAGTAACTGATTTAATTATTATCTATCAATTACACAGGAAATGAAAGTTAGCAACCGGATACCATTTTATTGGCACAAATGTAGTAATACACAGATAGCAAATAACGTTCTTTGTGACAGTAATCGGAAAGTGTGAAATAACTGCAAGAGGGTACGCCCTTCCAAGCCGAAGGATCTGTTCCTGGGATAATAAAGGAGTATCCTAGGAATAAATGCTTCTTGCTTGGGTTACCCCGGAGAAAGCTAGACCAGTTCTAACCAGAATTAAAAGTCTTCAGACGAGATAGGCACTACACATAGTTAGGCCTATGGTTCAGAAAGTACAAACAGCACATTAAATATCTAGGCCTATATATTGAATAACAAACTTATGGATATAGATTGTATTGTAATCGACTTTGAGAGATCTTGTTTTTGGAATAAAACATGAAATAAATGATTATCGAAATAGTTCACTATTGAGAAACAATGTTATTACAGAGTTAGTGAAAGTAAATTTATATATTTATATTATAATTATATTCATAAAAATTATAGCAGTTCAGTGCAGTAAAATGGCAGTGTCTGGGCAGGTTTTTAGTTATTCTGAAATGTATAAAATCTTTTTGCATTTAAGCATCGTCTTTCGGTCGTCGATGGTAATTTAATGATAAAAAAAATCGTCTTTCTACGACGATGATTCAAAACATTTCGTTAATTAATTGGTATCCATGATACCTGTCTGTATCATGGATACGAAATAAAATAAAGATTTAGAATAATTAATTAAATATCCTTTCTCATATAAAGTAATAAAAATATAAATGAATATTTTGATGGAAAATTTAAATGTTTGGCCTTGACTGCCACCCTCTGAAACATGGATAATATTATCATGATTTTTCTATTAAAATATTTTAAATTACTTTGGAATATTTTATTGATAATCTTTATACTATTTAACATTAAAACATCACACTATGATGGCTGTTTGTGAGTGCATTATCATCAGGCCCTAATTACAGAGCTGATCTCTATCAGGTGCAAGCATAGTTAATAGGCACTGGTAATTACAGGTGAGAAAGTTAGTACAGGTGTTAAATGTGTTCATTAGCCAGAGGTGTACCTGTCATTACTAAAACTATTTAGCAACTTGGGTTTATTTTATATATATATTGATATATATATAAACATATACATACTACCACAAATTGAAAGGTAAAATGGCGGAAAAATACCACAAATTAGAATTTTATTTTAGTAGGGGCTTAACGTCTGCTTCGGAACCAAAGGCCATATCTCTGACGTCAAAAGGAAATTAAGTACAAGGGACTGGAAGAAGCAGTCAGAAAGTAAAGTGGCTCTATGAACAAAGTCACTTACCACCGTCAGTGACAATGCTCATGGATATAGAAAAGCTACTCCATGAATGCAGTAACTTACCAAGGAATGTGACGAAAGGGGAAACAAGCACCGGTGGCTGCACTCACGGATGGAAGAGGAAAATGAAGAGGTGATAGTAAATGAAGCCTACGAGCCTACCGAACACAAAATTCTAAGACCTCGTAGTTGAAGAGCATAACCCTAGCGCTATTCCTCTAAAACTGCAAGTAGCGTTAAAAAAATGATTAACATGGTAAAAATAAAAAAATAAAAAATCCAAATTACAACAGTTTGGGGCCCAAAGGACGCTACTCCCCTTCTCTTCTATTCACCACAGACAGCTTCAGGATAGAGCCCCTAGGTACCAACGAATTAAAAGAAAATCCACGAATTGAGTGATGAAATTTTGAAAGAGTTACTATTAGAAAGTTTGATATCAATATATAGGTATAAAGTGTATTGAAATTATTCTTCATTATATATTTTTATACATTTTTTCAATTATATTATCAGAATAAAAATAAAATCGGAATAAGAAACTAGGGTATGTTCCAAATTATCAAACGATTCCACATTTTCGATCATACAAAAAAAATCATTAAAAATTGAATGATAATTATTAATTAATTTTAATTAGTTTATTATTTTTTTAACGATAGACACATTATTGATGCAAAATATAGCAAATAAACTAAATATAATTTAATGGGATATACAATTAAAATATTTTAATGTGAAATATAACCTAATTTGTAGTCAATTCTCGTACATTGTTAAATTAATTAAATTACTGTAATTGTGTTGCCTAATTATAATATTATTGGTAAATTATTTGCCTGTTAAAAATAACGAATTCTGTATTGTTTAACTATTTATGTAATTTACATGCTAATAAATATTTAAATTTACATTTTTTTCGATTGAATTCATTTTTTTCAAAAGAAAATTATTTTCAAATAAATAAGAAAGGAAAGAAAAATTAACAACTTTTTTAAAAAAAATTAATGATATTTTAAATTGGTAATATGTTAAATTGGTAATATGTTAAATTGGTAATATGTTAAATTGGTAATATGTTAAATTGGTAATATGTTAAATTGGTAATATGTTAAATTGGTTATATGTTTAATTGGTAATATGTTAAATTGGTAATATGTTAAATTGGTAATATGTTAAATTGGTAATATGTTAAATTGGTAATATGTTAAATTGGTAATATGTTAAATTGGTAATATGTTAAATTGGTAATATGTTAAATTGGTAATATGTTAAATTGGTAATATGTTAAATTGGTAATATGTTAAATTGGTAATATGTTAAATTGGTAATATGTTAAATTGGTAATATGTTAAATTGGTAATATGTTAAATTGGTAATATGTTAAATTGGTAATATGTTAAATTGGTAATATGTTAAATTGGTAATATGTTAAATTGGTAATATGTTAAATTGGTAATATGTTAAATTGGTAATATGTTAAATTGGTAATATGTTAAATTGGTAATATGTTAAATTGGTAATATGTTAAATTGGTAATATGTTAAATTGGTAATATGTTAAATTGGTAATATGTTAAATTGGTAATATGTTAAATTTGTAATATGTTAAATTGGCAATATGTTAAATTGGTAATATGTTAAATTGGTAATATGTTAAATTGGTAATATGTTAAATTGGTAATATGTTAAATTGGTAATATGTTAAATTGGTAATATGTTAAATTGGTAATATGTCAAATTGGTAATATGTTAAATTGGTAATATGTCAAATTGGTAATATGTTAAATTGGTAATATGTCAAATTGGTAATATGTTAAATTGGTAATATGTTAAATTGGTAATATGTTAAATTGGTAATATGTTAAATTGGTAATATGTTAAATTGGTAATATGTTAAATTGGTAATATGTTAAATTGGTAATATGTTAAATTGGTAATATGTTAAATTGGTAATATGTTAAATTGGTAATATGTTAAATTGGTAATATGTTAAATTGGTAATATGTTAAATTGGTAATATGTTAAATTGGTAATATGTTAAATTGGTAATATGTCAAATTGGTAATATGTTAAATTGGTAATATGTCAAATTGGTAATATGTTAAATTGGTAATATGTTAAATTGGTAATATGTTAAATTGGTAATATGTTAAATTGGTAATATGTTAAATTGGTAATATGTTAAATTGGTAATATGTTAAATTGGTAATATGTTAAATTGGTAATATGTTAAATTGGTAATATGTTAAATTGGTAATATGTTAAATTGGTAATATGTTAAATTGGTAATATGTTAAATTGGTAATATGTTAAATTGGTAATATGTTAAATTGGTAATATGTTAAATTGGTAATATGTTAAATTGGTAATATGTTAAATTGGTAATATGTTAAATTGGTAATATGTTAAATTGGTAATATGTTAAATTGGTAATATGTTAAATTGGTAATATGTTAAATTGGTAATATGTTAAATTGGTAATATGTTAAATTGGTAATATGTTAAATTGGTAATATGTTAAATTGGTAATATGTTAAATTGGTAATATGTTAAATTGGTAATATGTTAAATTGGTAATATGTTAAATTGGTAATATGTTAAATTGGTAATATGTTAAATTGGTAATATGTTAAATTGGTAATATGTTAAATTGGTAATATGTTAAATTGGTAATATGTTAAATTGGTAATATGTTAAATTGGTAATATGTTAAATTGGTAATATGTTAAATTGGTAATATGTTAAATTGGTAATATGTTAAATTGGTAATATGTTAAATTGGTAATATGTTAAATTGGTAATATGTTAAATTGGTAATATGTTAAATTGGTAATATGTTAAATTGGTAATATGTTAAATTGGTAATATGTTAAATTGGTAATATGTTAAATTGGTAATATGTTAAATTGGTAATATGTTAAATTGGTAATATGTTAAATTGGTAATATGTTAAATTGGTAATATGTTAAATTTGTAATATGTTAAATTGGCAATATGTTAAATTGGTAATATGTTAAATTGGTAATATGTTAAATTGGTAATATGTTAAATTGGTAATATGTTAAATTGGTAATATGTTAAATTGGTAATATGTTAAATTGGTAATATGTCAAATTGGTAATATGTTAAATTGGTAATATGTCAAATTGGTAATATGTTAAATTGGTAATATGTCAAATTGGTAATATGTTAAATTGGTAATATGTTAAATTGGTAATATGTTAAATTGGTAATATGTTAAATTGGTAATATGTTAAATTGGTAATATGTTAAATTGGTAATATGTTAAATTGGTAATATGTTAAATTGGTAATATGTTAAATTGGTAATATGTTAAATTGGTAATATGTTAAATTGGTAATATGTTAAATTGGTAATATGTTAAATTGGTAATATGTTAAATTGGTAATATGTTAAATTGGTAATATGTTAAATTGGTAATATGTTAAATTGGTAATATGTTAAATTGGTAATATGTTAAATTGGTAATATGTTAAATTGGTAATATGTTAAATTGGTAATATGTTAAATTGGTAATATGTTAAATTGGTAATATGTTAAATTGGTAATATGTTAAATTGGTAATATGTTAAATTGGTAATATGTTAAATTGGTAATATGTTAAATTGGTAATATGTTAAATTGGTAATATGTTAAATTGGTAATATGTTAAATTGGTAATATGTTAAATTGGTAATATGTTAAATTGGTAATATGTTAAATTGGTAATATGTCAAATTGGTAATATGTTAAATTGGTAATATGTTAAATTGGTAATATGTTAAATTGGTAATATGTTAAATTGGTAATATGTCAAATTGGTAATATGTTAAATTGGTAATATGTTAAATTGGTAATATGTTAAATTGGTAATATGTTAAATTGGTAATATGTTAAATTGGTAATATGTTAAATTGGTAATATGTTAAATTGGTAATATGTTAAATTGGTAATATGTTAAATTTGTAATATGTTAAATTGGCAATATGTTAAATTGGTAATATGTTAAATTGGTAATATGTTAAATTGGTAATATGTTAAATTGGTAATATGTTAAATTGGTAATATGTTAAATTGGTAATATGTTAAATTGGTAATATGTCAAATTGGTAATATGTTAAATTGGTAATATGTCAAATTGGTAATATGTTAAATTGGTAATATGTCAAATTGGTAATATGTTAAATTGGTAATATGTTAAATTGGTAATATGTTAAATTGGTAATATGTTAAATTGGTAATATGTTAAATTGGTAATATGTTAAATTGGTAATATGTTAAATTGGTAATATGTTAAATTGGTAATATGTTAAATTGGTAATATGTTAAATTGGTAATATGTTAAATTGGTAATATGTTAAATTGGTAATATGTTAAATTGGTAATATGTTAAATTGGTAATATGTTAAATTGGTAATATGTTAAATTGGTAATATGTTAAATTGGTAATATGTTAAATTGGTAATATGTTAAATTGGTAATATGTTAAATTGGTAATATGTTAAATTGGTAATATGTTAAATTGGTAATATGTTAAATTGGTAATATGTTAAATTGGTAATATGTTAAATTGGTAATATGTTAAATTGGTAATATGTTAAATTGGTAATATGTTAAATTGGTAATATGTTAAATTGGTAATATGTTAAATTGGTAATATGTTAAATTGGTAATATGTTAAATTGGTAATATGTTAAATTGGTAATATGTTAAATTGGTAATATGTTAAATTGGTAATATGTTAAATTGGTAATATGTTAAATTGGTAATATGTTAAATTGGTAATATGTCAAATTGGTAATATGTTAAATTGGTAATATGTCAAATTGGTAATATGTTAAATTGGTAATATGTTAAATTGGTAATATGTCAAATTGGTAATATGTTAAATTGGTAATATGTTAAATTGGTAATATGTTAAATTGGTAATATGTTAAATTGGTAATATGTTAAATTGGTAATATGTTAAATTGGTAATATGTTAAATTGGTAATATGTTAAATTTGTAATATGTTAAATTGGCAATATGTTAAATTTGTAATATGTTAAATTGGTAATATGTTAAATTGGTAATATGTTAAATTGGTAATATGTTAAATTGGTAATATGTTAAATTGGTAATATGTTAAATTGGTAATATGTCAAATTGGTAATATGTTAAATTGGTAATATGTCAAATTGGTAATATGTTAAATTGGTAATATGTCAAATTGGTAATATGTTAAATTGGTAATATGTTAAATTGGTAATATGTTAAATTGGTAATATGTTAAATTGGTAATATGTTAAATTGGTAATATGTTAAATTGGTAATATGTTAAATTGGTAATATGTTAAATTGGTAATATGTTAAATTGGTAATATGTTAAATTGGTAATATGTTAAATTGGTAATATGTTAAATTGGTAATATGTTAAATTGGTAATATGTTAAATTGGTAATATGTTAAATTGGTAATATGTTAAATTGGTAATATGTTAAATTGGTAATATGTTAAATTGGTAATATGTTAAATTGGTAATATGTTAAATTGGTAATATGTTAAATTGGTAATATGTTAAATTGGTAATATGTTAAATTGGTAATATGTTAAATTGGTAATATGTTAAATTGGTAATATGTTAAATTGGTAATATGTTAAATTGGTAATATGTTAAATTGGTAATATGTTAAATTGGTAATATGTTAAATTGGTAATATGTTAAATTGGTAATATGTTAAATTGGTAATATGTTAAATTGGTAATATGTCAAATTGGTAATATGTTAAATTGGTAATATGTTAAATTGGTAATATGTTAAATTGGTAATATGTTAAATTGGTAATATGTTAAATTGGTAATATGTTAAATTGGTAATATTTCAAATTGGTAATATGTTAAATTGGTAATATGTTAAATTGGTAATATGTTAAATTGGTAATATGTCAAATTGGTAATATGTTAAATTGGTAATATGTCAAATTGGTAATATGTTAAATTGGTAATATGTCAAATTGGTAATATGTTAAATTGGTAATATGTTAAATTGGTAATATGTTAAATTGGTAATATGTTAAATTGGTAATATGTTAAATTGGTAATATGTTAAATTGGTAATATGTTAAATTGGTAATATGTTAAATTGGTAATATGTTAAATTGGTAATATGTTAAATTGGTAATATGTTAAATTGGTAATATGTTAAATTGGTAATATGTTAAATTGGTAATATGTTAAATTGGTAATATGTTAAATTGGTAATATGTTAAATTGGTAATATGTTAAATTGGTAATATGTTAAATTGGTAATATGTTAAATTGGTAATATGTTAAATTGGTAATATGTTAAATTGGTAATATGTTAAATTGGTAATATGTTAAATTGGTAATATGTTAAATTGGTAATATGTTAAATTGGTAATATGTTAAATTGGTAATATGTTAAATTGGTAATATGTTAAATTGGTAATATGTTAAATTGGTAATATGTTAAATTGGTAATATGTTAAATTGGTAATATGTTAAATTGGTAATATGTCAAATTGGTAATATGTTAAATTGGTAATATGTTAAATTGGTAATATGTTAAATTGGTAATATGTTAAATTGGTAATATGTTAAATTGGTAATATGTTAAATTGGTAATATTTCAAATTGGTAATATGTTAAATTGGTAATATGTTAAATTGGTAATTTTAGTTAAATTTGAAGGTACGGGTCAGGGGTCTCAATTTAAAAAAACGATTCATTTCAATAAAAATAAAAAGTTACTAAATTAAAGGTAAATTAAATAAGCAAACTAAAATAATAAATAACACATACAACCGTAGCATAGTTATTGATAACCTCGTTATTCTTAACGGGCAGGTACACTAGTTGGTCAAGCTTCTCTTCCCACATAGTGTTTATATTATTTTAATTATTGGTTATTATTTTTTAGACTGTTGAAATGTATCGTTAGGTAGCTCTAGAAAATACAGTTGATGTTTTTAGTTAGGTGAAATCGTACTGTTTGTTTATAACCCAGAGGGATACTGTTTTCTTCGAGGTTTGTGTAAATTATTTTCCATTTTTACCAAGTAGTTAAAAATAGAATAAACATGTATATAGAAAAATGAACTATTTTTTACTAGATATAGATTATTTTTGATATATTTAAATATATTTCAACAATGCAAATTATTCGAATTGATCAAAGCAGGAAATTTTAGAGTGAACGTTTAAAAATATATATGTTTAAAATTAACTAGAACGTATTCAGTGTAATGTTGAAATTCAAGTCATTCTGACCCGTTAATGCTGGTCAAAGTGAAAGCAGTTTATCTAACTATGAGGCAAGAAGATATCTATTTATATAGGAAATACCTAAATACCAAGTAATAGATAAGATGGGGGTAAATCTATCTTATCGAACAGTAATCCTTTTTTTTATAATAACTTTTCAACTGAGTGTTTTTACGTGTAGTAATTTGATGTTAAAATTGTAAGTAATAAATGTTTCCGAATTGTAACATGGAACATACATTGTGTTTGCCCTAGGCAGTTTTAAATGTTATGATTACACAAACATTGTATTTCAACTGACTTAGAATGATGAAAAAAATTATCATTATTTTTGTTTATTATACCAGTTTCATAGACACTGATGGTAGTTCAATTTATGTAATAATTATTATCCCTGAATCCGGTTTTTAATATTTTCAACTGAATAAAATAAACTTTAATTTTGTTCCATTTATTGAACTGGTATCAGAATAATTTTATATCCAGTGTAATATTATTTTAGTGTGACGGACAGACAGACTCTTATTAAAGTAGTAATTAATGTCGTTATTACACTAGTTGTAAGTTTTGATCAGTAGTGTCTCTTAGCCTAAAATAAAACTAGATTTATTTTCAAATTAGTTGAATTGATCGTAAAATTGTCTTTCAGATATTTCAAAATAATTTAAAATAACAGAATTTCAAAGATAAAAAGAATTAAGAGGTTTTTCTTACTCAGTTTTAGTGACTGAATATAAACACTGGAACAACACTTGGTTACCCCTTACACTGAGAGAACTGAAAAGAAACTGAAGATAAATATATGAGTTATACATTGATGTATGTACGAGTTATACATTGATGTATGAGTTATACATTGATGTATGAGTTATACATTGATGTATGAGTTATACATTGATGTATGTATGAGTTATACATTGATGTATGAGTTATACATTGATGTATGAGTTATACATTGATGTATGAGTTATACATTGATGTATGAGTTATACATTGATGTATGTATGAGTTATACATTGATGTATGAGTTATACATTGATGTATGAGTTATACATTGATGTATGAGTTATACATTGATGTATGAGTTATACATTGATGTATGAGTTATACATTGATGTATGAGTTATACATTGATGTATGAGTTATACATTGATGTATGAGTTATACATTGATGTATGAGTTATACATTGATGTATGTATGAGTTATACATTGATGTATGAGTTATACATTGATGTATGAGTTATACATTGATGTATGAGTTATACATTGATGTATGAGTTATACATTGATGTATGAGTTATACATTGATGTATGAGTTATACATTGATGTATGAGTTATACATTGATGTATGTATGAGTTATACATTGATGTATGAGTTATACATTGATGTATGAGTTATACATTGATGTATGTATGAGTTATACATTGATGTATGAGTTATACATTGATGTATGAGTTATACATTGATGTATGAGTTATACATTGATGTATGAGTTATACATTGATGTATGAGTTATACATTGATGTATGAGTTATACATTGATGTATGAGTTATACATTGATGTATGAGTTATACATTGATGTATGAGTTATACATTGATGTATGTATGAGTTATACATTGATGTATGTATGAGTTATACATTGATGTATGAGTTATACATTGATGTATGAGTTATACATTGATGTATGTATGAGTTATACATTGATGTATGAGTTATACATTGATGTATGTATGAATTATACATTAATGTATGTACATGTTTATGAGCAATAACTCGCCATAAATAGGTCTATTAAGGTCTATTTATCACTTCTTTCACATCCATCATACATATACATTGTTAGGATAGACGACAGTTAATAAACTAACAATGATGATGTCGATGTTAGTGCCTTGGTATTAGTATTATTAGATTAAAATTACAACTTATTAGTCTTTTGAATGATTATGTCGATGTATAATAAAAATTAGAGTTCGAATTTATATCATTTCTTATGCATTATATTATTTTAATTTCTTAATATAAATAATTGAAAAAAAAGTGATAGAAATATATTTTATTCGACATACATTTAAAGTTATAAAAATAACTTATATAAATACTTATATAAAACTATGTTTATTCATTTTATATGATTTTATCTAGCACATAAAAATATTTCATTATCATTATTTACGGTTCAAATGAGAGACAGAATTTATGTGGTGGGGCCATAGAAGATTATGAGGCGCCCATTGTAATCTTCTATGGCCCCACCATAACTTTAATCTGGGTTTAATTAATAATTATTTTATAAATATATAAAGAATATTATATAGAAAAAATAATAAAAATAGAATAAAAATATAAAAATATCATATTTCCACATAACTTCTAGACTAACAAAATAACAACAATCAGGTACTGTTAATAGAGCTAACAAGAATATAATGTGAAGCCTTTGACATCATGACTGCATTCAATGCAGGTCAATTTACCTGCAAAAAGATGCATGGAGAGATAATATAAAATATGTACAGTCTAATAAAGAAATAAGGGAGGTGATGTTGGTAGAGTATATAGACAGTTTAATAAATTGATACATAGTACAGGTACATAGTACCAAACACAGTAGGTACATTGTACCAAACACAGTAGTTACATGGTACCAAACACAGTAGGTACATGGTACCAAACACAGTAGTTACATGGTACCAAACACAGTAGGTACATGGTACCAAACACAGTAGTTACATGGTACCAAACACAGTAGTTACATGGTACCAAACACAGTAGTTACATGGTACCAAACACAGTAGTTACATGGTACCAAACACAGTAGGTACATGGTTCCAAACACAGTAGTTACATGGTACCAAACACAGTAGTTACATGGTACCAAACACAGTAGGTACATAGTACCGAACACAGTAGTTACATGGTACCAAACACAGTAGGTACATGGTTCCAAACACAGTAGTTACATGGTACCAAACACAGTAGTTACATAGTACCAAACACAGTAGAATACCTCTAACAAAGAGTTAAGTTATTTATATTAATTTATTCCTGCAGGTTATATTATAAAATATATTCTCTTTAAATTAGTTATTCCTGTAGTGCATTTTTCAAGTTTTTTATTAAATTGTTTGTTTCTGTTTGGTAGGATTTGCAATATTATTTTTCACAGCTAAATGGTGAAGAAATGTCTTGAAATTATATATTATTTATTGAAGAAAAACATGCAACGTTAGAAAAATATACTTTCAATTTTCAAGTATTTTTGTACTTTGTTAAATTGTTATTTCTAAAAAAGTAAAATGAAACATAATTATTAGGGAAGTCCAGAGTTAAGAAAAAATAGAATTTTACATTTAACTCGTTATTTATTTTGTATCCATGATACCAACAGGTGTCATGGATACGAAGTATATACATAAATAATTATTATTATACATTTTTCATATGGTATTCGAAATTGTGGAAACGTCCGATAACTCGGAACTTACCCTATAAGGGTATTATGTAGGTTAGTAGATGAATTGAATGAATATAAATATGAATTAATATAAATTTGTAATTAATTCAATTGAATGTTATACATATACCAATATTAAAAAATAGAATTATATATATTAGAAGTACATAAAATATATGTATGATATATCACACAAATGAATCTATATGTACTATGTAGGTTGTTAACCTTTATTATGCATATTACATCAGTTAATGAATACATTAATAAATTACTGTGGAAATGAATATATATTAGTGCTATCAACTGACCAATGGGAAGGCTTAGAACAAGTGACGTCATACATGGTAAAAATAAAGTGAAAATTAGGGCAAGTTCTTAATTATCGGTCAGTACTACATCTTCGGTCACATAATGAAAAACAATATATAAATTGTTATTATTACACAGTGCTATCTAATACTTCTGCAAACCCGGGTTTGCAGAAGTATTAGATAGCACTGTGTAATAATAACAATTTATATATTGTTTTTTCTTATATGACCGAAGATGTAGTACTGACCGATAATTCGTAACTTACCCTACGATTTAATTTAATAAAGTTAATATTTTTTGATGTGACCACAATCCTAAATAAAGTTGCTAAAAATAATGCAATTGAAATAGCAGTATATGATGCAGTTTCATCTCCTAAAATTTAATTAATGATTGTTTGGGTCATATATGACAACCGATGAAATCTTTTCGAGATTATATTTATAAATTTGTAGTTAAGATTCTATTTAATAAACCCCCAATTAGATGAAGGAACTGGTACGACTCAATACATTGTATAGTAATTTTATAATGGTTGTAAATGAAGTGAACAGTGAAAGTTTATTTGATTATTTTCATTATTTTACCCATTTTACAAGCTGTATATTCAATATACATCAATTGTAGCAAATGTCTCTGATTGGTCAATTTGTCATCACGTGACTGTATATTGCTAATAGGTCACTAATTAATGACTACATCTTCCTTTACCAGGTTACAATTAATTTAGTAAGAGTTTAACGTCTGTTTCGGAACCAAATTTACCTTTGCAGAATGCGGAAGGTTATGTTGTAGGCGGCATTAATTTATTTATCATCTTGTTATTCACATAACTCTGAATTTATCCACCCAAATGGCCTGACATTTGTTGTGACGATTGGACAATGTCCAGGACATTGGGTTGGATTTTTGGGACGCACGAGTGAAAGGTCAAGGTCATATAAAATTCAAGGATTATTGGTCATTTATAAACGGTGGCGAAGGTATGAGCTCTATGAGTGCCCGTTCTAGTTAACAATATTTTGATTGTATTCTTTTAAATTAACAACTATTGGTGGTTGTTTTAACTCTTCACTGTGCACTTTATTTACAACTATTGGTGGTTGTTTTAACCCTTCACTGTGCAGTTTATTTACAACTATTGGTGGTTGTTTTAACCCTTCACTGTGCAGTTTATTTACAACTATTGGTGGTTGTTTTAACCCTTCACTGTGCACTTTATTTACAACTATTGGTGGTTGTTTTAACCATCCACTGTGCACTTTATTTACAACTACTGGTGGTTGTTTTAACTCTTCACTGTGCACTTTATTTACAACTATTGGTGGTTGTTTTAACTCTTCACTGTGCACTTTATTTACAACTATTAGTGGTTGTTTTAACTCTTCACTGTGCAGTTTATTTACAACTATTGGTGGTTGTTTTAACCCTTCACTGTGCAGTTTATTTACAACTATTGGTGGTTGTTTTAACCATCCACTGTGCACTTTATTTACAACTACTGGTGGTTGTTTTAACTCTTCACTGTGCACTTTATTTACAACTATTGGTGGTTGTTTTAACCATCCACTGTGCACTTTATTTACAACTACTGGTGGTTGTTTTAACTCTTCACTGTGCACTTTATTTACAACTATTGGTGGTTGTTTTAACTCTTCACTGTGCACTTTATTTACAACTATTAGTGGTTGTTTTAACTCTTCACTGTGCAGTTTATTTACAACTATTGGTGGTTGTTTTAACCCTTCACTGTGCAGTTTATTTACAACTATTGGTGGTTGTTTTAACCCTTCACTGTGCAGTTTATTTACAACTATTGGTGGTTGTTTTAACCCTTCACTGTGCACTTTATTCACAACTATTGGTGGTTGTTTTAACCCTTCACTGTGCACTTTATTTACAACTATTGGTGGTTGTTTTAACTCTTCACTGTGCACTTTATTTACAACTATTGGTGGTTGTTTTAACCCTTCACTGTGCAGTTTATTTACAACTATTGGTGGTTGTTTTAACCCTTCACTGTGCACTTTATTCACAACTATTGGTGGTTGTTTTAACCCTTCACTGTGCAGTTTATTTACAACTATTGGTGGTTGTTTTAACCCTTCACTGTGCAGTTTATTTACAACTATTGGTGGTTGTTTTAACCCTTCACTGTGCAGTTTATTTACAACTATTGGTGGTTGTTTTAACCCTTCACTGTGCAGTTTATTTACAACTATTGGTGGTTGTTTTAACCCTTCACTGTGCACTTTATTCACAACTATTGGTGGTTGTTTTAACCCTTCACTGTGCAGTTTATTTACAACTATTGGTGGTTGTTTTAACCCTTCACTGTGCAGTTTATTTACAACTATTGGTGGTTGTTTTAACCCTTCACTGTGCACTTTATTTACAACTATTGGTGGTTGTTTTAACCCTTCATTGTGCAGTTTATTTACAACTATTGGTGGTTGTTTTAACCCTTCACTGTGCACTTTATTTACAACTATTGGTGGTTGTTTTAACCCTTCACTGTGCAGTTTATTTACAACTATTGGTGGTTGTTTTAACCCTTCACTGTGCACTTTATTTACAACTATTGGTGGTTGTTTTAACCCTTCACTGTGCACTTTATTAACAACTATTGGTGGTTGTTTTAACCCTTCACTGTGCACTTTATTTACAACTATTGGTGGTTGTTTTAACCCTTCACTGTGCAGTTTATTTACAACTATTGGTGGTTGTTTTAACCATTCACTGTGCACTTTATTTACAACTATTGGTGGTTGTTTTAACCATTCACTGTGCACTTTATTTACAACTATTGGTGGTTGTTTTAACCCTTCACTGTGCACTTTATTTACAACAATTGGTGGTTGTTTTAACCCTTCACTGTGCACTTTATTTACAACTATTGGTGGTTGTTTTAACCCTTCACTGTGCACTTTATTTACAACTATTGGTGGTTGTTTTAACCCTTCACTGTGCACTTTATTTACAACTATTGGTGGTTGTTTTAACCCTTCACTGTGCACTTTATTAAAACTATTGGTGGTTGTTTTAACCATCCACTGTGCACTTTATTTACAACTACTGGTGGTTGTTTTAACTCTTCACTGTGCACTTTATTTACAACTATTGGTGGTTGTTTCAACTCTTCACTGTGCACTTTATTTACAACTATTGGTGGTTGTTTTAACCATCCACTGTGCACTTTATTTACAACTCCTGTGGTTGTTTTAACTCTTCACTGTGCACTTTATTTACAACTATTGGTGGTTGTTTTAACTCTTCACTGTGCACTTTATTTACAACTATTGGTGGTTGTTTTAACCCTTCACTGTGCACTTTATTTACAACTACTGGTGGTTGTTTTAACTCTTCACTGTGCACTTTATTTACAACTACTGGTGGTTGTTTTAACTCTTCACTGTGCACTTTATTTACAACTATTGGTGGTTGTTTTAACTCTTCACTGTGCACTTTATTTACAGCTATTGGTGGTTGTTTTAACCATCCACTGTGCACTTTATTTACAACTACTGGTGGTTGTTTTAACTCTTCACTGTGCACTTTATTTACAACTATTGGTGGTTGTTTTAACCATCCACTGTGCACTTTATTTACAACTACTGGTGGTTATTTTAACTCTTCACTGTGCACTTTATTTACAACTACTGGTGGTTGTTTTAACTCTTCACTGTGCACTTTATTTACAACTATTGGTGGTTGTTTTAACTCTTCACTGTGCACTTTATTTACAACTATTGGTGGTTGTTTTAACCCTTCACTGTGCACTTTATTTACAACTACTGGTGGTTGTTTTAACTCTTCACTGTGCACTTTATTTACAACTACTGGTGGTTGTTTTAACTCTTCACTGTGCACTTTATTTACAACTATTGGTGGTTGTTTTAACTCTTCACTGTGCACTTCATTTACAACTATTGGTGGTTGTTTTAACTCTTCACTGTGCACTTTATTTACAACTACTGGTGGTTGTTTTAACTCTTCACTGTGCACTTTATTTACAACTATTGGTGGTTGTTTTAACTCTTCACTGTGCACTTTATTTACAACTATTGGTGGTTGTTTTAACTCTTCACTGTGCACTTTATTTACAACTATTGGTGGTTGTTTTAACTCTTCACTGTGCACTTTATTTACAACAATTGGTGGTTGTTTTAACCCTTCACTGTGCACTTTATTTACAACTACTGGTGGTTGTTTTAACTCTTCACTGTGCACTTTATTTACAACTACTGGTGGTTGTTTTAACTCTTCACTGTGCACTTTATTTACAACTATTGGTGGTTGTTTTAACTCTTCACTGTGCACTTTATTTACAACTATTGGTGGTTGTTTTAACTCTTCACTGTGCACTTTATTTACAACTATTGGTGGTTGTTTTAACCCTTCACTGTGCACTTTATTTACAACTATTGCGTAAACATTTTGAAATGATGTGATATCAAAATGATGTATGGACTCACATCATTCTTAGTGAATGTGAGGAAGAGATACGAATATTAAATTCAATTTAGGAAGAGGAATTAAGTTGAAGGGATTCCTTGAGTCTAAAAGAAGCCCTAGTGTGTGAACAATAAGCAAAATAAATCTCTAATCAGAAGGTTTTAACCCTTCACTGTGCACTTTATTTACAACTATTGGGGGTTATTTAAATTGATCTGTAAGACAGAAATAATTAGTTTTTTACATTTTTTTTTTCTAAAACTTTCATTTAGTCTTTCAATTTTCAACCACCAAATAGGCATTTGGTATTTGAAAAATTTAATATTCCATGATATTTTATATCTTTTAAATGTTATAAAATCAAAGATACTCTCGGAAGTTAAAGGTGACATTAGAAAGTTGTATCGTTATCCTTATTTCATTCTGGCGTATTGGGAAATAACGACGTTGTTTTTGTTGTGAGTGAATATGGGTCCTGATGGCCAAGCTAGAAGTGTTGTGTTTACATTTTGACTTTCTGCAGTATGTTCCATTGTGATATTCCCTGAATCTACCTGAGAAAAGCGTGCCTGTGAATCTCATTAGGAAGAAAAAGGTACACAGGATAGGTATCTTTATGAACATTCATGAGTTTGTAATTTTGTACTAAGATTTAAGATATTGACGTTTATTGCTATTTTTTATAGGAAGGGAAAGTGGTAAATAGTTAATTTTAGATGACAGATGTAAAGAGTGTTCTATAAAATCAATGCAATATATAGTTTAATATACAATGCAATGGTAGAATAAATCACATTGTAGTATAGTTATAGTTATCTAGCTAACGTATAACCTAATTTTCATGATATTTTTATAGTTTGACATAGATTACTATCGGCAACACAATGAACCTTGCATCATAAATAGCAAGTTGGTTTCCAATTGTGTTCATATGTGTATGTTTATTTATCAGGGACAGAGAAACATCTGTGTACAGCGTATACTGTAGAGTCATTACCAAGATGAATTGCACAGTCTACAGTCATAAACAAGACAAACTGACACTGTACAGGGATAAATAAAGATAAACTGTACAGTGTACAGTGGCTTTACCGACTGTAATGTTCAGAACAATAGAATTTTGGGGAAATTCCTATCGTTTAGATTTAGTTGAAAAAAATCCTATACTTAATTTTCAAAATTATCGCCCATAAATACTGCATGGTAAAGAAAATACTTTTCTATTAAAAGATGGGAAAATATAATAGTAACTATTATTATATACCAAAATAGGAATTCAATTGAAATATTTTCAAAGAATGCTCATCAAGGAATTCTTTAAGCATTTTTATATATATTTCTTTCATTTTCCTCATTTTTCATTTAACTCCTCTTACTCATAGAGACTCATTAGAGATGTTGTACATCATAATGACATACATATGACATCATAATGACATACAAATGAGACACAAATGAGAGGTCAGAAGAAGCTCTTAAGATATGAGTCATGTAGACATGTACAAGAGTTAAATGACTTTACATGCATTCAACAAATAATCAACTCATTATCAGTAACCCTTCAGTAAATTTTTAATCAAATAAATTATAATCAAATAAATAGATCAGAACGTATTAAAAATATCATCCATTCACATAATATTTAAGGCCAGGATTTTATTTCTTACTGTTATCTTTCTAATTTTATTTTCTTCAAACCTATTACAAACTATATTAATGAAATAATTCACTGTTAACATCTATAATATAAAAAGAACCTCTATAGTTATGTCCACCAAAATACATTACATTTTATTCATCAAATTAATGTATTTTTAGATAAATCTATAATTACCAATTCATACCGTCCGGTAATTGGTCCCTTACCCTACATATGAGACACATTCATCTTCATTGTCAGTATTTTGAAGAGTATTTTGAAGAGTATTTTAAAGAGTATTTTGAAGAGTATTTTAAAGAGTATTTTAAAGAGTATTTTGAAGAGTATTTTGAAGAGTATTTTCAAGAGTATTTTGAAGAGTGGTACATAGCGTATTGAAATGAACATAAGGCATTACAAAAAAGAAACATCCCGCAGTTAAATAATTAAAGACCATTGTCAACAGATGAATAAACGAAACCAGAAGTGATGATCTATTGAGTGAAAGGTCATACGTTATAAATGGTTTAATAATTGGAGAGAATTGGAGAGTAGTAGAGGAAACAGGTGCATCTGTTGTGCCATACCCAGCCAGAAAGGTATGGTGGAGGAAGAGAGGATTGAGGTGATGTACCCACATAAATTCCAGTGGCTCCAGCTATAATTTAATATCTGGGATATAGAAGAAAGAACGGAAATTTGAAATAAACGAAAACAATTCTGTAAAAATAAAGAGATTTCGATACAAAGCGATATAGAGAGATGCAAGAGAATATTGACCTTGACCTTTGACCCGATTGCTCTCAAATCTAACCAAATGGTTCCTAGATATCTAATCAAATGGTTACTAGATATCTAACCAAATGGTTACTAGATATCTAATCAAATGGTTCCTAGATATCTAACCAAATGGTTCCTAGATATCTAACCAAATGGCTCCTAGATATCTAACCAATTGTCTCCTAGATATGTAACCAAATGGTTCCTAGATATCTATCCAAATGGTTCCTAGATATCTAACCAAATGGTTCCTAGATATCTAACCAAACAGTTCCTAGATATCTAACCAAATGGTTTTTAGATATCTAACCAAATGGTTCCTAGATATCTAACCAAATGGTTCCTAGATATCTAACCAAATGGTTCCTTGATATCTAACCAAATGGTTCCTAGATATCTAACCAAATGGTTCCTAGATATCTAACCAAATGGTTCCTAGATATCTAACCAAATGGTTCCTAGATATCTAACCAAATGGTTCCTAGATATCTAACCAAATGGTTCCTAGATATCTAACCAAATGCTTCCTAGATATCTAACCAAATGGTTCCTAGATATCTAACCAAATGGTTCCTAGATATCTAACCAAATGGTTCCTAGATATCTAACCAAATGGTTCCTAGATATCTAACCAAACAGTTCCTAGATATCTAACCAAATGGTTCCTAGATATCTAACCAAACAGTTCCTAGATATCTAACCAAATGGTTCCTAGATATCTAACCAAACAGTTCCTAGATATCTAACCAAACAGTTCCTAGATATCTAACCAAATGGTTCCTAGATATCTAACCAAACAGTTCCTAGATATCTAACCAAACAGTTCCTAGATATCTAACCAAACAGTTCCTAGATATCTAACCAAACAGTTCCTAGATATCTAACCAAATGGTTCCTAGATATCTAACCAAACAGTTCCTAGATATCTAACCAAATGGTTCCTAGATATCTAACCAAACAGTTCCTAGATATCTAACCAAACAGTTCCTAGATATCTAACCAAATGGTTCCTAGATATCTAACCAAATGGTTCCTAGATATCTAACCAAACAGTTCCTGGACATTGACCAATCGTTTCACCAAATTTGAGGCAATTTGGTTGAATAATTTTTCAGTTATGCGAATAACAAGATTATGCATACAAATAATTAAATAATACCGAACAAAACATAACTTTCCTCAATTTGCGAAGGTAATAAGCGACAGAAGAAAACAAGTGAGAAGTTAAAGTGAATGAGAGACTTGAAACCTCAACGAATCAGAAAACTTTTACACCTCAAAAGCCTCTAATTCTTTGAGGAGATTAGCTACGAAGCGATTTAAGGCGTTAGCGAGAAACGATAGAGCGATAAGTTCTGAATGGGAAACAGAAACAAAACCTTTTGTAACAATTAAATGAATATATATATTATACCATTATATTGTAGCAGTAGGTTTATTTTATGTCACCCTGTGTGTGAATGTGTAACCCTGTGTGTGAATGTGTAACTCTGTGTGTGAATGTGTAACTCTGTGTGTGAATGTGTAACTCTGTGTGTGAATGTGTAACTCTGTGTGTGAATGTGTAACTCTCTGTGTGAATGTGTAACCCTCTGTGTGAATGTGTAACTCTGTCTGTGTGAATGTGTAACTCTGTCTGTGTGAATGTGTAACCCTCTGTGTGAATGTGTAACTCTGTCTGTGTGAATGTGTAACTCTCTGTGTGAATGTGTAACCCTCTGTGTGAATGTGTAACTCTGTCTGTGTGAATGTGTAACTCTGTCTGTGTGAATGTGTAACTCTGTGTGTGAATGTGTAACTCTGTGTGTGAATGTGTAACTCTGTGTGTGAATGTGTAACTCTCTGTGTGAATGTGTAACCCTCTGTGTGAATGTGTAACTCTGTCTGTGTGAATGTGTAACTCTGTCTGTGTGAATGTGTAACCCTCTGTGTGAATGTGTAACTCTGTCTGTGTGAATGTGTAACTCTGTCTGTGTGAATGTGTAACCCTCTGTGTGAATGTGTAACTCTGTCTGTGTGAATGTGTTACTTTATAATCACCGTGTGACCATTTACGGAACACCTCTAATTAGTTACGATGACACGGTAACTATTACCCTAAGGAACTGTACGGAACACTAGGGAAGGAAGGAACACGTGCAATTCTACGGAACTGAGGAATAAACTACACACCGAAAAAGTTACAAACTTTGAATGATGGTGAAAAATTCTCAAAATTCAAAATTTCTGTTGAAAAAGTTTTACCAATTTATAAAACATAATAAAAAATGGAATCCCTATTTATAATATTTTAAAATTTAAAATTCAGATTTAAATTATTATTATTTTCGGGGTTTAAAAGTTGTCCCGATCCACTACGAGGTGATCCAAAGAGACATGAAGAGAAGAAGGCCTCGTAGAAGAGGGAACAGTAAAAGTACGCTCCATGCACTAGGCTGACTACTCTGCTACCACAGGTAACCGTGTCGACACAGCGCATGGATGGCAAGAATAGACACCAATGGATAAGAGACCTACACAGTCAGTCTGCTTACCCATGGATAAGAGACCTACACAGTCAGTCTGCTTACCCATGGAAAAGAGACCTACACAGTCAGTCTGCTTAGCCATGGATAAGAGACATACACAGTCAGTCTGCTTAGCCATGGATAAGAGACATACACAGTCAGTCTGCTTACCCATGGATAAGAGACCTACACAGTACACAGTCAGTCTGCTTACTCATGGATAAGAGACCTACAGAGTCAGTCTGCTTACCCATGGATAAGAGACCTACACAGTCAGTCTGCTTACCCATGGAAAAGAGACCTACACAGTCAGTCTGCTTAGCCATGGATAAGAGACATACACAGTCAGTCTGCTTACCCATGGATAAGAGACCTACACAGTCAGTCTGCTTACCCATGGATAAGAGACCTACACAGTCAGTCTGCTTACCCATGGATAAGAGACCTACACAGTCAGTCTGCTTACCCGTGGATAAGAGACCTACACAGTCAGTCTGCTTACTCATGGATGAGAGACCTACACAGTCAGTCTGCTTACCCATGGATAAGAGACCTACACAGTCAGTCTGCTTACCCGTGGATAAGAGACCTACACAGTCAGTCTGCTTACCCGTGGATAAGAGACCTACACAGTCAGTCTGCTTACTCATGGATGAGAGACCTACACAGTCAGTCTGCTTACCCATGGATAAGAGACCTACACAGTTAGTCTGCTTACCCGTGGATAAGAGACCTACACAGTCAGTCTGCTTACCCATGGATAAGAGACCTACACAGTCAGTCTGCTTACCCATGGATAAGAGACCTACACAGTCAGTCTGCTTACCCATGGATAAGAGACCTACACAGTCAGTCTGCTTACCCATGGATAAGAGACCTACACAGTCAGTCTGCTTACCCATGGATAAGAGACCTACACAGTTAGTCTGCTTACCCGTGGATAAGAGACCTACACAGTCAGTCTGCTTACCCATGGATAAGAGACCTACACAGTCAGTCTGCTTACCCATGGATAAGAGACCTACACAGTCAGTCTGCTTACCCATGGATAAGAGACCTACACAGTCAGTCTGCTTACCCATGGATAAGAGACCTACACAGTCAGTCTGCTTACCCGTGGATAAGAGACCTACACAGTCAGTCTGCTTACCCGTGGATAAGAGACCTACACAGTCAGTCTGCTTACCCATGGATAAGAGACCTACACAGTCAGTCTGCTTACCCATGGATAAGAGACCTACACAGTCAGTCTGCTTACCCATGGATAAGAGACCTACACAGTCAGTCTGCTTACCCATGGATAAGAGACCTACACAGTCAGTCTGCTTACCCATGGATAAGAGACCTACACAGTCAGTCTGCTTACCCATGGATATAGCAAGGCAGAAGGAAGAGGAAATAAGAAGAAGAAATTGAGGAAAGATACAAAGGGAAGCTGAAGAAAAAGGGCGCCAAACTAAACAAAACCTACAGTATAACATAAAGAAGACCTACCTAGAGGTAGCCTCGGGACAATGAGGGGGAGAGCGGTAATAATAATCAAACCCCCATCCAGATTTAAAAATAAAGAGAAAAAAAATCAAATTCTGATTGAAGAAATTGTGAAACTTGAAAAATCCTGAAACATTTAGTTCAAAGTTTTATCAATTTTATTAACATAAAAAATTACCAACTTGTGGAAATAAAAAATATGAACATCATCCTGAATTAAAACATGTAGTATAAATACTGAACAAAAAATTAAAGAGACGATGCAGTGGCATAGAATAAAAATAACCACTTATTAATTCTCACAATATTATCTGATTTCGAATTAAAAATCTGGCATGAAGTATTTTTAAAATTGTTGGTTAAAAGGAGGTTTCAAAAATATATAAAAAATATATTTTGATGAGTTTCTTTAATAATAAACTATTGGTATTTTCATCAGGTACATAATTCACATTTGATAATTTTTATCTTACCTTTTGATGTTAAAAATTTAAATTGAACCTTGTATGGATAATAAAATTTTACCCTACATTTAAAAACCTTATTAATAAAAACATGTGATAAAAAAGATCTATGTCAAATAGGGTAAGTTACGAATTATCGGTCAGTACTACATCTTCGGTCATATAATGAAAAACAATATAAAAATTGTTATTAGATAGCACTGTGTAATAACAATAGTTATTATACTGTTTTTCTTATATGATCGAAAAAGTGAACCAATCCTATAACTCGGAACTTACCCGAGCCAAAATACATATGCATTTAAGAAAAGTGTATATAATTAAAAGGTCATCAAGAAAATTGAAAAATTAGAGATTAGTAGAAATAATTGCAGGTTCAAGTAAAAAAAATAAATGGGAATAAATAATTATATATAATATTAACATATAATCAAAAGTATTGCAATTAGCTACTATATAAATTATTCTAAAATTATATTAAGAATTATAATTAAGATGAAATATTTAATAAAAATAATTTAGAGCAGTTTATTGAAATTATTAAGAGAAAGCTTAATAAATATAATAAAAAATAATATTATGTAAAGAAATTATTCGTTTAAATGGATTAGATAATAATAATAATGGTAATATTTGTGATTAATCACATAAATGTATAAAATCTTTCATTTTGTCTTATAATTGAAATATATTAAAAAAAATTATAAGAAATACTAAATAAATAGAACATTAATCAGCAAAATATAAGAAATAATTCAACTAAATATATAAAATTTTTATTTCTTTAATTAAATTATGAAATTAGCAGTTATTAAACGAACTAAAATGCGAAAGTAGCTCTCACCACTTATACTTTGTTTGGTCAAAAAGATGTTTTTGTTAAATAACTTAGACTGAAGTTAATTGCACTATTATTATAATTATATACCAAATAGAGACACATTAAACATTATAGTGAAACTTAAACCAATTAATTAAATGCAATACGAATGACATTCAACATAAGGCAATATTACACCATATCTTTTTATTTCTTATAGATCATGTAAGTTCATTTCAGTGACAGGAGTTGCACGGACTAGCACCACACGCACACCACACGACGTCCAAACTCTCACTGAAGAAAAAGGAGCAAATCATAATTTGCTAAATTGCGGATGGCAGTGAATCACACTTGTGAACTTTATAATTTGACATGGAATTAATTTGAAGGGTTTTACATGTGAAATATCAGCAGCAGAAACTACAGAGAAGGATAGAAATGATGAGAATGAGAAACAGCAATAAATGGGAAAACGTTTTATTAGACAATCGGAATATGAGAAAAATGGGCAGGATCGTTAGTTACCTTTTAAACTACCTTGTTAGTTACCTTTTAATCACCTTGTTAGTTACCTTTAATCACCTTGTTAGTTACCTTTTAATCACCTTGTTAGTTACCTTTTACACTACCCTTTTATTTATCTTTTGAACTACCTTGTTAGTTACCTTTAATCACCTTGTTAGTTACCTTTTAATCACCTTGTTAGTTACCTTTAATCACCTTGTTAGTTACCTTTTAATCACCTTGTTAGTTACCTTTAATCACCTTGTTAGTTACCTTTTACACTACCCTTTTATTTATCTTTTGAACTACCTTGTTAGTTACCTTTGATCACCTTGTTAGTTACCTTTGATCACCTTGTTAGTTACCTTTGATCACCTTGTTAGTTACCTTTTAATCACCTTGTTAGTTACCTTTTACACTACCCTTTTATTTATCTTTTGAACTACCTTGTTAGTTACCATTAATCACCGTGTTAGTTACTTTTAATCACCTTGTTAGTTACCTTTAATCACCTTGTTAGTTACTTTTAATCACCGTGTTAGTTACTTTTGATCACCGTGTTAGTTACTTTTAATCACCTTGTTAGTTACCTTTAATCACCGTGTTAGTTATCTTTAATCACCGTGTTAGTTAACTTTAATCACCTTGTTAGTTATGTTGTTAAATATTTTATTATAATATCTTAGTAATACAAATTATTATATACATGTTTCTATGAACGAAAATGTAGAACTGTAGGATAACTCAGAGCTCATCCTATTTGTTATATAAAATGAAATTATTTTCTATTAATATAATTAACATCTCAGAAATGAGGTCCCTTTTTATTTGTAGTTATATCAATAAAAATCTGTGTAATAACTTGCTTGCTGTACCGCGGAGTGAAATCACTGTGCCTTGCTTCAAACATCAAAATTAACGATCTCACTAGTGTTTTAAGTTAAGATCACTTATTACCTAGCTATCTTCGCAAGATTGCAAAAGGTTATATTTTGGTCCGATTTACTGTTTTATTTGTAATCTTGTTATCATAAATTAATGGTAATCTTGTTTATCATAAATTAATGGTAATCTTGTTATCATAAATTAATGGTAATCTTGTTATCATAAATTAATGATAATCTTGTTATCATAAATTAATGGTAATCTTGTTATCATTAATTAATGGTAATCTTGTTATTATAAATTAATGGTAATCTTGTTATCATTAATTAATGGTAATCTTGTTATCATAAATTAATGGTAATCTTGTTATCATAAATTAATGGTAATCTTGTTATCATAAATTAATGGTAATCTTGTTATCATAAATTAATGGTAATCTTGTTATCATAAATTAATGATAATCTTGATATCATAAATTAATGATAATCTTGTTATCATAAATTAATGATAATCTTGATATCATAAATTAATGATAATCTTGTTATCATAAATTGATGGTAATCTTGTTATCATAAATTAATGATAATCTTGATATCATAAATTAATGATAATCTTGTTATCATAAATTAATGGCAAAATTGTTATTCGCATAACTCAAAATGTTGAACCATGGTTTACTCAATATATGTATATTAAATAAGCCATGGTTAAACCAAATTGTCTGAAATTTGGTGAAACTATTTGTCATTACCTCAGGTGATTGACGATTGACAATCATTTGTTTTCCTGATGATATATCATACCAAGAACAAAAAATGAAGCAGCAGCAAAAGTATGCGCTCTACGAGTGTCCGTCCTGAAAACCAATGGTTAATGAATTATAAATCCCAATAGTTATTAATTATTAATTCAAATAGTAGTTAATAGTTATAGATGACATTTATGAATAGTAATTAAATATAGTTAATATTAGTCACTTAATATAACTACGAATATTTCACGATGCGGTTGATAAATTTCCCAATAGATATCGTTGGTATATTTTGGTGCTTCGTATATAGCCAATGTTGGCAAGGTAGGCTATACAGTGTATCTAGTGTACCGAGAGAAGACTGGTGTGTCAGTGTATACTCTACAGTGTACCTGGTGTACCGAGATAAGACTGGTGTGTCAGTGTATACTCTACAGTGTACCTGGTGTACCGAGAGAAGACTGGTGTGTCAGTGTATACTCTACAGTGTATCTAGTGTACCGAGAGAAGACTGGTGTGTCAGTGTGTACTCTACAGTGTACCTAGAGTACCGAGAGAAGACTGGTGTGTCAGTGTATACTCTACAGTGTATTTAGTGTACCGAGAGAAGACTGGTGTGTCAGTGTATACTCTACAGTGTACCTGGTGTACCGAGATAAGACTGGTGTGTCAGTGTATACTCTACAGTGTATCTGGTGTACCGAGAGAAGACTGGTGTGTCAGTGTATACTCTACAGTGTATCTAGTGTACCGAGAGAAGACTGGTGTGTCAGTGTATACTCTACAGTATATCTAGTGTACCGAGAGAAGACTGGTGTGTCAGTGTATACTCTACAGTGTATCTAGTGTACCGAGAGAAGACTGGTGTGTCAGTGTATACTCTACAGTATATCTAGTGTACCGAGAGAAGACTGGTGTGTCAGTGTATACTCTACAGTGTACCTGGTGTACCGAGATAAGACTGGTGTGTCAGTGTATACTCTACAGTGTATCTGGTGTACCGAGAGAAGACTGGTGTGTCAGTGTATACTCTACAGTGTACCTGGTGTACCGAGAGAAGACTGGTGTGTCAGTGTGTACTCTACAGTGTACATAGAGTACCGAGAGAAGACTGGTGTGTCAGTGTATACTCTACAGTGTATCTGGTGTACCGAGAGAAGACTGGTGTGTCAGTGTATACTCTACAGTGTACCTGGTGTACCGAGAGAAGACTGGTGTGTCAGTGTGTACTCTACAGTGTACATAGAGTACCGAGAGAAGACTGGTGTGTCAGTGTATACTCTACAGTGTACCTGGTGTACCGAGAGAAGACTGGTGTGTCAGTGTGTACTCTACAGTGTACATAGAGTACCGAGAGAAGACTGGTGTGTCAGTGTATACTCTACAGTGTATCTAGTGTACCGAGAGAAGACTGGTGTGTCAGTGTATACTCTACAGTGTATCTAGTGTACCGAGAGAAGACTGGTGTGTCAGTGTATACTCTACAGTGTACCTGGTGTACCGAGAGAAGACTGTTGTGTCAGTATATACTCTACAGTGTAGCTGGTGTACCGAGAGAAGACTGGTGTGTCAGTGTATACTCTACAGTGTATCTAGTGTACCGAAAGAAGACTGGTGTGTCAGTGTATACTCTACAGTGTATCTAGTGTACCGAGAGAAGACTGTTGTGTCAGTGTATACTCTACAGTGTACCTGGTGTACCGAGAGAAGACTGGTGTGTAAGTGTACACTCTACAGTGTATCTGGTGTACCGAGAGAAGACTGGTGTGTCAGTGTGTACTCTACAGTGTACCTGGTGTACCGAGAGAAGACTGGTGTGTAAGTGTACACTCTACAGTGTACCTGGCGTACCGAGAGAAGACTGGTGTGTCAGTGTATACTCTACAGTGTACCTGGTGTACCGAGAGAAGACTGGTGTGTCAGTGTGTACTCTACAGTGTACCTGGTGTACCGAGAGAAGACTGGTGTGTAAGTGTACACTCTACAGTGTATCTGGTGTACCGAGAGAAGACTGGTGTGTCAGGGTACACTCTACAGTGTACCTGGTGTACCGAGAGAAGACTGGTGTGTAAGTGTACACTCTACAGTGTATCTGGTGTACCGAGAGAAGACTGGTGTGTCAGGGTACACTCTACAGTGTACCTGGTGTACCGAGAGAAGACTGGTGTGTCAGGGTACACTCTACAGTGTACCTGGTGTACCGAATCCTAAATCGTATTTTCTGGTTTAGTGAAAATTCGGAATCGATTATGGCGTTTTCTATATTTTTTTACTGGATATTTTCTATTGGGTATGAAAATGAATACTAATTATTTAGAATTGTTTGATACATTTTCCCCATCATTCGTTCATTGAAGGAATAATCTACTTACTTTATGTTATTAACATCACAACAATCACAATCAGAAGGTGTTTGTAGATCGCTCTCCAGACGTAATTAGGATAAGTTCCGAGTTATCGAACAGTTCCACATTTTCGGTCTTATATGATAAAAGTATACACTAATTATTATTTGATTTTTTTAAATGGTATTTATGATACCTGGAGGTATATTGGATACCAATAGAAATGAAAGTTAAATATTGAATAGTATATTCTTTCTTTTATATAATAAAAAATTTGGTACCGTCCGATAACTCGAAACTTACTAGGTATAACATTTATTCGAAGGAAATTTTAAATTTTTAGTCCTACTATCTATTTCTCATATCCAATAGGTACAATCAGTAACTTTTTATCACAATGTAGGTTTCAGAGAATATATTCGTAACTTCGAAAGTAAAAATTTGACATCACTTTCAAATGTCTTCCGTTAGCAGCGCCATCTGTGACAGTCACGAGAAACACGTGACTTTGTCTAACAATGTTCAGATGCCTTTACTTGGTCTGGGTAAGTAGACGGTAACTTATTATCGATAGTTTAGCCTATTTCATGTATTTTTGGAGGTTGCCATCTTGAATCGTGGGCAGCTGTTAAGATACTGAGGAAGACTCTTTTCCTAATCATTTTGGACTCAGTCATATATAAGTAATTTGATGACGAGCTGCAGTCGAACGTCCCAAACGATTGATTTTGGTTTCAGTGTGGTTAGGTTGAGATCAGAGTTTCACTCGAAATAGTAAGTGGGCTCGATTGGTAATGATGTAACAATAATAAAATCTGGAAATATTTCTGTTAACTTTGGGAAATAGGAAGATATACATATATCAGAAAGCGTCCATGCTGAATTCAATAAGAGTTCCCAATGTTCCAATTTTATTCGCAAGAAGGAATGGCCTCTTTCATAACCAGGTTTAAAAAATATTTTTGGTATCCTCACATTCCTTGGTAAGTGACTGTATTCACAGAGTAGCTTTTCTGCATCCATGAGTATTGTCACCCTCTGGTGGTAGGTGACTTTGTTCTTGGAGCCACTTTCCCTATTGGCTACTTCTTTCAGTCCCTTGTATTTTATTTCCTTTTGACGTGAGCGATATGACTTTTGGTTCTGAAAAAACTAGACGTCAAATCTCCTACTAAATTAAATAGTTGAGAAATCAGTTGCCCACAAGATTTTGTTGGCTCCAGCATCTGAAGACTATTTGCCAAACGTCTCCAGTTTGTAATAGACACCAATTATGAACAGAGCGAGTAAATATATCATATTTACAATCGCTATATATCATTCATGTATTGTTTCAATATAATATTAATATGGGTAAAGATATATGTTGTTTCAATTTGTGTCTATTTATGCGATTAGTTAAAAAGTTAAACGATTACTGATAGACGAAATGGTTGATCTTTTCAGGAACATCTCACAGTGGCGGTTTCTCTCACGATACGCTGGTGTTCGCATTGCATGACTGTGGCTACCGACTCATAGACACTGCCAAGAGGTACGGCGTCGAAGCTAACATTGCTAAGGCTGTTCAGGTGAGCCTATACTGTTTAGGCCTATGGCGCTTTGTAGGCTTTATGAAAATAGACTGATTAGAAATTTTCAGATTGGAAAGGAGGGATTTAACCAAGAATTTGGTTATTGGACTATCAGATTTCAATATTTTTGTGACGTATCTTTTATTTAACTTTAAAAATCCAAAACTAATATCTCGTAATTTTGTATTGAGATGGTAGTTTATAAATTCTAAAATAGAATAATGTTACTCATTTTAATATCATCTTTCAGGAATCTGAAGTAAAGAGAGAAGACGTTTTTCTATCCACCAAATGTTGGCCCACAGATTACGGCACGGACACCACAACACAGGCCTTCAATGGATCGTGTGAAAGATTACAAACTGAATATTTAGGTATGCAAGTTTATTTAGTGAGTATCTAACTAAGATTAGAATAGTATCTAGTGTTTGTCACTAAAAAACGGTCATAACCACAATTCGGCACTGAATTTCCTATGACGCATGAACGAAATGGAAATTCGATTTCTCATTTATAATCACCAAATCTAACAGCCATATATCACTCAGTCTGGCGAAAAAAGCGGGTAGGTCCAAAAGCAGTTATTGAGAAAATTGCTTTCAAAGTTTGCAAATGCGTTCAGCAAATCACTGAACAGATAGATTCACTCTACACATACCCCTTTTTTCACCATCATAGTAGACCGTTCTAGCAACCTTTTAGCAGTCATAACTCATTTTGACCATTTTTGGATTGTTCTCTTTTTCGCCAGCATGAGTGATATATCCTTCCATTCGCAGACCTGTACCTCCTCCATTGGCCTGTTGTCAGTTCGCTTTGCACCGATAGACCTAAATTACTCAGGCAAACTTGGAGAGAACTCGAGGTAGGAATGCTAAAGAACATTCTTGATTTCAAATTCCAATTTCAGAATAAGAAACTATCCATGACCTATAGTCCTATATTATATGAAGTATGTATCACATCTGGGATAAAATTGGACTAGTTGGCTACAAAAGATTAATGATTATTAGGGCAATATTACGTTGGATCGCTTTTACTTATTGACAGCACTTTATTCTATTTCTGACATTTTATTTTTCTGTTAAAAGAAATGTCGTAAATTTAAATGATTAAACTTTAATCAAATTTAATTTCATCTTTCCTGGCATTCAAAATTGCAGAAACCTAGCATGTGTCTCCAACAGATATAGAAGACAATACTTTCTCCACATTACACTAAAGTTTCCTATTCATTTTAATGTTCTAAATAACGTATTGCAGTTGTTATTAGATGCAGAGAGAGTGAGAGCTATAGGAGTTAGTAACTTCACCAGGGAAGATCTGGACATTTTACTGGACGATGAAGAACTGAGTATCTGTCCGCACGTCAACCAATGCGAATTTCATCCTTACCACAACAAAAAGGATATTCGGAACCATTGTCAGGAACTGGGAATTCAATTCCAGGTACTTGTTGATTTTTAAAAGATCTTGGTGATAGTTTTGTTTGCTTTACTTATTAAAATTACTTTTTTCAATTTACTTTCAGGGTTTCTGCCCGTTAGGTAGCGGTACTTTGCTCAAAGATCCTCTCTTGAACAAAATAGCATCTAGATGCGGCAAGTCTGTTTCTCAGGTTCTCATAAGATGGAATGTTCAGCAGAATGTTGTCTGTATACCTAAATCTACGAAAAAGGAACGGGTGCTGGAAAACAGTCAGGTTTGTACTGTAAGAAGTCCAAGAAACAATAAGTTTGGATGGAATTCTAAAATTTGGCTGAATCTGCAGTAAATTCGGAACCAAAGAATTTCAGATTTTTTTTAAAATAAAATAGCTAGATTTAGAAATAAATGTGTTTTTCTATGAGATTTTATCATTAACTCATAACTTAATAAGTCCAATCCAGTTCAGTATCTTGTTAGGTATAGGCTTATCAACGCCACCCAGGACTAATGGCATAGATGCTGCACCCCCACCGTCAGCCCCCCCCCACACCTATATTCCACCACCCTGTGATCTTCCTCTCACCGCTCTTCCTCACTACAAGTAGGCCTTCATCCCATCTCCCCTCTCCCCAAAACACAAAACCTGCTCCACACTCTCCAACCCACATCTCACTCTCAAATCCCTCAGACCCTCACACTCAACTAAAAAAATACTCTAACGTCTCTTCCTCCAACTCACACTCACTGTCTAACCTCCAACAAACCTCCTCCTCCAATTCAACCTGAGACAGTCCGCCCTTGCTCTGAACAGCAACACCGATCCCCACCCATTATCATAGCAACTTTCCCCTCCTATCCTCTCCTTCATCTCATAGTAATGTCTCAAAGCCAGTCTGTATTTCGTGGTAAATTCCACCGACATATCGGTGGAATTTACCACGAAATACAGACTGGTCTCAAAGTACGCTTTCCTCTCACTCCCTCTCGCCATCTACCATGTTCCCATTCATTTATCCTCTCTACAATCTGCTCCTTGGACAGGTCTCCCACCTGCTGCCTATCAAGTCCCAACTCATCCATGTACCCACCAACCACCCTAAACCAACCACCACTTCCCCCTCTCACATCACCAGCATCAACTATCCTCCTCAGCAACCCATTCTCACCTTCCATCATATGCTTTACAAACAAAATCTTCCCTTTCATGTCTCTAGGAGTCACTCCAGAGCACGCTACCTCTCCCTGTAGAGCCGCTGAAGCGGCATATCCAGGTGCTCCAAAAATTATCCTCCAGACTCCATTTTCCACCCGCTGCAATCTCTCTTTCTCTCCCTTCCTCCACACCATCACATCTCCTCCACTCAAAACTCCCGGCAAAATCACACTCTTCCAAAACACCTTCCCTATTGTCATCCTCTCGCATGCCCTGGACACCACCGAAAAAGTAAAGTTACTCATTCTCTCCGCCAGCTTCAACTTCCTCTACCTATTCTCCCTAAAACAATCGCGCTTGGATACCACTTCCGCTCCCAGGTATCTCATCCTGTCCACAACCTCCACTCCACCCACCATTCCACCATCTGGTTTCTCCCCATTAAATACCATGCACACTGTCTTCCTTCTGTTAATTCTCATTCCAAATCCCTCCGCCACCTCAGCCAGCGTCCTCACCATCTCCCCGGCCTCACCCACACTGCATTTTGAGAAGGCTTTTGATAGTGTGGATAGGAGGGCGTTGGTCACAGCGTTGGAATATTACAGGTGTGACTCTAGAGTGATAGACGTGGTGGTTAATTTGTATGGAGGAGATAAGACTGAGATTTGGAGAGAAGGCAGAAAGATTGGGAAACAGAGATAGGAAGGGGCATCAGGAAAGGCTGCATTGGGTCCCCACAACTCTTTTTGATGGTTGTGGGGATGCTGATTGAGAGGATTCTAAGAGAGGGACTGGGATGCAGAGTGAGGGGAATGTACATACCAGTGCTGTTCTACGCGGATGATGGGTTGTTGATGGCGGGTAGTGTGGGTGAGGCCACCAAACTCTCTCAACCTATAATTCTCCTCCATACACCACCCCAACAAAAACAAATTCTCCTCCATTCTGCCCTCCGTAAATCCTGCCTGCATGTAACCAACTCTCGCATCACTCATCACCTGTGCCACCAAACGCTCCTTCAACATCCCCATGAACACCTTATACCCCACATTCGTCAAAGCTATTGGTGTGTTCACCTTTTGTTGGTTGGTTGGCAACCTACATAAATCAAAGTTAAAGGGTTTAGTAGTTTCGAAACTGAATAGATCTACTATTTGTAGCTTTACTTACTTTAATTACCATAATTTATATTTTAAAGTATTGCTTCAGTTATAAATGACGATGTTACATAGAATATACTCCCCATTTTCAGTATAGTGTCTATTGTGTATACTGTAACGCGTATTACCAACTTTCAATGAGGGTGTGGCAGATTCAAAACCACAGTCTTGAAGATTCCATAGGTTTTTCCGAAGATAACCTCTTAGAAACTTATGAATTAGATGTCCTTCCTGGACCCCCTATCTTTTGTTGTCAAATCTATCCTAAAGTAGTCCAACTACATTAGATCTCCTCTATAGTGAATGTAGAGTCCTGAGTAAGAGAATTACCCAATATAGCGAACAAATTCTCTTTAGTCTACCATAAAATAGCTATCAGTTTTAAAAACTGATGCTATTAAAATAAAAATCACCATATTGGGTGGTTCTCTTACTCAGGACTACATTCACTATGGAGATCTACTGTGCCCGAACTTTACTCCATCTATGAATTTACCTCCTTCGCCGTTTCTTCAGGTTTTCGACTTCAGTTTATCCCCAGAAGAGATGGATGAACTTAGTTCCTTTCCTCAGTCTCTCAATGTATTCGACAGGGATACTATCCAACACAAAGTGGATAATCCGCAGCCTGATGGATACAAGCTAACGCAGTGATACCTACAGTTGGATATTAATGGATAACGGTATTATTTCTTGAGAGAAAAATAATAGTAAAATTGAAAGCAATTAAATTTTGTGATGAGATTGCTTATATAAAAATAATATTTTTCAGTTTAAAAACATAACTCTTCTCTTTATAATAAATTTTGTTAATTTTAGGGTATTTATTTTTGCTGCCACAAAAGCTATAAAGCTTGACCAAAGTTTTGATCATTGTAAGATAGAAAGGATTATGATTTAATTATATGAGTCGATGTTAATCAAAAAATTAAGGATTTTTAAAAATTGTTTAGGGTAATTATCAAAAAATTCACTTTTAATTGTACATGATGAAAAAAATATGTATGAGAAAGCGGATAAGATTACTTCATTTGACCTCTAATAATTTTAGTGTGAGAATTTGTATATGGTTATTTCCGAGTTATCGAACGATTCCACATTTTCGGTCAAGAAAAAAATATTATTTCACTTTTATTATTTTTTATGATCATTATATATTTCTATTGTTTTACTTTAATTTTAATTGGTATCCAATCCACGATACCTGCAGCTGTATCATGGCTACCAATTAAATTATAAGTCATATGATAATTAATATCATTTTTATTACATGATCGAAAATGCAGAATCATCCGATAACGTGGAACTTATCCTAACAATTCATTATAATTACAGTTATTACAAAAAGAATAGAGAAATTTTGATATTATGAATATTTTCATTATCAGTTTTAAAAAATCAGATCAGGTAAATTTCATATGTTCTGTATTAAAATATTTCAATGTTTTGATGCCTATTATATAATAACCTTCTGCAATTTTCATACGCTATTTAATTTGTATCTGATAATAGTAAGTTCAATCTATTAAAAAAATATTTTTTTTTATATATAAAAAAATAATTTTTATCTAAAAACTAATTTTTTAATTTAAAAATAGTTATTTTTGATAATAAAAACACACTATCTATTTAATTCTTTAATTCATTAAACATTATATATTATATCTTCTATTTGGTCTATCATTTCCGATGGGTGTTGTTGCTCATTGTTGAACAGTCCCATCTCTTCCACCCTGTTATCGTTCACCAGACTCATGAGGCTGAGCCTGAGCTTCTTGAGGTCGTACAAAGTGTGGTGACGACCCTGGTGGTGACCATCCAAAGTAACTACATTTTCATCACCTAAAAAAGATATAGTTTTATTTCAAGTAAAAATATTCTACGTTCATTAAGTGGAGCGAGTTCCAAATTATCGAACGGTTTCATATTTTCGATCATTTATTTCAAATGTTAAAATTAAAGTATAATAATAATCATTTTTTTTATATGATCGGAAAGGTGGAATCGTCCAATAACTCGGAACTTACCCTACTAGTGATGTAATTGATGGTGATTGTTACCATTGAATAAAGTAACATTTTATTACCTAAAATACTGTTTTTGTTAGTAATTTTGATGGAAAAGAGAAGAATTGTATTTTTTTTAACGACTAAAGTTAGCATGACTGACATATGTTTGGTGACTGTGTTTTTATTATTCTTGTCAGGCTTACAGGAGTCGGAAAGTAGGTGTTGAAATTAGCTCTAAATATCCGTTTCCTGCCCTTTGTAAATGCCAACTTTTCGAGTACGGTGAATGACAGAATTCTACGAGGGAGTAAAAGCTACTAATTTTTACTGACGTTTCACAGCTTCTATCCTCCTACTGGCGATAAATTTAATGAACTGATAGTACTCTGTAAAGTCCATGCCGTTAGTAGACTTTAGAATGAGTTGGCATTGCTCCGCCCATTTGTCCATGCTTCTACAGTCACTTATGGAGGCTTCTACCTGAAACAAGAAGGTTGTAATGAGATATGTGACAATATGCTTTTAAAATCATAGATTCCAAAACTATTATAGACGTAGGGAAAAACAGCATTGAATCGTTGTAAACCGACCGTAGTATATAGTATTCGATACCATTTCATTTCGTCAATGATATTCTTAGTATCTATGATTTTTAAAGCTCATTGTCACCACCCTAGTTATTATAGTAGATGTTTCAGAAAGTGGATGTTTAGTGTCGTGAACCAGTCTGATATTTAGAAGTTTCTGATTGGTCTCTCATGACATATATGGCAACACCCACTTTCCGAGTACTGTAAACGCATATGTTAGAGAAATTTTTATTGATTAGGTAATTCTGGAACGTTCTCCGAAATTGAAGTCAAAGGACCGAAATCTATGGATATAGTATGAAAATTAATTGAACGTAGTTGATATTTAATGCAATTCACATTATCTTATTAGCTATGTTAGCAATAGTTTTCTATATTTTCCCTTCCATACAAATAAATAGTTTTCAAATTAAATTTCAGATAAGATTTCTTCAATTGATTGCAATTATATTTTGGAGTGAATTAATTAAATTTGAGAAATAAGTCAATAACTATAATTTGGTATTAACTAATGGTTTATAAATTTCATTCACTTGATTTATTACCTATCATAGATAACTATGAAATTGTATTGAAATTAACCTTATATTATAAGTAATTTAACATACTTATTACAAATATAAAATGCTGTTCACCCGTTAATTAAGGCGCCAAATTTTCATCATGTTAATTAAATATTATAAATATTTATAAAGTAAATTTATTTTAATTTCAATTTTTTTTACGAATTAGAAGTGTGATTATTCCTAACCTAATGATATGTTGTAATTGATAGTTTATAATTCCTATTTATATGGACAATATAGGTATAATAATAAAAAATACGGAAATAATTGCATAAAAACTCTTTTAATTAACATTTATTGATCTGATAATATAGTTACGAATGCTAAAATCCATAATAAATATCTTATTTCATTAACCATTGATCCAGTAGTATTTAATAAATTAAATATTAGTGTAAAATTATTGTAAGTGATTTCACCTGGCGGACGATTGTGTAACTACACTTGGCGTGCTTACACCGCCATCGAAAGCTTCCGCATTTTACATTTTGCATCAAGTTACAGAGTACGAATTTTGAAAATTAAACTCAGTATTCGTAAACAAATAAGTTATTGCATTTATACATTGTGTCCATAGTAATTAAAGATATCCCTAATGCCATTAACTAGCTTGAAAGGATACATAAATCATCATGGTGGATAGTGTGTCTATGACTCGACGTGTCTGTTTGAATCAACTAATTTACTACTTCGCTCAAATTTACAGCTTTCTACCTACCTAGCCTTATTGAATTCAATTTTTTTAATTAATAGGTATCACGTTTAATCATCCATAGACAATTATTAGTACCTATGTCTCATAAACTCTCCATTTGTCTCTCCAGGCTCCAGCTTTCTTCAAATTTCATAAAATTTCTCCAAAATGATCAAATTAGAAATTACCTACAATAAATTCTCTCAAAAATATCTTTGTAGCATATGAAAAATTTGGATATTTCTCACCATTTGCAATTGAAGTGCTCGAAATAACTGTCACAAACTCGCCATTAAAATTTAAAAAGGTGAGTTTGGACATGTTTTATTACCTTGAATTAATATTATGATTCAGTCATCAGCCAGTCTGTATTTCATGGTAAATTCCACTGACTTGTCGGTGGAATTTTTCTCCATTGAAAATAATGTTCTGGTAAAGTCCGTGGATTTTTAGCTATTTATTCCTACGTTACCTTTAATTTTCGGTGGAAAAATTGGGTCAAATGATGGTGGATCTGCTGGATCAGCCAAATTAGCCAAGTAAAATAGTATGTCTCATAAACTCGCCATTTGTCTCTCCAGCTCTCTCCAAAATTCAACAAATTCTCTCCAAAATGATCAAATTTTCATAAATTCTCTCCAAAATAACATTATAGCATAGGAGAAAAATAGATAAAACTCTCCATTTGCAATTGAAGCGCTCAAAATAACTGTCACAAACTTGCCATTAAAATGGCGAGTTTGGACATGCTTTATTACTTGGCAAATTAGTGCAAATTTATGGTGGATTTTTTTTAGCTTTTTCAAAAAGTCTGTGGAATTTTGCCAGTCTGCAGAATATGGGACATTTTTAACATTTTCTGTGCGAACAAACCACTCTGGAAAAAGTGGTCTTTTCTGATGGATTAATTACTCTGTTGGAGTTTAGCAAACCTTAAAATACAGTAATAAATTAATAAGGATCTGTATAATCCGCAGCATTTAGCCTCTAAAATTCATCTGTTAGCCTAAGTTATTTTCCAGAATGGCGAACAAACCTTAATTTCCTCCTATGCTTGCATGTATTTTACTGAGAACAGAAGCCAAAATAAAGGATATCTTTGAGAACAGTTTACCTGTTACTGCAGTCTGGGAATTTTGTGCACCAAATACAGACTGGGTCATCAGTGTTTCACAATTTCACAGAACTGCAGTCCAGACTGTAGGAACTGGTAAAGTGTTCTGTTCTCACTTCTCAGTAAATACATGTAAATATTTTATAGCCAGTCTGCAGAAAAATGAGAAAATGGAACATTTTTCCAAGACTCTGCGGGAGTTTTTGACTGAATTTTAGAAATGGGAGTTCTCTGCGGGCCAGATTGTATTTGATGGTAAATTCCAATGATATGTCGGCCCAAGTAGAATAGTATGTCTCATAAACTTGCCCTTTTTCTCTCCAGCTCTCTCCAAAATGATCAAATTTTCATTAATTCTCTCCAAAATAACATTGTAGCATAGGAGAAAAATAGATAGAACTCGCCATTTGCAATTGAAGGGCTCAAAATAACTGTCACAAACTCGCCATTAAAATGGCGAGTTTGGACATGCTTTATTACCTGGATGTCGGCAGATATTCAATTTCTCTAATAAAAAATTCCTGCACAGTGTAATGTTAACAGTAAAATACATGTAAATATAGGAGGAATTAACTAGGGATTGTTCGCACAAAAAATTTGAAAATGTCCCATATTCTGCAGACTGGATTGTTTGCACTGAAAATGCTAACAATGTCCCATATGTTACTCAGTCCCAGTCTGCTGAATATGGAAGATATTTGGAATATTCGCTCTAAATAATTTTGAAATAATTCCTATATTTACATTAATTTTGCTACAGTCAATTCTGAATTAATCTCTATATTTTATAATAATATTTACATTAATTTTAAATAATGGGATGATTAATCAGAATCAGGATTCAAAAGAATCGTGTCTTTTGGGGGAATCGGCATCCCATATTTCAAGGTACTTTTGAGAGGTCAAATAAGCTGAAAAACCTGTAAATAACAAGTCAATCACTCATAGATAGTCTCAAGAGATACACATTCATTAGACATGAAGCATAAAGATGTTTTCAAGTGAAAAATCTTCACTTAGAAGTCCAATTTCTCATTTAAAGTATCTTGAATGTCAAGACCTTGATCCATATTCTCACTAAACTGGCTACTTTCCTGCCACACTTTAAAACATGGTTGGCATCGGAATCTTACAGACTGAAATATCTACGATTTCCGATTCCCAATTCTTTAGCGTGGAGGCGGCCACGTAATAAAGTATGTCCAACCTCGCCATTTTAATGGCGAGTTTGTGACATTTATTTTGACTCCTTCAATTACAAATAGCGAGAAATATCTAATTTTCTCCTATGATACAATGTTATTCTGGAAAGATTTTACGGTAATTTGATTAATTTGGAGAGAGCTGGAGAGACGAATGGAGAGTTTATAAGACATACTATTTTATTTGGGGAGGCGGGCGTCTTTACTCACTTTAACGCAAATCGCGGTATCAAAGATATGATAGTTTGCCATGCAAACCAAATTGATTGTGTAGGGGTAGAAACTGTACGATAGTAATGACAGTTCAATTGGTTTAAAACAATTATAAAAATTTGTTTGCTTAGATGATTGCTCTAAAAGTAGGGCGTTTTAACGAAATAAAATGCGAGTCCTTACACACCACGTAAAATATATAATTAATTATCAACCAATATTATCAATATGCCAGAGTGAAAAAGTCAAATTTTAACAAAGTGACTCTTGAGTACTAATCACTGCATTGTTCAATTTTATATAAGTTCTGCGGAGTTATTAATGTAAAAATAAATTCATTTATTTTACTACCGAGTTGAAATTATGCACAGTAAATGAAATACCTTAGTTACATATCCCTGAAAAGTTTTTATGAGAGATCATGAATCGAAAAATCGAAATTCAAAAACATGCCATGCCTAGTACCTGCCACAAAAACCAGCTTCTGCAGACTGGGTTCAGTCCATAGAATCTGGTAAAGTGTTCATAAAGATCTCTTTTTCTATTCACACTTCACAGAATCACAGTAGTAAATATAGGGATTATTGAATTTAATGTAAAGTGTTTATAGCAAAATTAATGTAAATATTGCAATTAATTCAAAATTGTTCAATACAGATAAGAGAATGTTCAATAATGAATCCAATCCAGGTAATAAAGAGTTTGAAAACTAAATTATGTCATACCAAGTAAAATAGTATAGCTCATAAACTCTCCATTTGTCTCTCCAGCTCTCTCCTAAAGACACCAAATTTTCCTCCAAAATAATCAATTTATAATTAATTCTCTCAAGAATAATTTAAATAAAATTATAGGATTCTGAGCATAGAAGAAAATTAGATATTTCTTGCCATTTGCACTGGGAGGGCTCAAAATAACTCATAAGGTCTCCATTAAATGATTAGGTAAATTTGTGCTTTAGGTCCACCTCCAATTTTGACACTTGATATAGGTAAAAAGAGCCATTTTAAGATGTTTTCCAGGAAACACTTCGTTTTCGAGATATAGCGCAATTAAGTTTCCAATAGTTTAGGTATTTTGGGGTCTGTAAAGGTACATGTACAGTTTTTTTCAGATATAGCATCACAAATACATATATTAGGGGTGCTGCCCCACCAACCCCCCTGAAAGGTTATCAAACAATCATGAAGTGTGCAGTACATCAAACTAGCAGATACAGCGACATACATTAACAGTTTCATGTTACTAAGATCTCATGTTGCAAAAATCTAAAAGGCATAAAAGCCATGTGTTTTATACAAGTTCAATGTTATTCCTACCGAAAACTTAATTGTACTATATCTCGAAAACGAAGCATTTCCACAACAATTGGTATTCATAGAAAAACATCTTAAAATGGCTCCTTTTACCTATTTAAAGTGTGTTAAATTTAAAAAATAGGAGGTGAACCTAAAGAACAAATTTACCAATGATTAAAATGGTGAGTTTGGACATGCTTTATTAGTTTATTACCTGGATGTCATGATGTCATTACTCAATACTCGGAAATCACCAATATATTGGCGAGTTTGTGATTGTATATTTGAGCCTTTAAATTGCAATTTGAGAGAAGTATCCAATTTTCTCCTATGCTGCAACTATAATGTTATTTTGATAAAAATTTCATCATTTTGAAGAGATATTCAGCTTTGTTTCAAATTGTTTGAAGAGAGATGGAAGGAAAAATGGAGAGTTTATGAACCACAATATTTTACTTAGTAGAGAATATCAGGCCCAGACTGGCAGACACTGCACAATGCATCTCCTGACTTGCAGAGATTTATTCTGCAGTCAGGTGAATTAAGATAACTGACCAGAGTACATTATCTCTTTAGTTCACTAAATTCTGGTCCATAATCTTTACTAGCTTCATTAATGGTTTGGTTAACTTTGTTAAATAATTAATAGCTATGAAACAAAATTGGAATTAGAAAAATATTTTGGAATCATAGGTAAGATATTAAAAGATTTGCTACCTTTACCAGCCTAATTTCTGGTCCTTTATTCTCACTTGCTTCATTTCTGGTCCATTATCTTTACTTCGTTCATTTCTGGTCTGTTATTTTTACTTGCTCCGTGAATTCCACTAATAAGTTGATGGAATTTTTTCCTCTTTCAATTAGTAAAAATAATATTCTATTCTAGCCAAGTTCGTGGATTTTTTTATTTTTAGCTATATAATCCTATGTTACAATTAATTTTTGGTGAATAAATTGGGAACCATGTTTCAAAATGTGGCATGAAAGTCACCAGTTTAGTGTGAAAATGAAAAATTATTTACGAGAGCAACTTCAAAGATTTGGAGTATTTTACACCTTATGTCAAAATCTCAGCTCAATCGGACGAGTATCATTGGTAGCTAGTAAAACCACTGAACAATAGTAAAATTGGTAGCTAGTAAAACCCTTCTTAAAGTTAATTAATACTTACATTCAGAATTGATGAATTTTTACTAATTATTCCTATATTGGATTATTTTCACTGTAATTTTATTAAAATCTTGAACTACTATAAGAACAATATAATCTGGTTTGAACCTACAAAATGAAATGAATTGCTAAGAAAATTCCATTTACTCTCTAATTACCATGAATCATGTGAATATATTAAATTAGCTGAATGAAGTTGTAAAAAATTAATTATTTTATGTCAGCTATTCTTTCTAAAGTTAAGTGGAATAAGTTCGAGAGAAAATAAGCCCTTTTTCAAATTTTTTGACTGAATTTCATTTGATTTTTGATAATTCAGTCCACTCTATAAACCCAATGCAAACTAGTTACATAATTCAGTGACTGGCATATCTAATGATATTTATTTTTGAAATTAGCTAAAGTTGCAAAAGTGGGGAAGTTAGCATATTAGTTAGCAAGGATTTTGGATTCCTTGGGAGTTTTAGATATTATTTTGTATATTACCATCAATTGATGGAGGGAAAAAACGATTGCTCATTGTAGTATTATTTGATAATTGCACCAAAACTAGAATGAGGGATACTATACTATCATTGGCTTCAAGATATAAACTATATATCTTAGAATTTTTCAATGAATTTGACAGTTTTGAGGGTGAAAATTTTTCAACAGTGAAGAAGTTATAAAAATAGAATCCTTTTCCTCAAACTGTTTTAAGAGTAAACATCCAATCTTTACTGTTAGGATAATATTTATTCAAACATTCATTAACTAATATGATACCAAATTTTTTTTCCATTAGAAAAAAATCATAATGCTAACTAGCTCTGCTAGATCACGTCGCAATTGCGGCAAACCAAAAAGATTCGACAGTTCAGACAGCGAAGAAGACTCCAATTCTAAATCGGGTGAGTGTATTTATTAATTTCTAGCTAATGATCAAGTTAATAACTTACTTCACTTGTTATTAATTATCTATTCTTTATTAACCTTTTATAGTTCCAGTATTCATGTTTAGTCACTTTACTAAGTTTAAAAACCCATTTTCTGAATGATAAAGGGTTATTCTTATTTTATTATTAAATTAATTGTCAATAGATTAGACAATTACTAATAATTTAAAAATGTGCAAATAATCTTTTTATAAATGCTGTGACTAAACAAAATCCTCTGGTAGTTAATTATGGCATAGAACCTAGTTGTTATACTTGGTAGTTTAGTTTCATTTGTTTATTTGTTATGTACTCATCTTTGTTAATTACTTAAGAGAATTTTTATATAGAAAAATAATTAGATTTTATTCTTTTCAGTTACTAAAAAATCAGCTAAACGAAAAGTGAACTTCTCCGTTGATACTGATGAAGAGATGAATGTTCAAGCTTCTAAGAAACCACGTGTGTATACATTCAAGAGTCCTAGCACATTAGCTGCTGCTAACATCAAAAAGAGCAGTGTGATTTTGGAGAGGAATGTTATTGTGAAAGGTCATAGCACAGATGACGGTCCCACTATGAATGAAAACCATGAAGAAGATAAAAGTAAATCTTTAATTTTATGGTCTATCAAAATTTAGGAATATGTAGGAAATTTCTCTTTGTAATTATTATAATTTATACTTTAGTTATATTTTCTCATTTTTATTGCAGATGGAGATGATTCTGGTGAAGATGATACTTCGATGGAAAGCATGTTATCAGAGTACAGGAAGATGTGTGAAAAGCGTGAAGAACATTCTGCTCAACAAAATTTGGCAAACGGATCCCTTAAAAGTGATGTTGATGAAGATAAGCTTGAATGTGGAGAGTGCTTGCAGTATAAAATGGAATTGGATAGTTTAGAAGAGATGCTTCGGAGTAAAGACACTGAGATGGAGCAAGTTGTGAAAAACTTGACAGAGTCTAAAGCAGGAGGACAAAAATTAGCCTCAAGTTTATCTGAAAGTATTGAGAAGAGAATCGAATACCATAAACTGTATTTACAGTTGGATAAGAAAGTTAAAAGTCTTGAGGCTACCACCAAAAAATGGGAATCGTTGTATTATGCTGAAGCAAGCAGTAGCAAAGACTTATCTTTGAGATGCGAAGCTCTTGAGTTGAAATTAAAGATGGAGCAAAAAAGAAACAAGAGATCAGCCGGTATGGTTGAAATTCCTGCTGATAAGCTGAAACAGTTGCACGACTTGAAAAATTATCATACGAAAAACTGCACCAAGTTGACAGGTCAAGTAGGAATGTTGCAAAAAGAAAACACTTCAACTGTTAAACAAATAGAAAAAATTGAAGCAGACTACAAGAATAAGTTCATGCGCATGAAAAAACATTATCAGATGCTTCTTGATAATTATATTCAAAAAGATTCTAAATTTTCTAAAAGAAAGAGTGTTCTTGAAAGTAAAATGGCTTTGTACAAAGATGTTGGAAGCAGAGAACAAATAATTCGTGATGCTTCTAAATATTTGAATGGTAACCAAATGGCTTTCTTGGAAGGCCAATTATCGACAGAAAGCACATTGTTTGGCAAAAGTAATTCTATGCCTGTGAGCTATAAGGAATTGCTGCTATCCCTCTACCAAAAGAGCGTGATAACATACAAAACGTTACGTTCCTATAATTTCAATCTACCTCCAGTCCTATCCATGCAGCAGGTATCTCAGTCTGAAATTAGTGACGCCAATCCTCACCAGTACGAGTTGTTCACAGAGAAAAGTGTAGCTGTCCCTGCTGAGAGAAGAACCCTAAGAGTATTGAATTCAGAAGAAGAAGACGAAGAGATAAGCGATGTTATAGATAACACTGATGTTGTTGACAAAAGAGGGATTGTTTTGACCGATGAAGAGGCTGAGGATGGTGTTGATGGCGATTCTGGAGATGTGGAGACAAATGAGACTCCTTGTGAAGAAGAGGAGGAAGAAGGTGGAGCCGACTACCTTTCTGATGATGAGCCAACATTACCCAAAACTCCTGAAGATGAAGAAATCGAAGGAACAGAGGGAATTCAGATACAGGTACAGGCTGAGCAGGCAATCATGCCTGAGCACCTTGATGCTAATCAGTTCGTCTCCACAGCTGAAGATGGTCGATTTGCATCCATGGACTTGCAACAAAGTGTGATAGAAGAGAGTACCATGATTCAGGGGATTAATGAGCATCACCAAGTTGTAGAATCTGTTTCAGTTCCGACTTTGCAGACGAGTCATTTGCATGAAGTAATGGGTGACAATTTGGTAGTATCAGAAGAGCATTTAGTGGCTCATGAAGGGGGACATATAATTGTATCGGAGGCTGCCGAAATTGAGGCTTCTGGTGTAATGGAGCACTCTGGGTTGGTAACTGCACCAACTGTGGTTGATGGAACAGACACTAGTGCGACTGAAAGAGGTCCCGATATGCCTTTGATTTAGTTATGTATCTGGATGCCTTTGATTTAGTTATGTATCTGGATGTTTGCATGGTTATGGTAGTTTCGTAAATAAGTTTAAATAGATTTAGCTATGAAGTTCAAATCTATTGTGTTGAATTAAATATTTTTTTATAGGTAAGTGTTTTTGATAACTGCAATATTTCAAGTAGGTAGCCAACTAGTTAGTTTTGCTTCAAGTTTATATTGAAACACTTGAATTTACATCACTTTTTTCTTGTAGCTTTTGGTGTTTATTTAAATTTTAGCTCCAAAATTTGATTGATATATTCAGAACAATGTTAAATTGGTAGTATAGTATATATGTTGTGTACAGATTTGTATATATTATTTGATGCTTTTTGTCATTGTATATAACAAACTTTACTTTTATTTTATCTAGTTAGCTATGTCAATTTGGACAGGATAACCGCATTTCATGTAAATAATTTACCGGATGAAACTTTAAAAGAGGAATCATTATTGTAGACCAAACCAATTTTATTTACTAGCAAATGCATTTTGATCTTAATTGGATACTGTATAACTAACAACCGAGTATCATTTCTGTTATGATTGAAACTTCATGAAATTTTTCTCTTTGTGTAAGCTTGAACTATTTTAACAGTCAGATTTGGGGGAAGGCATTTATGCCAAATTTTTGAACAAAGTCGTTCACTTAAAAGAAAACAAAATACTAGTCTTATTAGAAAGAGATAAATCGGTGAGAGTATGATAGCAAGACTATTCAAAAGTTGTGATTTTTAAGGTTATTATTCTTAAAGTACATAATACAGGGTTACTTTATTTACGATTTTTCTTCAAACTTAGGTATGTTAGATGAATGTCCCTATTCATCTTATCTGGTGATGTAAGCCTTTAATGGTTTTGTTACATCTGATCATAACAACAAAATTACAGTTTACCTAATGGATTTCTACACTGAATAATGATGCACCACCACTTTATATTTTACATTTAAGGATAATATCAGGTGTATTTTCAGTCGTGTGAAAAATTGAATACTGAGATGACTAAGATTATGCAAAGCGAGTTTCATTTTTATCACTTTTCAATTAATATAATCTTTAGATGTATGTGTGCACGTTGACTTTGACTGTACAAATAAATACTTACTGTTAACGTCTTGTCATTTTTACCCTAAAAATAAGAGGTTAGGTAACTAAACTTGAAATTATCTTCCCTCATTCAGTGTCTCTTCACTCACTTACTTCATTCAGTGTTTCTTCACTCACTCACCTCATTCAGAGAATCTTCCTCACTCGCATCATTCAGTCTCTTCACTCACCTCATTCAATGTCTCTAGAATAGCTGTCCAGACTCTCTCAATGTTTGTAGCATTAATCCAGTTGTGGTTGATGGACAAGGTTGGTTCCTAGGAATAGAAAAGTAATATCTTATTAACCAACTCATACTAATATGAATGCTAATTGTAATAGAATAAAATGACTGAAAATTTAAAGAGCTGAGAAATTGTATTTTCATTGAGAAGGTAGGTAGCTAAATACTACCATGTTGCAAATAAATGTATTTCCCAGTTATGATATTCCTCCAAGATGATTTCAACCCATTTCTGCAGCCCATAAGGAATAGGAGCAAAAATTGCACCACTGAAAATGTTGAAGATTTGTGAAAACCAGACACACGGTATTGATTTTGGTGACCATAATTCACTTAACTGTTGGAGTCTAATTGAATATTTTATTTGTATATTTATTAAGGTTGTAGCTATTAGATAGAGATAAACTTGTTTAATCAATAGACAAGTCATTTAATTAGAATCCAGAGGCACAACTCACTAGATTCCAAACTTGGTGGTGCCATCCAGACGGTACAAAAACAGTCTCACCAGACTTTTGTATTACTTCCACTGGAGTGGGGCACTCTTTGGCATTTGGATATCGCTGCTGATCTCTGACATGAAAAACATCATTTAGTGATCAAACTAGAGATTGAACAAAATATCAGTAAAAGCCTTTTTTGTGGTAACGGTACTAGAAAAAGCCTCTTTAGAGTTATCGATACTCGGTATTGTCAATACGTGGCTACAAAATTGAGCAATTAAAACTATTAAATATGATCAAAGATAAAATTCATGGTATCTGCTGAAAAACTGGTATCAGATCGGCCTAAATTTTGGTATCATCCTATCTCTAGATCAAACAAAAGAATTGGGAAGATTCATAGGTATTCTTTGGCAAGATATTTCTCACTGCAAATCTTGTGACTCGCAGTCATACACCAGAGTGCCAAACTTGTCTTTAAGGAAGCTCTCAGTTCCAGGGGGATAAAAAAGCCACCTTTTCTTGCCACATATATTAGCAGACCAACTGAAAGACTGAAACACATCGCAGTGGAAAGGAGTCCTAGAAAATATGAAAGCAAATGTTATAATGTGGCCATTTTGTTTGAAAATTTACTTTCTTATGCATCCTACTCACCAACTGCCTTTAGGACCCAAGTAAACAAATCTATAATCATCTGTCATATCTTCCCTAAAGGACCAGAATTCATTGAGCCAATCAGAGGCAAAGTAAAGTGGAGTGATGTACATCTCTTGAAGAGGTTCTTCTCTCACAAAATGCCAGTCCTAAAAATAGATTGGGAATTAAAGAATTTCAATCAATGGCTACATTCAGTTATATGAAAATATCTCACAAACTAATGAGTAGTAGCTATCTTTAATGAAAATAGATATATATTCAAACAAATCCTTCATTTACTCAATCATTAAAGAAAGAATATTAGCTATAGATATAACTAATTTTGAAAATAAGAGCTGAAGAGAAAGAATTAAGAAATATTCTTTGGCTTTTTTTTTTATTATTTGGATTTTTGAGTGACTAAATAACAATATATTCACCTTCAAATATAAACATTCCTCTTCCTCTTCTTCTGAATTGTTTGATTTATTTGATAGAAAGTAGTCAATGTAATTTCTCATTTTCATATCTTGCTTAATTTGAGAGTTGAAATGTTTTTTCCCACAATTGGCAATGGGAACTTCATAAGAACCTGTGAGTGTAACAGTGTAGTTAGTTTTTGTTTGCTATACATGCATATCTAGTATTATATAGTGATTTCAGGGTTGCTACATGGAGAAAGTAACCGTAACTCGTAAGTTCTTAATTATTGGTCAATTCTACATTTTCAAGAACTTACCCTAGTACATACTACATATCAATTAATTTCCTCTAGAATATAGAATCTATTGGGATAGAACAGCAGTATCTTTGAGATGGACTGATATAAATGGTAGTGATAGTTAGATTAGCAATAAGTGATTGGAGTATCTGACTATTTTGGTAACAGAGTTAATAATTTGAAAATAGATAGCTACTTTCAATTGAATTGGTTGGTATTGCCTCACAAAAATCATAAAGAATTAAAGATATACTTTTAACAAAGAATCTACATCTTATTATATCATTTTACAAAATACAGCTAATTTATATTATGGAAAATACCTAAGGCTAACAGATGAATTTTAGGGGCTATATGCTGCAGATTATATAGTTCCCATTAATTTATTACTGTATTTAAAGGTTTGCTTAACTCCAACAGAGTAATTAATTCATCAAAACAGACCACTTTTTCCAGAGTGGGCTCAGCCTAATTAGTCTATTACACAACTCTTTGATCACAATTTTAAATGTAGTAGCTATTCTATTTAGACCTTGAACACACAGAAATAGTAAAATGTGGTTGGGTAAATCTTACAAAATAAAGCATTCTTTTACATGACCTAAGGCACATGCCAAAATTATATCTCTAAATGGATTTAATAATTGTATAGCAGTGCATTGAATTTGTAATTTGTTCTTAACTTTTTGCCTAAAAGACCAATTTGGTCTAATATAGGCTTGATTTTAATTTTGACATATATTTGATTTTAATGTGTTGTTCATTAAGGCATTTGCATTATATTAAGTGTATATGTTCAAAAATTTATTTCAATAAAATTATCTTTATCATTATCATATTGTTCATAGCAAAATTTAAGTTAATTGTGTAGAGAGCATTTCAATGATGGCTAGTTAGCAAGCATTTTCCTGGGATATTAAGGGAATAACCCTGGGAAGAAGGATATATTTCTGGGATATTAAGGGAATAACCCTGGGAAGAAGGATATATTCCTGGGATATTAAGGGAATAACCCTGGGAAGAAGGATATATTCCTGGGATATTAAGGGAATAACCCTGGGAAGAAGGATATATTTCTGGGATATTAAGGGAATAACCCTGGGAAGAAGGATATATTCCTGGGATATTAAGGGAATAACCCTGGGAAGAAGGATATATTTCTGGGATATTCCCTAAATATCCCAGGAATAAATCCTTGCTGCCTGGGTAACTGAAGACAAAATAGAGGATTTCTTGGAGAACACTTTCCCAGTTCCTGCAGTCTGGATAAATGTGAAAATACATTCTGCTTATTCAATACAGAAGGTAAAATAAAAGATATCTTAGAAGGTACTTTACCAGTTCTTAATTTAAATTTTAAAATTATTTGATTGAGTCAGACTGTCAGAGTGAAACAATAATTTTTATTAAGATATTGTAATTATAACATTACAATCAATTTTATTATCATTTGACATTTGATGACCACAACAATCAACAGTTCTGTAACTGCCAACATAAAAATAAAATTCTTCAATCATTACTAATTAGCTGCCTATTTTATTATACCTTATCTAAAATATAATAATATACTTAGGATTACTTACCATAAAATGATTTGAAATACTCATAATTTATAGAATCTTTCTTCACCCATTCTTTTGTTGAGCCCCAATCTGATGTTAAATACTCTCCAAACAAACAGGGCTGATTAGCTTCCATATAATCGCGAAAAAAGCTATCGTAATTAATTTTATCATCAATTCTTATAAAAGAGTTGCTGAAGATATTCTCCTTTTGATGAGATTCGCATGATTCTATTTCTATCATATTCCTTTTCCAGTATAACAATGGTGATTTAGTATCAATAAAGTCTGTTGTTTGATTTAATGAACTTTTCTAATTTATACCTACACTCTATAAATTTAGTTAATTTTACTGTAAAACTTCAACGAATATTATTTTCTTATTTCCCGCAATAGTAAACATTGTCTTCGAAACGTCAGATGAATGTATATGACAAGTTATTTTGTCATTCATGATAAAATAGTTATATTCAACCCATATTCTTGGAGGAAATTCATTATAAGAAGTATTGATAATATTTCATTCATATTTTCCATAAGATACTGGAATTTTGTGTGAAATTTGATATACAAAATCGAACACAATTTCTATTTTCTGAAGGTCATATCTATTATTTTGACACGATAACACTGATTGGTAGATGGGCACTGGATTTTATAATTAATTTATGTAAAATATGAGTTTTGTAGCAATATAGAGCATCAAAATATTCTTTGAAATTATTGCAAGGAAAAGCCCATGATGAACACTCCCTATTTGTGTTTACTTTACTTTGCCAAGTAGGCACCAGAGCGTGCAGTGCCATTTATTTGTTAAAAGTCGTCTGCATTTAGTCAGCTGTGAACTGTGATAAGGTGAAGGTGTAGAGAATTTCAGTGCTGAAACTGAGGGTTTCTAGCGGTCTTTACTTTTCAGCATTTATTATTTGTATAAACGTTCTGTGGATTATTTTGTTGTTATTATACAAGTGAAAATAGTTAAATAGACTGTTAGTAATGAAAACAGTTTGTTAAGAGTTGAAATGACCTGTTTTTAACGCTATTGCTATGTATTACCTGTTTATGACCCGCTATTGACTAAAATGGAGGAAGTACTTGTTTAAAATAGACACACATCGCATCTGCCTACTATAATTATTATCGGTCAGTTTCACATCCTCGGTCATTATAATAATTTTTTAATAATTATTATTTAATTTTATATCGCTTTATCTTATATGACAGAAGATGTGAAACTGACCGATGATTCATAACTTAGTTACCCCATACAAAGTATATATCAACAATATATTATTTATCTTTTAGATATTTCTTTTATAAACGCTTTTCTATTCATTACAAACTATATACATTAAAAGCGATATGAAAATAGTGGACTCTTCGAGCAGTACCTCTGAAATAGATAACAGTGAGGAGGACGATGAAAAAATCGATAAAACTATCGCTACGATGAATGGGGAGAAGAGTTCACCCTCTGTGAGTGAGAGTAACTCTCTGCCAGTGAGTGAGAGTAACTCTCATCTCATGCTGGGTATTATGAGTGAAATAGGTAGCATTTATAACGACCAGCTGGACAGACTCGAAGAAACTGCTTTGAAATTAGGAGAAACGCAGTATTTGCAGGTGAGACCTCAAAGCCTATTTTAGACGGGACATTTTTTTCATGTTGCGGCAAAAAATATGCAGAATTAAAAAAACGACCAATCCAAGTGTACATAAAAAACACTTACGTTTATTCAGTCGTACGGTTTTTAATGCACCATATTTTTTGCTGCGGCATGAGAAAAACGCCCGTGGGAAAGGGGCGTTTTGGGTAACTTACGAGTTATCGGACAGTTCCACGTTTTTGATCCTATATGTTGTTTTTAATAATTACTATTGTATACTCTTTTCTTATACTATCGAAATCATAGAGCCGTCCCACAACTGGGGACTTACCCAGAACTCTTTATATAAGTATTATCAGATAGAACACTAATTACTCACGATATCTTGTGTGTGCTAGAAATGCAGATAGCTCATTAATCATTTTTACCTATTTCCTCACTGTATACCCCTAGTGTTACACAAATCTTCTTAATCAGCTTTTTTTTCTATTTCTAGGAACTGTCTCACCCCCCCTCCTCCCCCTTTTACTATTTCGGGAAAGATTCTCCCCTGTACCATTAATGTATTTACTATGTATTATATATACGAACTATTTTCTCATACTCCAAGAATATATTAAATTCATATTATATATAGGTATATATTATACGTGAATGTATATAAAACTAATAATTTTATATATTTTTAAGTTCATTATTGATATTTTCACGGTTTTAAACTTAAAATTTACTTATTAAACTATAGTGTTTGGTTGTTTTCTAGCTTTTTCTATACCATAATATATGCATTTATACTTTTTTCATGTTCATCCCTTATTTTCAACATAAAGAAATCATTACTATGCATTGATTAAGATAATATGATTAAAATATACAAAGGCTGATAAGACTCTCCGATAAGGTTGATAAGGACATATGTATATATAACTACTATGACAAAAGATATAGGTTGAGTTGCGAATTATCGGTCAGTTTCACATCTTCGGTCATATAAGAAAAAACAATATAATAATTTTACTAGGATTGGTTGTTTTTACTAAACAAATCCTAATAAATAATAAGTTTTGTATTGTTTTTTCTTATATGACCGAAGATGTGGAACTGACCGATAATTCGGAACTTACCCGTGGCCATCATGGGCTAAAGTATTTATAATCTTATCCGTATATACTATATAGGGTAAGTTCTGAGTTATTGTTCATATTTTCGATCATTTAGACAAACTCTTATATATTCAATAATAAATATATACTATTACTCTAATCTTTAGATTATTTATTTACGTTATATATAAGTGTGTATAGTTAACCGTATATACGTATATTACTGACCGAGGATAAATAGTGCGCATGCGTATAAGCTCCTTTTATAAATCACTCTATTTATAATTCGATGAACTTAATGACTGTAGTCTGCTATAGCATGTATTTATTTTGCTGCCTAATTTCATGGGTAGGAGTATGCTATTTACAGTCAAATTGAGTAGAAATATTTTGCTGGACATTTTAATATTCAATAATTCGAAAAATATAAGAAACGTAAAAAGTTCATTTGCATTCTAAAAAATCTATATAATTTATCTTTAAAATGTTACCAGTTTCATGTTTCTACCAATGATAGTCCAGTTAATATTAGATGTTGAAATGTAAATACCTAGTATTGAAATACGCTATCTCTAGTCTCTACCACTGTAAACTCTAGCCCTAATGTCAGTACGTGCCTTTTCACTCAATGTTATAGAGGTATGTACCCTTCTGTGGCTAGAAAGAACGTGAAGAAACGATATTAACTCCATCTACTTTAGACTATATTACTAATTAGTGATACTATTTATATATTAAAATAATTTGCATTGACTGTAAATAGATATTGTATGAATGTTCTTCACCGTAAGAGTTCATCTCTAGTGGAATATTATTTGTATATTCTTGCACAGGTGATACTTTGCTATTCAATACTTTTGATATAATTTTTTTTTTAGATTTTGTAAAAAAAATTCACTCTATAAATTTTTGTAACTTCCACTCCTTTACAAAATAACAGAATCATCCAATTCACTCTTTTCTCCGAATTAAACTTACTTAATTCAATAAGGTGAAATGGGTTACCTGTGGATGTATTTCTAGCTGTCTGTTCAACCTTGGTTGCTGTGGGTGGTGGAGTGACGTATGGGTTGTCTGTAGATATATTAGATATATAATTAGAATATGGCTATCAAATGTGGTGCACAGAATTAATGATCTTATCTTTAATAAATAAACTTTTGTTTCGCTTTATTTTTTCCCATGTAGTTGATGCTATAGGTATGCAGTTTTAAATGCAGTGCGGCAGTAAAAAATATGCCAATTGCCGTTCTGATTACACTTTTTCCCCATAGTCATTTATTTACTTTGATGTTTTAATAGAAGAAATGGATTAAAAAATTGCCTCTCAGCTATTTTTCTGGTGAAAAAATGTGATGTAAAAAACTTCGGAAAGTCCAACGCAATTAATTTTTTTATATATTGTAAAGAATGCTCTTTTTTCACAATAAATAACATTGATTTATTATTTAAAGATGACTTTGTAGAAGAACATCTTCTGATAGTCATTATTATATTGATTTTTGTTTCGGATTTTTTTTTTGTAGAAATAATTTAATTTATACTGTTAATTTATAAGCTTTTCACTGACAGTGTACCTACATTAAACTGTACCTACATTAGCCTGTACCTACATTAGCCTGTACCTACATTAGCCTGTACCTACATTAAACTGTACCTACATTAGCCTGTACCTACATTAGCCTGTACCTACATTAGTCTGTACCTACATTAGCCTGTACCTACATTAGCCTGTACCTACATTAGCCTGTACCTACATTAGTCTGTACCTACATTAGCCTGTACCTACATTAGTCTGTACCTACATTAGCCTGTACCTACATTAGCCTGTACCTACATTAGCCTGTACCTACATTAGTCTGTACCTACATTAGCCTGTACCTACATTAGCCTGTACCTACATTAGCCTGTACCTACATTAGTCTGTACCTACAGTTCACCTTGAGTTCTACAGGTGTTTGGTACATACAGGTATAGCGGGCCAAGTGATGCCTATAGGTAAGATGCAGTCAAGGCTATGCATCTTATAGTGAATAAAAGAGTAACGAAAGTTATATTTAGTATTCAAATATATACTATTTTATATAAATATTCTTAAATATATCATATACAAATTATCATATTTAATACTGAAGTAATATTATATAAAAATGAATTAATATTCATTTTAATATTAGTTCCGCTTCTTTGATTTTTTTTCTATTTCACAAACTTTATTCCCCGATGGTCCCTTATCTTTTATCACTGATAGTACGTAGGTTACTGTTATTAAAATCATGACCGTTTTATAGAGCTGGTGAAACAGAGTCACGTTTTACAGTTTCTACGTGACACGTTATTATTGCATTATTATTTCTAATTAGTTAGTTTGTACGCTGGAAATGTTACTTACAATATGAAATATCTTGCTTTTATAGATAAAAATATATATGTATGGTCTATTAAAACTGTATATTAATATAATTTTAAAAGATCTATATTATAAAGTTACAGAAAATGTGTGTCAACGATAGGTTTGTACAGGTGTGTCGAAGACATGTGTACTGTGTAGGTACTAAAATTAGTTAAAATGTACCGTTAGGTGTTTACTAGACTGATGGTACTGATATGTCCAGAACTTACTAGACTGATGGTACTGATATGTCCAGAACTTACTAGACTGATGGTACTGATATGTCCAGAACTTACTAGACTGATGGTACTGATATGTCCAGAACTTACTAGACTGATGGTACTGATATGTCCATAATTTACTAGACTGATGGTACTGATATGTCCATAATTTACTAGACTGATGGTACTGATATGTCCAGAACTTACTAGACTGATGGTACTGATATGCCCAGAACTTACTAGACTGATGGTACTGATATGCCCAGAACTTACCAGACTGATGGTACTGATATGCCCAGAACTTACTAGACTGATGGTACTGATATGCCCAGAACTTACTTGACTGATGGTACTGATATGCCCAGAACTTACTAGACTGATGGTACTGATATGCCCAGAACTTACTAGACTGATGGTACTGATATGCCCAGAACTTACTAGACTGATGGTACTGATATGTCCAGAACTTACTAGACTGATGGTACTGATATGCCCAGAACTTACTAGACTGATGGTACTGATATGCCCATAATTTACTAGACTGATGGTACTGATATGTCCATAATTTACTAGACTGATGGTACTGATATGTCCAGAACTTACTAGACTGATGGTACTGATATGCCCAGAACTTACTAGACTGATGGTACTGATATGCCCAGAACTTACCAGACTGATGGTACTGATATGCCCAGAACTTACTAGACTGATGGTACTGATATGCCCAGAACTTACTAGACTGATGGTACTGATATGCCCAGAACTTACTAGACTGATGGTACTGATATGCCCAGAACTTACTAGACTGATGGTACTGATATGCCCAGAACTTACTAGACTGATGTTACTGATATGTCCAGAACTTACTAGACTGATGGTACTGATATGCCCAGAACTTACTAGACTGATGGTACTGATATGCCCAGAACTTACTAGACTGATGGTACTGATATGCCCAGAACTTACTAGACTGATGGTACTGATATGCCCAGAACTTACTAGACTGATGGTACTGATATGCCCAGAACTTACTAGACTGATGGTACTGATATGCCCAGAACTTACTAGACTGATGGTACTGATATGTCCAGAACTTACTAGACTGATGGTACTGATATGTCCAGAACTTACTAGACTGATGGTACTGATATGCCCAGAACTTACTAGACTGATGGTACTGATATGCCCAGAACTTACTAGACTGATGGTACTGATATGCCCAGAACTTACTAGACTGATGGTACTGATATGTCCAGAACTTACTAGACTGATGGTACTGATATGCCCAGAACTTACTAGACTGATGGTACTGATATGCCCAGAACTTACTAGACTGATGGTACTGATATGCCCAGAACTTACTAGACTGATGGTACTGATATGCCCAGAACTTACTAGACTGATGGTACTGATATGCCCAGAACTTACTAGACTGATGGTACTGATATGCCCAGAACTTACTAGACTGATGGTACTGATATGTCCAGAACTTACTAGACTGATGGTACTGATATGTCCAGAACTTACTAGACTGATGGTACTGATATGCCCAGAACTTACTAGACTGATTGTACTGATATGCCCAGAACTTACTAGACTGATGGTACTGATATGCCCAGAACTTACTAGACTGATGGTACTGATATGTCCAGAACTTACTAGACTGATGGTACTGATATGCCCAGAACTTACTAGACTGATGGTACTGATATTTCCAGAACTTACTAGACTGATGGTACTGATATGTCCAGAACTTACTAGACTGATGGTACTGATATGCCCAGAACTTACTTGACTGATGGTACTGATATGCCCAGAACTTACTAGACTGATGGTACTGATATGCCCAGAACTTACTAGACTGATGGTACTGATATGCCCAGAACTTACTAGACTGATGGTACTGATATGTCCAGAACTTACTAGACTGATGGTACTGATATGCCCAGAACTTACTAGACTGATGGTACTGATATGCCCATAATTTACTAGACTGATGGTACTGATATGTCCATAATTTACTAGACTGATGGTACTGATATGTCCAGAACTTACTAGACTGATGGTACTGATATGCCCAGAACTTACTAGACTGATGGTACTGATATGCCCAGAACTTACCAGACTGATGGTACTGATATGCCCAGAACTTACTAGACTGATGGTACTGATATGCCCAGAACTTACTAGACTGATGGTACTGATATGCCCAGAACTTACTAGACTGATGGTACTGATATGCCCAGAACTTACTAGACTGATGGTACTGATATGCCCAGAACTTACTAGACTGATGGTACTGATATGTCCAGAACTTACTAGACTGATGGTACTGATATGCCCAGAACTTACTAGACTGATGGTACTGATATGCCCAGAACTTACTAGACTGATGGTACTGATATGCCCAGAACTTACTAGACTGATGGTACTGATATGCCCAGAACTTACTAGACTGATGGTACTGATATGCCCAGAACTTACTAGACTGATGGTACTGATATGCCCAGAACTTACTAGACTGATGGTACTGATATGTCCAGAACTTACTAGACTGATGGTACTGATATGTCCAGAACTTACTAGACTGATGGTACTGATATGCCCAGAACTTACTAGACTGATGGTACTGATATGCCCAGAACTTACTAGACTGATGGTACTGATATGCCCAGAACTTACTAGACTGATGGTACTGATATGTCCAGAACTTACTAGACTGATGGTACTGATATGCCCAGAACTTACTAGACTGATGGTACTGATATTTCCAGAACTTACTAGACTGATGGTACTGATATGTCCAGAACTTACTAGACTGATGGTACTGATATGCCCAGAACTTACTAGACTGATGGTACTGATATGCCCAGAACTTACTAGACTGATGGTACTGATATGTCCAGAACTTACTAGACTGATGGTACTGATATGCCCAGAATTTACTAGACTGATGGTACTGATATTTCCAGAACTTACTAGACTGATGGTACTGATATGCCCAGAACTTACTAGACTGATGGTACTGATATGCCCAGAACTTACTAGACTGATGGTACTGATATGTCCAGAACTTACTAGACTGATGGTACTGATATGTCCAGCACTTACTAGACTGATGGTACTGATATGCCCAGAACTTACTAGACTGATGGTACTGATATGCCCAGAACTTACTAGACTGATGGTACTGATATGCCCAGAACTTACTAGACTGATGGTACTGATATTATTTCATGTTTACCCATGAGTTGGATTTTATGAACATTCAACAGTTGCTCGTAAAATTCTTTGTTTAGTTCAGGTTTATCACTCTGTTCCTGACGATGAATAGACATATTTCTTCTTTATAGCTCGAATCCTAAAATTACCTTAAATGTTTTATTAACCCTCTAGAAATATGAATGAAGTACTAGTTACTACTAGTTATTCATTATTGTTATAGCAAAATTGATATTTTTGATATAGATTGTCAATAGGGTAGCTACGGTCTGATTTATTGGATGATTCCATATAATTTAAGATAATAGAACCAAAAAATCTATTCACTATTCAATTCGGTATTTAAGTTTGAACTGGGAATCATTTTTAAGTTATTTTTATTGCATTTAAAGATATTTTTTTATTAAAAATATAATGAAACTATTTTTATAAAACCCACTATTTCTCTTAGTCCTAAAACTGTTAATCATTTATCGGTTAAAAAGAGTTATTTTCAAGTTTTAACATCATTTTAACTCATCGCCATGTGATGTTATAATTTGAGAGACTTTTTATTTAACTCCTTTGAAAGTTTTGGCACAAAAACGTGACACTTAAATGCATCAACTAAAATCTTTATACAATGTACTTATGTGTTTCAGTGTGATGCACTTTGGTGTCTCAGCATTGCAGTGTGATGCACTTTAGTGTCTCATCATTGCAGTGTGATGCACTTTGGTGTCTCAGCATTGCAGTGTGATGCACTTTAGTGTCTCAGCATTGCAGTGTGATGCACTTTAGTGTCTCAGCATTGCAGTGTGATGCACTTTAGTGTCTCAGCATTGCAGTGTGATGCACTTTAGTGTCTCAGCATTGCAGTGTGATGCACTTTAGTGTCTCAGCATTGCAGTGTGATGCACTTTAGTGTCTCAGCATTGCAGTGTGATGCACTTTAGTGTCTCAGCAATGCAGTGTGATGCACTTTAGTGTCTCAGCATTGCAGTGTGATGCACTTTAGTGTCTCATCATTGCAGTGTGATGCACTTTAGTGTCTCAGCATTGCAGTGTGATGCATTTTAGTGTCTCATCATTGCAGTGTGATGCACTTTAGTGTCTCATCATTGCAGTGTGATGCATTTTAGTGTCTCATCATTGCAGTGTGATGCACTTTAGTGTCTCAGCATTGCAGTGTGATGCACTTTGGTGTCTCATCATTGCAGTGTGATGCACTTTAGTGTCTCAGCATTGCAGTGTGATGCACTTTAGTGTCTCAGCATTGCAGTGTGATGCACTTTAGTGTCTCAGCATTGCAGTGTGATGCACTTTAGTGTCTCAGCATTGCAGTGTGATGCACTTTAGTGTCTCAGCATTGCAGTGTGATGCACTTTAGTGTCTCAGCATTGCAGTGTGATGCACTTTAGTGTCTCAGCATTGCAGTGTGATGCACTTTAGTGTCTCAGCAATGCAGTGTGATGCACTTTAGTGTCTCAGCATTGCAGTGTGATGCACTTTAGTGTCTCATCATTGCAGTGTGATGCACTTTAGTGTCTCAGCATTGCAGTGTGATGCATTTTAGTGTCTCATCATTGCAGTGTGATGCATTTTAGTGTCTCATCATTGCAGTGTGATGCACTTTAGTGTCTCATCATTGCAGTGTGATGCATTTTAGTGTCTCATCATTGCAGTGTGATGCACTTTAGTGTCTCAGCATTGCAGTGTGATGCACTTTGGTGTCTCATCATTGCAGTGTGATGCACTTTAGTGTCTCAGCATTGCAGTGTGATGCACTTTAGTGTCTCAGCATTGCAGTGTGATGCACTTTAGTGTCTCAGCATTGCAGTGTGATGCACTTAAGTGAATCAAAATTAAAGCTGATACACTTAAGTGTCAGGTTTTTCTTCCTAATCTTAAAGGTAACCGTGTAACACCTGAGTGTCTCAGATTATCTTCTGAGTGTACCAATTAAGATAAGGGATATTCAATTAGTTATAGCTACTGATAAGAATATATGGTTTATTTATTTCCGTTCACTAATTATCGTTTCTAATTGCCTTGAACATATCTAGGTACCTGTAAATCCTATATTTTACCTATAAATCCTATATTTTACCTATAAATCCTATATTTTACCTACAAATCCTATATTTTACCTGTAAATCCTATATTTTACCTGTAAATCCTATATTTTACCTTTAAATCCTATATTTTACCTGTAAATCCTATATTTTACCTATAAATCCTATATTTTACCTGTAAATCCTATATTTTACCTGTAAATCCTATATTTTACCTATAAATCCTATATTTTACCTGTAAATCCTATATTTTACCTGTAATTCCTATATTTTACCTGTAAATCCTATATTTTACCTATAAATCCTATATTTTACCTGTAAATCCTATATTTTACCCATAATTCCTATATTTTACCTATAAATCCTATTTGTACAATCGGTGATATTTAATATCGGTAATTAGAAGCTAATAATTAATCTGAATTTTGATAAAAAGGATTAATATCTAATATTCTTTCAATGGCTTACTCATCACATTTTAGTGCACGGTAACTTGCACTGTACGGTAACTAAGTATTTGCCTATTTTCTCCTCAGAGCAAGGTGGTGATTTTGGAGAAGTGGCTATCGGAGATTGGAGAGCACAATGCAGTGCTGGTGAAGACCGTTGGTGAATTGGAGAGCGAGGCGACTTCCAGGGTGGAGATGTTGAGGGAGAGTCTGGACAAGATGGTGAAGAAGACGAGGGAGAACTGTATCTCCCTTGAAGATCACCGTGAGAAGGTGAGTTGATGGGAGTAGATGGGGTGAGAGTAGAAGGTGAGGGAATCCTGCCAGGGAAAAGTCCAGTGGGGAAAAGAACGGCAGCAGAGTATAGTCCAACAAGGAATAGTCCGTTTCTCTGACTAGCTATCTCTTCTAACACTGTTATCTTTTCCAGGTGTCAGTTGTTCTTCACGACAAAGTCACTGCTGAAGAAGTAGCTAAAGACTTAAGGGCAGAGTTGAAGGTTCTAAAGGCTTCCAAGGATCACTTTAAAGGACAGAACAGTCTCCTGCACACTGACATCGAGGCACTGATAGATGTGAGAAATTATTTATTATTATTGTTTACTGATAATTATTTAATAACTGATAAGTGTATTTCGTATTCAAGGTATTTAGTATTAAAGCATTTAAATGATAACCCACTCATATCCCATTTAAGACCACGTACCCCCATTTACCTCTTCATTTCCCTCTTTTTCCCACAGTTGATCACGCGGGCCCGTATTTCCGGGGTGTGGGCCTGTGATGACATTAGTTTCTCCTACATCACTCCTGAGAGAGTCTTTGGACCAGTTTTGCCCCGCTCTGGGTAAGCGCTTTCAACCAGTCTTTTAGCCCATTCTACCAAACTGAACAAATATCTATATATTAGGGAAAGTTACGAATTATTGATCAGTCTGTACTACATCTTCGGTCATTATGTCATATAAGAAAAAAAAATATAAAAATTGTTATTATTACACAGTGCTATCTAATAATAACAACAATTTTTTTATCGTTTTTTCTTATATGACCGAAGATGTGGAACTGACCAATAATTCGTAACTTACCCCATTGCAATTTTAATCCGGGATTTTTTAAAATTTACCTTATATAAGGGAAAATATAATTTTTTTGCAATAATTTTTATTCCCAATAAATATCATCCATTATTATCCATTAATTGTTCTTTTACTCCATTATTTATTTCCCCTTTTCTCCAGATCGTGCACCCCATCGTTGAGGAGTGGCGTGTTCCCCAACTCCCCCCCTTTGGGTCACAGTGACCGCTACAGGGGGTCAGACAGTGACCACCATTCGGTGAGTCATGGGGGTAAATACTCTATTACCGTGCAGCAGCGATGGCCGTGATAGTAATAAGCTATGTCGTAATAATTATAATTAATGTAGTTTAAATGTATTTATTGGGTGGAGAGATTAAAATTATAAAATAATAATGTGTATTTATTTATTGTATAGTACAAGAATTCCAAACAATTTTAAATACTAAAACTGAAAAATATGAATCCCGGCTAAGTAAACATAGTGGACCCATAGCAGATTAAGCGGCCCCCCTCCTAATAATCGATGGCCCCACCATAACTTTCTCTCTGGGAAGTGTTCAGATTTCAAATGTAGGTGGGGAGGGGGGGGGGGGTCGAGAAATTTGAAACGTCTTGTAGTTCTTCTGTGTTGAATCCTGATTGTGCAGATACCGACGAAATACTTTTTTTGCGAAGACTGTGTTCTGTAGGTGTTCCTTGAAATCTGCAGTGATTTTAGGAGCCTTTTTCTTGCGATATGTTCTAATAATTCGATTTCGAGTCTGAAGATCTTTCAGATTTGTGTTTGAGGACGTTTTTCGTTCTCTTTCAAAGGAAGTCATTACTTTAGAGACAGTACCTCTTGTAACACCACACATTCGAACAGTTTTTGTTACACTAGCGCCAATGTCCGAAATGTTTGCCAATTCTATAAAGCTACTAACTATTTTTTAAATGTATATGGGAAACAGCTATTTTAAATGAACAAATAAAATTTGGAAGACACAATAATATGTTGTGGTACCAACATGTTAGGATTTTCCATCTGTTGTCCAAACCATATACATATTATTATATTAATGCAAAGTTTATTATGGGGAACATTGAGCTTGAAGATATATAAAGCCGTCTATTGCGACCCAGCCGTTAACTACGACCAAATTATTTAGTACGAAGCCGTCTATTGCGACCCAGCCGTTTATTGCGACCAAATTAGTTTTACAAATATATTATGAAAAATTCATTTGGATATTCTAACTCATTTTTTACCCCCAGATATGTGATGGGGGTGCAGACCCCCGGCACCACTGGGGCAGCTCCTCCCCCCACCTTGACTCCTCCCTCCAGAGGGAAGTGAAGCACCTGAAGGAGTGTCGTGGCAGGAGTGACGTCATGATAGCACAGAAAGACCAAATTATCAGCCAATTGCAGGTCAGAACTGGGGTAGAAAAACATCAGCTGCTAAATTATTTCGTTAATTGTGTGGGGTAAGTTCCGAGTTTTCGGACGGTTGCACATTTCCGATCATGCAATAAAAAGTTTATAATAATTAGCATTTGACTTTTATATATCATCTTAAATGATCGAAAATGCGGTCCGTCCGATAACTAAGAATTTACCCTAATAGTCACGAAATGAAAACTCGTCAGTACCTACATAACTCCAAAAAGAAAAGATTTGCTCGAGTGAAATTTATTCTTAACCACGGACGAAATCCTTTTCCCCGGTGAGAATTTTTTTCACTGTCGATGCAATCGGCAACTGACGAATTAACAGTTTAGCTAAATCATCAGCATACCTTCCTAACTCGATGAGAACTGCTTTCAAACTTCAGAAACCATCTTTCGTGATGGTGTAGGCCACGATATCCAGAACATGTTAGTTTCCTCTCATTTTTGTTACAAAAGGTTCAAAAGTGAAAAAAAAATTCGTACATTGTGACGATTTTGACTCCTGCACTTCGAGAAACCAAATTGAATAAAATTTTGCATGAATGATCAAAAATGTTTTGTCAAATTAACTATAAATGTTTTATAGTTTTATTAACTATTTACGGAAATATCACATTTTAAAGTTGTCCAAAAACTTTCTATACCTTGTATATAGGCAGTAAATTTATATTTACGAAATATTGTATATAATGTTATATAACTGCAGTATCACTATTATTTATTGTCATTGAAAGTATAGCGTAAATGTTTTACATTGCAATTATTTTTCTACCATTTAATACTATTTCATTTCTATTGCAACCATATAATTGATTTCTTCTAACAATCCATGCTTTTTTATTTGAAATTTCTTAACAGTTTTAATTTTTTTTAAATAGGATGAAGTGATGGGTCTTCAGAAACAGCTGACGAGGTTCACGGAGCAGGGGAGAGACCTTAGACCCATACAGGTGAGATAATTAAACCTGAACCACACCTGAACCAATATAAAATGAACGTAAGTTCCAAGTTATCGAATGGTTCTATATTTTCGATCGTATAAGAAATTTTTTTAAGATAATTAATTTAAATCTTGAAAATAATTACAATTTTTTTTATGTGTTCGAGAATATGGAACCGACCGATAACTCGTACTTTACCCTAGGTATCTAATTAGATTAAATGGTTATAGTATTTTTCCTTTTCAGTCTTGGTGTGCTCAGTCCTCTGAAATGACTGACTCTCTGTTAACATCGGCCACAGACAGTGACTTGGGCACAGCTTCTGTACAGGTAAATACTATGTTATTATACACATTTCATTAGGAAAAGAACTTTAATTAATGTAGAAATTTAAATTATTAAAGGTAATTATAATAAAACTAGATTATGTGCACTCGGTAGAGCGCATACCTTCGCCTCCGCTTTGACCTGTTCTCTCCCAAAATTTAAGAAACTGCTAACTGGATAATACCCACCAAGTTTCATGCAATATGGTACAATACTTTTTGAGTTATCGAGTTATAAATGACCTTGACCTTTGACCGGATCGCTTCCAAAATTCTACCAGATCGTTCCTGGACATTAAGCAATCGTCCCATCAAATTTCAGACAATTTGGTTGAATAATTTTGCAGTTATTGAGTTACAAATGACCTTGATCTTTGACCTTTGACCCGATCGCTCCAAAAATCTAACAAAATATTGACCAATCGTCCCACCAAATTTCATGCTATATGGTTCAATACTTTTTGAGTTACAAATGACCATGACCTTGACCTTTGACCGGGTCGCTCCCAAAATTCTAGCAGCTGTCAATGGACATGGACCAATCGTTTCACCAAATTTCAGGCAATTTGGTTCAACACTTTTTCAGTTAAGCGAATAACAAAATGATAAATAAATAAATAAAGTCCGATGAAAATATGACCTTCCCGCATTCTGCGAAGGTAATAATTTGAGAATGAGAGAACATTCTAAAGAAATCTATAAACAGTATTTATTCAAAGGAAAAAATATTGGAAAACAAGCGACTTATAATCTACCTACTCGTAATCATGATACCTATCCTAATTTCTATTTTTATATACATTTCAATTTTATATTTTAAACTTGCAACCAAATCAAAATTTAAAATTGAAATGTTCAAAAAATTATAAATTAGGATAGGTATCATGATTACGAGTAGGTAGATTATAAGTAGCTTGTTTTCCAATAAATGTTGAAGACGGAAACTACAGAAAAAAATCTGAAATCTTTGGAAAATTGAAACTACTTCTTGTCGAGTTCTTCATCCTACTCAATGCAACAACCAAAGAGTCCTCTATTTCCTTCAATAGGATAAATTTTTATTTATGATTTTATTTCAGGCTGAACAGCAGCTGTCTGCTAACATTGACGTGTTAGCCTCACGCCTCAGTGAGGCAGAAGAGGAGGCAGGGAGGTGCAGAGCTGAGGCTGAGGAGGCAAAGTACCAAATGAGGTGCTTGAGGGAGAAACTGGAGGAGAAAGAGGTGAGGGTGGGGGGAATGAGGTGGGAGTAGGGAGGTGAGAGTGGGTAGGGTAGGTTGGGGTGAGAGTGGAGGTGGGTGGGTTGAGAGTGGGTGTGGTTGGTGTGGGTGTGGGTGGGTGTAGGGTGAGAGTGGGTGTGTGTGAGGTGAGAGTGGGTGTGTGTGAGGTGAGAGTGGGTGTGTGTGAAGTGAGAGTGGGTGTGTGTGAGGTGAGAGTGGGTGTGTGTGAGGTGAGAGTGGGTGTGGGTGAGGTGAGAGTGGGTGTGGGTGAGGTGAGAGTGGGTGTGGGTGAGGTGAGAGTGGGTGTGGGTGAGAGTGGAGAAGAGTGAGGTTGGGTGTAGATCCGCTTTAATGTGTATTTTTTTCCCTTTTTTTCTTCCTAATTTTAGGTTGCTCTACAAGCCTTGAGCTTATTCGTTAGCCCTATGATTTACTGATTTATTCTATATGAGAAAAAGTATAAGGATCAGGGAGGCCCTGACCTAGCCTCCCTATGTAAGAGTGCTCTATGTATAAGTACATAAACTCAATATCCCACAGAGTGCAAGTGGTGGAGGGTTCAGGGAGTGCTCCACTAACACTGACAGTTTCTGGGACCAAACATCTGAACCTTCCTCTCCTTTGTCTTGGAACCACAGGAACCAAATGGTTAAACTGGAGGATGAGGTACGTCACACATCTTATAGTTACTAGTGTACTTGCCTGTTAAAAATAACTGGTTATCATCTTGTAATCACTAGTGTACTTGCCTGTGAAGAATAATCTGCTATCAATAATATGAATATTTGTAGCCAGTGTATTTTCCCAGTTATTTCAATTCACCAGTCTGTATTTAATACAGGTTACATCTAAGAACATTTTAGTGCGGGAGTTACAGCAACATCTTTCTAACGCTAGGCAAGAGTGTCATCTCAAGGATCAAACTTTGGTCAAGGTTAGTGTGATCATCTTTTCAAAGGTGACTAATATTCCAAACTAACATTTGTAATTAGGTGTGTTATTTGTCAATATTTCTGAAGTGAAGAGTCGCTAGAGATGATAATCTGCATCATTTTTTATTTTGTATAGTTTCATTAACAACTTAACATATTTATAAATTCTTCTCTTTAGAAAACATCAAAAATTCCTACAAATTTATTACATCAAATAACTCTTTTTCTCCTCCTATTCCTAAGTGTCCTCTTGTATCTAAATGTCCTCTTGTTCCTAAGTGTCCTCTTGTTCCTAAGTGTCCTCTTGTTCCTAAGTGTCCTCTTGTTCCTAAGTGTCCTCTTGTTCCTAAGTGTCCTCTTGTTCCTAAATGTCCTCTTGTTCCTAAGTGTCCTCTTGTTCCTAAGTGTCCTCTTGTTCCTAAGTGTCCTCTTGTTCCTATGTGTCCTCTTGTTCCTAAGTGTCCTCTTGTTCCTAAGTGTCCTCTTGTTCCTAAGTGTCCTCTTGTTCCTAAGTGTCCTCTTGTTCCTAAGTGTCCTCTTGTTCCTAAGTGTCCTCTTGTTCCTAAGTGTCCTCTTGTTCCTAAGTGTCCTCTTGGTTATTCGAATTTCAAGAGGGAATAGAATAAACTATTTTAGGTCAATCCGTAATTTCTAAAGGTCGTATTGTTTCATGAGCTGTCTTAACACCCACTTTCCGAGTACTGCGAGTGTCAGTGTATTGTGATGTTCCCTTTAATTTCTTTTACATATATATGATTCATTACCAGTAGGGTAAGTTACGAATTATCGGAATAATCCACATTATCAATCATCATATAACTCAACATTTTAACTCATTATTTTAATTGGTATCCGTGATACATGTATGTATTGTGTATACCAATTAAAGTAATAAGTTAAATGATATATGAATATATGGAAGTATATTCTTCTTATATGATCGAAAATGTGGAACTGTCCAATAACTCGTAACTTACCCTCCTGACTACCACACCTTCCCGTTCGTGTGTTTTTCACCTTCTCTTTGCCCTCAGATTGAGAACAAGTTAGAGTCTCTGAGGTCTGACCTCCTGTCTAAGCAACAGAGAGTCACCTACCTGGAGACTCAATTGGAGTCATTGCAGTTGCAGGTGGTCAGGGAACACACCAGGGGGCAGCAGTTGCAAGAACAGGTACACAGGCAGATGAGTGTACCAAAGATACTGTACTAAAATAAGATACACCAGAGATATTGCACTACAATAAGATACAAAAAAGATATTGTACTACTATAAGATACACCAAAGATATTGCACTAAAATAAGATACACCAAAGATATTGTACTACTATAAGATACACCAAAGATATTGCACTACAATAAGATACACCAAAGATATTGTACTACAATAAGATACACCAAAGATATTGCACTACAATAAGATACACCAAAGATATTGTACTAAAATAAGATACACCAAAGATATTGTACTACAATAAGATACACCAAATATATTGCACTACAGTAAGATACACCAAAGATATTGCACTACAATAAGATACACCAAAGATATTGTACTACAATAAGATACACCAAAGATATTGTACTACAATAAGATACACCAAAGATATTGCACTAAAATAAGATACACCAAAGATATTGTACTACTATAAGATACACCAAAGATATTGCACTACAATAAGATACACCAAAGATATTGTACTACAATAAGATACACCAAAGATATTGCACTACAATAAGATACACCAAAGATATTGTACTAAAATAAGATACACCAAAGATATTGTACTACAATAAGATACACCAAATATATTGCACTACAGTAAGATACACCAAAGATATTGTACTAAAATAAGATACACCAAAGATATTGTACTACAATAAGATACACCAAAGATATTGTACTACAATAAGATACACCAAAGAGATTGTACTAAAATAAGATACACCAAATATGTTGCACTACAATAAGATACACCAAAGATATTGTACTAAAATAAGATACACCAAAGATATTGCACTACAATAAGATACACCAAAGATATTGTACTACAATAAGATACACCAAATATATTGCACTACAATAAGATACACCAAAGATATTGTACTAAAATAAGATACACCAAAGATATTGCACTACAATAAGATACACCAAAGATATTGTACTAAAATAAGATATACTGAGTTACAACATTCTCGCAAATTTCTGTTTCATAAATGCATCGTACTGTCACCTGTGTTTCAAAGGGTATCCGGTAAATTGTTCGAAAACATTTGCTCGAAGACAATTGCTCGAAAACATTTGCTCGAAAACATTTGCTCGAAGACAATTGCTCGAAAGACAATTGCTCGAAAACAATTGCTCGAAATACAATTGCTCGAATGAACACTTGCTCGAATGTGGTAGAAGAGGAAGAGTCAACAAGACAGGGAGATTAGGTAAAGTAGGGAAAATATAAAATAAACAAGTGTCAAGATTACCAGAGGTCGTGCTAACTTTAATTAGTAAGATTTAACTTTAACCAAATGCCATATTGTTGATTCCAGAAGGAAAATTAGTACAAGGGACTGGGAAAAGCAATCAGAAAAGAAAGTAGCTTCACCTTTTAATTCTCAAAATAGGTAAAGAAATCTATAACCGTGAAGTGATATAGTCCATACATCCTAAAAGATCACCAAAATATACCCATACTACACCCACAACTATAACTGTTTTTTTTTATATTCAACAACTATCAACTCTACCATTAATTGAATAGTAAACTGCGTCCATCGCTTTATTGCAGATCACTATATTGTGAATAATTTTAATATTATTGATCGTACAGTAGTGAAACTTTGGCCACTGGAAGATTGCTTCTATGTTAGTATCTTGCTGAAATATTTTTTCAATCCATGAGAAAATGGGAAAGTTATGAACGTTTATATATTTTGAAGGCATTTTAACTGTCCATCGCTTTATTGCAGCTCTGTGAAAAGGCCAAAAAATGGGCGATTAACTTCTACCGAGAGGGTAAAAATTGTAACAGGTCCTGCAGGAGGGAGGACTCTTCTATATTTAGCTAATGAATTTGGGAGGGATAAGAGAAACATAGTTTCTATTGTGGAAGATCCCGACACCAACCCAAGGAAAGATGAGGGTACGAGGAGAAGCTTTTTCCCCTGGAAATATGCGAAAACTACCCAGGCAGGTTATAAGGCAGCCAAATAATACTAGAGCCTCCATTTTCGACAAGGCTGTCATTGGTTATTCGTCCAAACGGTGTCTTAAATGAGACGAAAAGGAATTTGGAGCCCATTTCCAGGCCTCCTATGGACAAGAACAATGAAGAAAAGGGCATTAGATGTACACAGAATTACATGGAAATAAACTTCCTACTTGTTCTTTTAACAGATGAGGCAAGAGCCACCCTTGATTGTCTGGATGGATGGGTTAAAGTTTGGATCCTACTGGAGCTGTTTATCCACACTGGTTTCGTCGTTAACAAGGAGGCTGTGGCTTTATGTTTTAAGCGGGCATCATTGGTAAAAGGTTAATTGGCTCTTTCTGAGAACCAGAGGGTGTAAACCTAACAATCCAATCCTATATTGCCTCTTTTGTTGAGTACTTGTTCCCTTGGCCTAATAGTTTGCAATTATCTCGTTGGCAAAAGATGATTTTCTTTCATAACTTCGCACAATCTCATGCTTGAAGGGTTACAACTTCTTTCCTCATATCTCTGGGTATCAAGTGAGAGACTCTCATGACTTGATTGCCTTGTTCTCTGGTCTTAAGCCCCATTGAGAATTTCTGACCATTTCATTTGAGACATTACATCCGGACTGTTTTGACGTAAGACCAATGACAGCCTTGTCAAAAATGGAGGCACTAGTTCCATTTAGCTGCCTTATGACCTGCCTGCGTATTTTTCGCATATTTCGAGGGGAAATTCTTTTTCTCGTACACTCATCTCTCCTTGGGTTTGTGTCGGGATTTCCCACAAAAGAAACTATTGTTTTCTTAACCCTTCACAGTTATAAAGCTAAATATAGAAGTGTCCTCCCTTCTGCAGGACCTGCTACAATTTTTACCCTCTCGGTAGAAGTTAATCGCGCATTTTCTGGCCTTTTCACAGAGCTGCAATAAAGCGATGGACAGTTAAAATGCCTTCAAAATACATAAACGTTCATAACTTTCCAATTTTCTCATGGATTCGAAAAATATTTCAGCAAGATACTAAAATAGAAGCAATCTTCCAGTGACCAAAGTTTCACTACTGTACGATCAATAATATTAAAATTATTCACAAAATTGTGATCTGCAATAGAGCGATGGACGCAGTTTATACGTTAATGTACTGAAATTTACTTAGTTTGCCAAAACTTTGAGTTATTTCACCTATTGAAGTGCCATATTCATATAGGCTGGTTGGAATAGTACCACTTCAGCACATGATACCCATTCACATGCTACAAATGACATGATACAAATGACATGATACAAATGACATGATACAAATGACATGATACAAATGACATGATACCCATTCACATGCTACAAATGACATGATACAAATGACATGATACAAATGACATGATACCCATTCACATGCTACAAATGACATGATACAAATGACATGATACAAATGACATGATACAAATAACATGCTACAAATGACATGATACAAATGACATGATACAAATGAAATGCTACAAATGACATGATACAAATGACATGATACAAATGACATGATACAAATGACATGATACAAATGACATGATACAAATGACATGATACAAATGACATGATACAAATGACATGATACAAATGACATGATACAAATGACATGATACAAATGACATGATACAAATGACATGATACAAATGACATGATACAAATGACATGATACCCATTCACATGCTACAAATGACATGATACAAATGGCCTCTAGGAAAAATATGAAAAAATACCAGGAAGAGCAAGATTTAAAATCAGTTATACAATGATTAATAGTAAATAGCTATGAACAAATAGACACAGTTTTTATCAATTACTAAAAAGAAACAAGGATGGTTGGTGCAGGTCCACTTCATGAATAACTGACTTTTATAGATTTCAAAACTGTGTGCAATTTTATAATTCGAGCAATTGTTCATTCGAGCAACTTGATCATTCGAGCAATTGTTCATTCGAGCAATTGTGAGTTCGAGCAATTGTTCATTCGAGCAATTGTTTTTCGAGCAATTGTTCATTCGAGCAATTGTTCATTCGAGCAATAGTTCATTCGAGCAATTGTTCATTCGAGCAATTTTTCCTTCGAGCAATTGTTTTTCGAGCAATTGTATTAGAGCAATTGTTTTTCGAGCAATTGTTCATAAGATCAATTGTTAGTTCGAGCAATTGTTTTTCGAGCAATTGTTCATTGGAGCAATTGTTCATTGGAGCAATTGTTCATTCGAGCAATTGTTTTTCGAGCAATTGTATTCGAGCAATTGTTTTCGAGCAATTTACATAGGTGGCAGCAGGATGCATTTTTAAATCAGTATTACCGAGAGTGATGTATTTTATTGCAGTATAATATCTTTGATTATAATTCTTTATTACATTTATTTCCAAAAAGTTTACACCATTGTGTCTGTATGAAATAGGTATATACAAAACACAGATTGGGATGGTATATACTTAAAAACTAAATAAAGTTCATTGAAGCATCTTTATTGAAAATAGATACATAGTATATATGCATAGGCTAGTAATTATCATACAGGGAAAAAATGTTAAAGTTTCAATACTATTTCTAGAGAATTTTTTGGTGCCATGTAACTAGAATATTTACCATGTAACTAGAATATTTACCATGTAACTAGAATATTTACCATGTAACTAGAATATTTACCATGTAACTAGAATATTTACCATGTAACTAGAATATTTACCATGTAAATAGAATATTTACCATGTAAATAGAATATTATGCTTAGCTACATTCTAAAGGTACGTTTTGCATGAAGCGTTTTTTGCGATCATTGCACGACGATAATCACCCAGCAATAGAAATACATTGAAATAGTGCTCGACGATAATCACCCAGCAATAGAAATACATTGAAATAGTGCTCGACGATAATCACCCAGCAATAGAAATACATTGAAATAGTGCTCGACGATAATCACCCAGCAATAGAAATACATTGAAATAGTGCTCAGCGATAATCACCCAGCAATAGGAATACATTGAAATAGTGCTCAGTGATAATCACTCGCAGTAAACAGCCCCATAGGAATAGCACTGAACTAGTGATCAGCGATAGTCACTGGGCGTTGATCGGTGAACGATGATCGCAACAATCGCTGCATGGAAAACGTACCTTAACATGTTCAAATATTCAAAGTAACCAAATAAATTTTGGCCACGTAAAAGAAAATGAAAAGACCTCACAGTATGTGTAACTTAATTTTAGTTTCCGAAGTAATCGCCATCGTCATCCAGCACCTTCTACCAACGTGTCTCCAGCTGTCCAATCTCCTTTGCGTCTAGTTTTGGACACAGAACGAATAATAGCCTTTGAATCGCTGCGGTACGCCACTGTATCGCATGCATATTCAATCGAGTGCCTACCGGTGATGAAAAGCAGTTTATGTGCGAAACTACCAAGCGTTCCAGACATTGGTTGTTATCTCAGGATTTTGTCCCTCACTCCGCAAGACCCCCTATGCACCCACGCATTGGTGCATTGGTATTCTTTGTAAAGGTGGACAGGTTGTCAAGTGGTTCATTGTGAGCTGCTACTAACGGGCCAAACGGTCACTGGAGACATATATCAGCAATTGTAACGTCTGCAACATGCATTGCGCCAGTTGGAGCCAGTACTGTTGAATCGCTAAGGTGTGCCTTTCCTCCCTGACAACATCAGGGCGCATGTCGCGTGAGTGATCAGGAATACCATACAGCAAATTGGGTGGGAGACTTTGTGCCATCCACATTATTCCTCTGACCGTGCGCCATCCGATTACTACCTCTTCCACTCACTGGGAACTAGATAATCATTTTCAAGGGAATTCCTTGCACCAAGCCCTCACTGACTTTTTTCGTCCAAACACCTCCGAGTTTTACCGCAAGAGGATTTAACAGCTGGACACGTTGGCAGAAGGTGCTGGATGGCGATGGCACTTACTTCGAAGATTAAAAATCAGTTTCACATACTGTGAAGCGTTTTTTTTCTTTAAAAAAGGGTAGAACTTTTGGACTTCGTTGTAGCTAGACTTTTTCTAGCAAGATGAATTTTTTTAAGCAAGTTGAAAAATATGTTTTTTAGCAAATTAATACATTTTCTGATAAGAGTGTTTCTATTTAGCTGTGTACTTGCCCTCAGGTTTCAAGCAAAGAAGAACTGCTGGAGAAGATAGAGAGAGAAAACTGGTGTCTGGTGTCTCAGTTGAATGCGAAGACTGCAGGCAGTGACCATCTGCAGGAGACTGCCCACCAAGTGGCCCAGGAATTACGGGAGAGGGATAGGGAGGTAATTAATTTAGTTAATCACTATATTTTCAATATATGTTATTAATGCTTTATAGTCAATAATTATTTAAAGTTTTATTCATTATTTCCTATCTGTTTTCTCTATTATTTATATTTATTTAATTCCTATCGTTTTTCAGATCATGGAGCAGCGTATAACCATCTCCAGCCTCCAGGAGGCTTTAGTGACCTCCAAGCAAAGCAATGACCTCTTGAGGGCATGCAACAACGTGAGTCCAACCCTACAAATGGTTGAGAGTGCAACCCTACCTTTCACCCACAAGCAACATTTTAACCCCACTAACACTACCGTGCATCGAGATACCGCATCTGACTTGCCGATACCTTACAGTGTTCTGAAGAATGTATCTAGTGCTAACAATCTGCTGTCAACTAACACCAATGTATCTAGTGCCTATAATGTAACTAATGATGTATCTAGTAATTACAGTGTATCTAATGCTAACAATGTATCTAGCGTTATTGATACAGTATCAAATTATAGAAATTGTACTAATTTAGACACTGTATCTACCAAAGTTTGTAGAGTACCTAGTAGTGCTACTAGTAGTGCTTCTAGTATCTTGTATAACACCAATGGGTCTAGTTCTGTCTGTGCTACTAGTTCTAGTAGCACAGAACAGACAGACGGTGTTGTTTTTTCGCTGTCTAGTCCCGTTACCAACGGAATTATAGACAACAATTTGTTTCCGTACCGAAGTTCACCTTCCGATCTAAGTAGTTACGGCAACTTACCTTACGACATCAATTTAACGTCCTTACCCGTTGCCAATTTTATCGACTCTACTGATGAAAATTCGACACATCGAGAGGAACAGAGTCGAAGTTTTGTTATTTTAGGTCGAAAAACACCTAGCAAACTAGGAAAGGTTTTCGATGTATGAATTTTTTAATATTTAGTTTTGAAAAATTTATTTTATATATAACTTTATCGTTTTACAATTATTTATTAAAGCTACAATTTTAATCATCAGGATTTTACATTTTTTAATTTAGATTAAAACTCTCATTATTAAATTTTGCAATTTTTAATAATCACCAAGATTATCATTATTAAATTTTTTCGATAACCAACCAGAATACATTCTTCCAGATAATTTTCCAGAAATACTATATATGTTAGAATATATAATTATCGTTAATTGCTATGAATCGTTAGTTAACTACAACTAAAAATCGTTATTTTATATTTTTCTGACGCTGCAATTTGAATAGGCTAAGTTCCAAGTTATTGAACTGTTCCAAATTTTCGATCATATTATAAACAATATATAATAATTATTAATTAACAATTTTTTAAATTTGGTATCCATGTTACATGCAGGAAAAAAATCAAAATTATAAATTTTTTAATAATCTTCATTATATAATTTATTCATATAAAATTAAATGCTATTCGATTTCAGTTTTTAATTTGATTTAAATTTTTTTGATCATTTAATATATTACTTATTATTGTTTTAGAGTACTTATCATGTTTTTTGTTGTATTGAAGCGTTTAGATTATTGCTTTATATAAATTATTTTGCTTTAACAAAAAATGAATCATTCTGATATCAACTGCCGAGGGGAAAATTATGGGGGGACCATAGAAGATTATACCCTTTAAATCTTCTATGACCCCACCATAACTGTCTATCATGGGAAAAATACCAAATTTTAATTTCTTTAAAAAATATTTATAGTCTTTTCTAGTCATTTTAAATTATTTATTTAAATCATATACAAACAAAATTTATATATTGGATGGTATTTAATACTATATTAACTAATGTATATTATATATCAATATCATGTATGAATGTGAAGTTTATATAGAGTATTAATTCGTTATCGGTCAAAAAATTTAGATTCCAGGTTTTCAACTATTGAAAATATTTACAAATTTATTCATTAACATCGAATTCCGAAAAAAGACAGTCAAAATTGGACAGGGTTAGTTCTGAGTTATCGGACGGTTCTATGTTTTCGATCATGTAAATAAATATATAATAGTTATTATTATTTAATTTTTATTGGTTTCATGGATTCCAATAAAAATACAAATTAAACAACAGTTATTATATATTTTAATCGAAAACGTGTAACTGTCCGGTAACTTGTAGCTTACCCTAAAGATTTCCGAAACCTTGTTTTACAAAATTATGTTCATTATACAGTGATAAATAAAAAGTTAATATATAAAATGGTTGAATGTGAATATTATGCATGTAACCTATGGAAATAATCATCGATGTATGAACTACATTTAAATCTAATTGTTTCATAGATCCTGTTGAATATTATATGCTTTATTTACTAACTTTTATTTTGTTGAGTATTTATAGTTTGTGCCAAGCTTTATAACATATTTTCCATATTGTTAATAATTTGTTGAAACTTGCAAAGATTTTATATAAATATATACCTATATTTGTTACTGATTGTGTTTGATTTACTCACTAACTGCTAGATGTGACGTCATCAAGAATCCCCCCTCTCCTTATTTTTACCCCCCTTCCCCACCCCCTCATATGGAGAAAATTATAAGGGCAAAGTAACATTTACCAAATGTGAATTATGTACCGTTTGAAAATTTCAATAGGAAAAATTCAATCAAATTTAAAATGAGGAAAAAAAACGTATACTTAAAAAAAAATTGTGGAGAGAGCAGTAAGAAAATTAAGCAACTCGTTATTTTAATTTGTATCCATGAAGGAATTATTATTCATTGAAATTTGATTTTTTTCTTATTATTTTCTCCACAATGATTGTATTTCTTTTATAATGACTTATTGTGTTTAATTTCTATCTATATGATAATATTGTAATTATTTATAATTATTTTAAGCAATAAGAACTTTTTTGTGAAGATTCATTCTCAACGAAAATGTTGTTTTTTCTTGAATATTACCTAATAAAATCTGAACGGTGAAGAAGGTACTTTTAGGCTTCGAGCTTTCGAATGGTAAGATATCTGTCTATTCATCATCAGGAACAAGTGTGAAAAACTGGGTCGAATAATTACTTTTATGAGAAACTGGTGTATGTTGAATACATGTAAATTCTATTTTTTTAAATTTATCTATTAGTTTTGAAATATAACCACGAAAAATGGGAATTTATATATATACCTAGAATATTGATGACACTTCCAAAACGACCATCTTTTTTTTAAATTACTTCCTAATTTCAATTTTATATATTATAAATAAGAGAGGTACGTGATTAAAGCTATCAGTCGTACAATTTAATTACCTATAAGAGGTACGATTAATCCATCTGCAGTATATTAATTTCATTTCAACTTATTTTACCTTATTCCAACTTATTTTCCCCTATTTCAACTTATTTTCCCTTATTTCAACTTATTTTCCCTTATTTCAACTTATTTTCCCTTATTCCAACTTATTTTCCCTTATTTCAACTTATTTTCCCTTATTTCAACTTATTTTCCCTTATTTCAACTTATTTTCCCTTATTTCAACTTATTTTCCCTTATTCCAACTTATTTTCCCTTATTTCAACTTATTTTCCCTTATTTCAACTTATTTTCCCTTATTTCAACTTATTTTCCCTTATTTCAACTTATTTTCCCTTATTTCAACTTATTTTACCTTATTCCAACTTATAAATCCCAAACAACACAAGTTAATGGGGCCCATGTGGGCACTAGGTGTACAAATCGTATCGGTACTGTGTGTTATTTGCAAAATGGGCAATCATGGTGACATCATGGGCTGTTATGTTGAAATCATCTTGGCCCAAGATGTTGCCACCAATATATTAATCAAGTTTCAGTCATATAATATTGATACGCTATATATTAATCAGGTTGGGCCAATATGACAATTCAATGGGATGGATTCGCCACATTGAACCAACCTTCTCCCAAGGTAACATTCCATGAGAATGGAAAACCACATTATCCCCATGTAATTTCTAGGCTACTTTTCAGTCTGCCATCTCGTGCCCATCTAACCATCTAGTGCCCATCTAACCATCTAGTGCCCATGTTGGCACAATGTGTCATGGTTGCTTAGGATACTCAGGGTGTCCCACATAAATTTACCACTTTTTGTATTAATAAATCACATCCTCGATTTAAATGAAGATAATCTTAGTCTGTTTGTTTCGTATTATTAGAAATACTGTGATTTTTACTCGCATACAATTTTGGTGAATGTGCACCGAATATTGAGTATACAGTAAGTAATTGGATGAACAGGAGTGGGACATGGTCTGTTACAAGGAATTATGAAAAAAAATCTTTCTTTTTCCCTTTTATTTTCAAAGAACGGAACCGTAATTCTAACTATTAAATAGTAAATTAGTTTAATGAATTAGCAAGATAAATAAACTGAATAAATAAAGTATAAATAAACTTTATTATTCCTCAATATGTCCGCCGTTCCTCTCAACACAAATTTTGCATCGATAAATCATAGCTTTAATTTTTTTCCTAATCATTCTTTGACCATTCTTCAGTTCCAAAAACTCCTCCTCTATCCATGGTCGTAGTATTAACAAAGTAAGAAGAGGCATTTTAAATACCAGATTCATGTCATATCCCCAAAAGTAATAATCGACTGTGGTTAGGAAAGAAAGATTTATTCCTGGGACATTAAGGGAATATATGTTGGCCACCTCCACATCTAATCCTAGTGCTAGAATTCGTTGCCCAAATACTTATGGTAACTTATCTTTGACTATGTATTTTTTTTTAAATTTATTAAGTTCATTTTCTGTAAAATTGTTAGAATTGTGGTTCTGTTCTGAACAAAATTTAAATGTAAAGACAAAAAAAAAAATAATCAAAAAATGTCATTACAATAATTCCTTGTCACATAGCCTGTTTACTGTACAGGGTGATTAAAAAAAGGCAACCGGGTTTTGACTATATGAGGCACTTTTTAATGATTTATTACATCTTGAAAATAATCTTTTTCTGTATTAATTGATAAACTCATTTTAATTTGTGACATTGAACAATGGTGTGACATCAATTACAATAAAGTTGGGCAAAAATAAAGTCACACATAAATAAAGTTTATAAAATAGAACAAATCTCTTTTCAATATTTCTTTCAAACAACAATAAAATCTTTCATTTTTTAACGTAAGAATAATATTGGATGAACCGCTATGATTTATACATAGGTATATCTAATTTATATTGGATGATTTATACCGCTAACAAGTTAAAAAAATCTTATTCCGTTATTAATTTTAATCTCCAAGTCATTCCGTCATTTAATTATGAAATAAGCATGCGCAGAGAGAAGTTACCTACCGGTGTGGAAACGGTGTTATCATTGGACCCAATTTTTGGATGGGAAATCTGAACGGAGAAAAATATTTAGATATGCTTAATGATTTGATTGTTCCACATCTAAGAGAGGAATTTGGTGAAATATTCAACCGACTCTTGTGGCCCAAGATAGACAGACTTCCTAGGAAGCTCATAGCCGCATTATCGTTCGTGATCGAGCCAGTGAGGTGTTTCATCAACGATTGATAGAAATAAGTGTCCTCTTGTTCCTAACTTCCGAAGAGTCCACATGTTCCTAAGTGTCCTGTTTATCCTATGTGTCATCCATTTATTCCAAAGGTCGTATCTCCATTACACCCTCAGTGTTTAAATTTTAATAACCCGCGAGAGAATGATAAGAATTGTAAATGAATTTCAGTAGAACGATAATCAATGAACGTAATAAGTTCGTTTTAAGTTTATTGGAACTTAATATATTTTTCACGTTCGAAGTACATTACATATAGCTTACTAATGAAACGGTAATTTGGCAGTTTAATTATATAAGTCTTTCAATTATTATTGCTTTTAATATAGGAGTTAAAAAATTCTCAACATCTTACCATTTTACTTCTTAATTGAAATTATAAATGATTTGGTGTAAAGCTTTTTAAACATACCTTATCTCCAATATATAATCATTATAATATAAAGTAACATATAGTAGCTAATATTTTCATCTGACTGTAAATCTTTAAAGAAATAGTCATACCCAGAACAGTTTAAAGTAAGTATTCAAAAAAGAAATGCTGGAAGATTCGCACTGAATCAGGAGGCCACAGTATGTATTTCTTCTGTTCATTCTTGTCTGAGTAAAAAGGAAAGTGTTTATCCATTCACCGGTCGGTCTGTAGGTTGTTTTCCACTACGTTTGGGTTTGGTTAAATTCGTGGAAGGACTCGTTAGGATGTTGCTGACGTCTAGCGGATAAACCTCTAACGTTGAAAACAGACCTCGGAAAGAATGAACTGTGCTTCATTATCAACAGGCTGATGTTTCTTAGAAAAATAAAACTATTGTTTTTAGGTTGGATCTTTGTGATGCAACATTTTTTTTGCCAAATTTATCATTTTTTCAAGAAATATTTTCGAATAGGCGTTATTAACAAATTTGAAGTTTGAAAATTAAATGTTATAAATCGATGGCTCCTTAAATATTTTACTGATGATTATATATTATTGACTAAAAAAATTAAACATTAATTAGTGATTGAAATGAGTAATGGAAATGAATACAATTAATGTCAATATTCGAATATGCATTTTCTGATTTATTATTACAAAAGAAAAGGGTGGTTCAAAATTAATTGGATAGGTATGTATGATTTATTTTCATTGAGGATAGGGATAGTGTCTATGGGCTTCAGAATTTCTATATTTTCAAAACTGCTTTAACACTCATTTTCAATTCTCTCCACGTACTTTTGGACCTTCTGTTAAGTCTCTTAATTCCAAAGCAGCTCATTGTTCTTTTCTCCGTTAAACAGCCGAGTCGTTCAAAGGAACTCGAGGATACTCGCCAAGAGCGCACCAGAGCACATGCTCAGGTCATGACTTTACTGAGGGAGTGCAACATCTTGGAGACACAGGTATGGAATACGTTTAGTGCGTCTGTCCGTGATCAATAGGTTGTACTAAATGCATATAAAGAATGCAGTTGAAACGACTATGCTTAAGTATTTCGTACTAAACAAAATATATGGAATACTTTTAGTGCGACCATGATCACCAGGTTGTACTAAATGCATATAATGAATGCAGTTGAAGCGACCATGCTTAACTAGGCCGTACTAAATAATATGTTTAACTTAGTACTCATCATATATATTAATCGTATATATGGAATTTACTTAGGACAACCATGATTTTATGCTTGATTTTGATTTACTAAACATATATTCAATTCACTAATAGCGACCACACTTACGAAGGTGGAAAAACACATCTTGAATCTATTAAATGCGACTCTACTTGACTAGGTCGTATGAAACTATATCTATATGATTTAAAATAAAGAAACAAAAAGGTCAGCACGAATTCTAGTTTTAAACCTGTTGGATTTTTGCTGAGAAAAATAATGAAATCTAAATTAGGTAAAAAATTCCAATTTTTGTTCAGATCCAAGAGCTGATGGCGGAGAACGAAAGATTGAAGCAAAAAGAAGAACAAATGAATACGAAGCAACAGCTTGATAAACAGAGAGGAGAAAAACAGAATAAGGAGATGGAACATATGCGAGAACGGATAGAGGAAGGACAAAAAATGCTATCTCAAATGAAGAAAGAATTAGATGATTATAAAGTGAGTTAAGTTGTCGTAATATTAATTAATAACAAAAAAAAATTATATAATATATATTTTCAAACTTACTTTCCTGAAAAGTGGAAAAGTTTCTTTCCTCCGTCAGTAAGAAGTGTCACTGATCTCTTACAGTTTATATCATCACAATCGTCAAATCTTGTTCCCACTGAAGTTGGCGAGAAGAATTCGAATCACGTGTCGTCCGAATGCCCCAATGAAGTGGCAAGAAATCCTGGTGAGATCTCGAGGAGATTCCAAGAAAGATATTTGACGGCATCAACCAATCAGGAATTACAAGACTCCCGCCCATCAAAACAAATAAGTGGCGGGGACGTGAAATGTGACCGCGGTGGGTCAATACCGGATCTGCGGAGGAATTGGATGGATGGCCTTGGAGTTAATGGAGGCATGGAGGATGACTTGCGGAGGCTTCTTGAGAATTCTGATGTCCAGGAGATTGAGAGCAATTGCTCTAATGATAACAAATGTATTTTGAGGGAAGTGTCGGAATTTATTGTCAATGTGAAAGGATGTACCATGCCACCCATCTTTATGAGAGGAGAAAGGACATCTGAAAACGATAAAAGGGACATTGAAAGCCGAACATTGATGGATAAATCCCCATCAAGTGTCGTTCTAACTGAAGATGGATTTAATGGATTAGGAGGGAAATCATGTGACAAGAGTGGCTGTGATGACGCTCCTTCTGCCAATGAAATCTCTGTTTGGTGTTCGAAGCTGGAAGGCATAAGGGAACAGACTGGGAGACTTCTCAGAGAGGGAGAGTTGCTAAAGAAAACTAATAATGAACTCAAACAAGAGGTAAGAATAATTATTATAACATAGTAAAAAATAATTTCTGTTGAATTCCATAAATCTTTCATTACAATTAATTTTTAATTTTTATTCTATAATTTTTTTGACAATTCTCAATAGTTCATTCTTAACTCCATCTGTTAATTGTTTTTTATGGCCTACAAAATCCGTAATAATACCAATAAAAAAATCTATATAAACGAAATCTACTTATAATATGTATTGAAACTAGAATTCCGCATGACGGCAGAACAGCTGGCGGCCTTCCGTTCTACTGCGGTCATTCATTCTAGGTATTTACTTTCAGTGACCTCGTAAGATATCAGGTTACAGTCAGACGATTTGTCGTCTATTAGCGTCAGTTACGGTAAATATTGATGATATTTTATCTTATTTTCTAACATTATCGTCAGATATATTTTTTATGAGTGTCCGACGAAGGATGAGACTATATTTTCTTGAATCAATTTAAATATCACGATTGGATTATTTCCAAAGTTTGATATATTTTTAATCGATTTTAATCATCGATTGATAACCCGACGACTATAATTTTTCAACTGGGCTGTTGATTGTTTTAAAACTGGCGATACTGACAACGTTTCATCTTATCATGATAATATACTGTCGCGAAGATGAACTGCGGTCTAATAATTACTTGCGAGGCATATTGACATGAAATACGATGCTTCAGAAATCATATTAACATGATTTAATATCTAGGCACAGCATTTCTGAGCAATAAGCGAGTACAGTCTTCTCAGAGTTACGGATTACCGTAATTGATGAGTAAGGACTAGCGTACGGATATTATATTACGGATCTCAAAGGTTTTAATTTAATTTGTATTAATATAATTAAAGAATATTAATAGGTTATTTATTTAAAAATATGAACTTTATCGAACTTTTGAAGCAATTTAAACCCCTCATTCTTATTTAGTTTTAATTAACTTTGTGCAAAATATGGACTGAAAAGATATTATATTCCAGAAAAATAACCTGGTGGAAAGTGTCCGACGATCACACCTAAAAATGAGAGAAATCGCGACGAGAGAAAAGGAGGCAGTGGATGAGAGAAGAGAGCTCGCCTGTGAAGTCAATGTGAGTGCAGTAAAGTAAACTAATAAATGTATATTTAATGTGAGTGCAGTAAATTAAGAAGTTAACTATTTATTTTATGTGAGTACAGTAAATGAAATAAATATATATTCCATGTGAGTACAGTAATGTAATAAATATATATTTATTGTGAGTGCAATGAATTAATAGATATTTATTTTGATGGTGCATAAGTGATGTAGATAGTTATATTGATTTTATATTCAATCCAGAGACTTTTGTTAACTGTATTTTTAAGTCGTTCATTAATTTCAATAAAGGTATATCTTAAAAATGTTAATTTTAGATTAATTCATTTACATTCATTTAAACTTTTCTTTGATAAAAATTTGGTTTGAAAACAGTGATGATTTTTAAGTTATGACTTTATTGAATTTAGCGAAATACTTTATATTCATTATTCAATTATATAAATTTTTTTTTCATGTGCAATTTATTTGTTTTATTTATTTTAAAACGCTTCACAACATCTACAGGGAGTGCTGACAGAACTGAAGAAGTGGCTAAGTGATATTTGTGACTGTGTGGGCAGTGGTTTGAGCAAGAGAGATCAGCATGTCGTACTGCTAAACACACAGAAAAGGTATGGAGCAATTAATGGATAGGAAAAGGAAATATATTTAAATAGTGAGAGGATTATTTATGAGCTGCTTTATAGAAACAGATATTTGTATTATAATAAATATTATACATTATAATATTAGGAAGATGTGTTATACTATAGAAAAAGTTGTAACACATTATATAATTAAGTTACAACTGACTGATATGTTACACGTAACAGAAATGCGTTAGAGTTGACTGTTACGTTACACTTCTGTAGAGAGGATCACTGAATCATTAAATGTCTTCTTTTTTCCTCTAGAAGCAATTTTCATATTTGATTTCCATCGCAGAGACGCTTTCTAAAATTCCATTTCGAGCTAAGAAATTCAAGGCACTGTTGTAAATAAACTGTGTTGTGATGAATGAAGTAACTGAGAGTAGGTGCTTTTAAAGTATATTTTAGATTATATTAATACTTAGGTTTAAATTATATCAAGATATATTTTTAGATTCGGTATTTAATTTAAATTTAGGTCATTTTTAATATAAACTTTGATTATTTTAAATTTAAATTTAGATTATTTCAAATTTAAAATTCAATTATATTTAATTTATATTCAGATTACTTTTAATTCAATTTTATATTATAATTATAAATAAGTTTAAATTATATTAAGATTTATTTTTAGATTTGGTCTTTAATTTAATTTAGTTTATTTTAAATTTAAGTTTAGATTATATAATCTAAATTTTATGTTTTTATGATTTCTTATCAAGAACATAGTCGCTTAAATGCATTAGATTACAAATCCATTTGACGTTTTCAATGCAGACAATTTGGTAGGAAGGTATCCGAGTTACCTGGTCTTGCATTTAGCATGAAGAGTGTTCGGGAGAGCGTGAAAAGGCATGACTTTTCACAAGTAAAAGCCTTTTGCCTTTGACTTTTCATTGGTAAAGTGAATACATTACTCCGTACAGAGGCGCCCTCTATCGAGTTAGAAAGTCTGAGGGAATGCATCTATCTGGTACTAAATATTCAATATTCAATGTCAAAAACACTCAAAATTTGTAATGTAGCTCTGTTATAAGTTAATAATTAAAAGAAAGATAAGGTTAAATATTTTATTTGATGAAAAAAAAAAAAAAAAAAAAAAAAAAAAAAAAAAAAAAAATCGGTATAAATCCACGGTATTTGAGTTGAGTATTTCAGTTACTTGAAAAATCATTATATACATTATATCGAAAATATATTATTGCAGCATTAAATCATTATTTTTATCAATTGAAATGTATTGTTAGTTGATAGCTAATGAATAAATAGAAACTGATATGAATTAAATTATACCCAATACATTATTTATACTCGAGTAAGTTACGATCGAATTATCGGTCAGTATCACATCTTCGGTCATATAAGAAAACACGAAATTAATTTTTTTTTGGTATCCTTGATACCTGGAAATGTATATCATGTAACACTTTAATTGTTATTTCAATTGGTATCCATGATACCTGTAGGTATCATGGATGCCAATTAATATAAAAGTATAAATAACTATTATCAAACCAATTTTTCTTATATGAGTGAAGAAGTGGACCTGACCCACAATTCGTAACTTACCCTATAGCAGACACCCCTGTACTACATTGCACTAATCCAAACAATTACTGAGGGCATTTCAGCTGCACTAGTTGAGAATGAATGGCTGTAGCTTAAAAACAACTTCACTGGGTAGAATTAATGGCATTTAGTGCTTTGCAGCAACTAATGCTGATTATTTTGCAGACTCCTGAACGATAGGAACGTGGAACTGCAAAAACAACTTGTAGAACTGAGGAGAGAAGTGGACGAAAATAGAACGAGTAGAGACGAGAAGGAGAAGACTGATAAATACAGGAAAGGAGGAGATGATACAAAAGGGAAGAATAAGGAAGAAAAGAGAAAAGAGGAGAGGGTAAAGGAAAATAGAGAAGAAGGAAGTGGGGGAAAATTGTCACCTTTTGAGATTTCGTCTCGTGGTGCCAATAAAAAAGTTAGTATATTATTTTTTAATAGAGATGGGAGGAAATTATACATTGGGGGAGTTACACCTCTTCGATCATATAAGGAAAGAATATAAAATAAAAAAGATATAAACAAATATATATTATAATTTTTCTTCTTATATGGTCGAAAATGTGGAAACGTTCCATAACTCGGAACAATAAATAATAATAATTATAAAATAATAGAGTTTATATAATCAATCATTACTTTTTTATATACATATATTTTTATACAAATTATTTACTTACGTGATAACAAAATAACAGCTATACCGTTTAATAATTTTCTCAGATACAAATGTAAAGTATTACCACGATATTTATCAATTAATACCTTAGTAACGATAATGAATTTATATCGTTAACAATTTATTGATATTAATAAGTAATATCGCAACGTTATGATATTAGGGTCACATTAGAAAATAATAAATACAGTTACGGCAGGTACACTACCTGCATTTATCATTTTTATTAATTCTAAAACCTATTAATAATTTTATTATATATTTATTCATGTTTTTGTTTATAATTCTTATATTCATATTTTATTTATTTACTTAATGGTGGTTATATTAAAACTCGAATGAATTTTAATTAATTTTACTCACTATTAATCTATTTTAAAAACGGGTTAAATATTAATTACCGGAAGATTTTCTCATTCTATATTGATTTAACTGATAATAAATCGATAAAATGATAGCATACGGTAATTGAGTATTACCCCTAATGCATGGTTGCATATTTGACAGTACTGCACCACTACTAAATCTCGGAAAGGTTGTCAGCCCTGCATGCACAGTCTCAGAGCGAACAGTTGGCAGCCCTGCATGATATACCAACCAATAGGCGGTTGCCTGTGTACAGTATGCGTCAAAAATAAGAAAACAGAAGTCACGAAGAAGGAAATTGTAAATGAAGATGCTGCGCATTTCTTTCTCTCTGTTTCGCCTTTTAATGCATTTATCCATTTGATGCTGCTTCAGCTAATGCTGCAAAAATTTAATGCTGCTCAATTTAATGCTTATTCTTATATAGTTACAGTTATATCGAACCCTCAACTAAATAGTGGTTTAATAATGAATATTTTTAATATTACCCAATTTATAGCTTTGATCCTTTCTTCAAACCCTGCCAGATTATAATAAAAAAGTGACGGCAAGACATTCCAATGCCGCATCTCCTTCTAATGTTAATGTATTCTTTTTACCCCATTTTGTCATTTGCGACAGCGTCGTCATAACTCAAAAGAAAGTATTTAAAAATAAATTATATTTCATTTAGTAAAGGTATAATGGTGTTAGAGCGTACTAAAATGCCTCTCCTGAAAAATAGCTACAGTGAAACTCCTGAGTTATTAAGTATTGGTTTCTTCATAACTTAGAGCCACTTCATATCTCAGGTTTACTTGATAGTTTTCTATGAATAAAATCATAGAGAACCATGGACATTGAGGGGTAACTAGGACGAAATTTTTGAAGTACCTATATCGTTTTCTAAAATTGAAACATAGAAAATTCTTCATAACTCAGGTGCATTTCATAACTCAGGTGCATTTCATAACTCAGGTGCATTTCATAAATCAGGTGCATTTCATAACTCAGGTGCATTTCATAACTCAGGTGCATTTCGTAACTCAGGTGCATTTCATAACTCAGGTGCATTTCATAACTCAGGTGCATTTCATAACTCAGGTGCATTTCATAACTCAGGTGCATTTCATAACTCAGGTGCATTTCATAACTCAGGTGCATTTCATAACTCAGGTGCGTTTCATAACTCAGGTGCATTTCATAACTCAGGTGCATTTCATAACTCAGGTGCATTTCATAACTTAGGTGCATTTCATAACTCAGGTCTCACAATACCCGAGTGCTTCATAACCCAGAACTTTATAACTCAGGAGTTATATTTTGAGTTATGACAGTGTTGTATCAAATGAGCGAATTGTTGTATGGTATTCTAATGCTGGGGTACGGTCAAGAGCCCCCCAGGTCGTGAGCTCCCCCGGTCACGAGCCCCCGTTTCCTATTTTTTCAATACTTATTTACCTAGTTAAAGAAAATGAAGAACTTCTTAGACTGAGAGTTGATAATTTAGTTTGTTGTATGCGCTAGTTTGTTGTACTGCACACTTCATGATTGCTTAATGACCTGACAGGGGGGTTCGGGGGGCGGCACGCCCCCCGATATACATAAATATTATGTTTAACATTAATGAACTACAAAAGTGTCAATGAGGATTAAATAATATAGGTTAAATAAATAAACAGGGGGGCTCGTGACCGGGGGGGGGGGGAGGGGGCTCATGACCGGGGAGGCTTATGACCTTACACCCTCTAATGCTACAGTCAACCCTTTAATTGTTTACTGCAGAATGTTATATTGACTGTAAAGTCATTTAGATGCAATAGGGAGATAGAACAATGAATAACTTTATTCAATTGATTATTTTACAGAGAAAATGAAAACATGTTTTAACAAGTTATGTTCTAACAAGTTCAAACATGTTCTAACATGTTCTAACTAAGTTCAAACATGTTTTAAAAAGTTCAAACATGTTCTAAAAAGTTCAAACATGTTCTAACAAAGTTCAAACATGTTCTAACAAGTTCAAACATGTTCTAACAAGTTCAAACATGTTCTATCAAATTTCAAACATGTTCTAACAAAGTTCAAACATGTTCTAAAAAGTTCAAACATGTTCTAACTAAGTTCAAACATGTTTTAAAAAGTTCAAACATGTTCTAAAAAGTTCAAACATGTTCTAACAAAGTTCAAACATGTTCTAACAAGTTCAAACATGTTCTAACAAGTTCAAACATGTTCTAACAAAGTTCAAACATGTTCTTACAAGTTCAAACATGTTCTAACAAAGTTCAAACATGTTCTAACAAGTTCAAACATGTTCTAACAAAGTTCAAACATGTTTTTTAACTGCTTGTTACGTAATTCATTGCTTGAAGATTCAAATTAATTTCGGAATTTCTTATTTCTTAATTGGATGCAAGAAGAAACTTACTGAAGAAGATATCGAATATAGTTTTTGGAACCTGCAGTTAATTAATTTTGATAATGAAGTTCTGTAAATTTTGTTCATTAAATTTAACTATTTTAATTAGTTTGGTATTATATTTAAGACTTAGTAATACCAGATTAGAATTTTTTTATTAATAAATTTAAATGAATTAGGTTTCTATTTTTATCAACAATTCTTAACTGGGTTTCAAATCGAATTCTAAATCTAAATAATTATTTTTTACTTTTCTTTTCAGTGTTCGAGTGGAAATTCTTTGACTTCAAATGAAAATTTTGAGGTCAACGACATGAACTTTGATGATTTCTTTACAACTTATGAAAAGTTAAAAAAGATGACCGACACTCTACTTACGACAACCAGGTACGTTTGAAACCTTTAATAAAATAAAGATCCTACTTTGTAGGAGGCCTGGGATTCAATTTCAAGGAATTTAATTCTTTATCTTTGAAAAAATGTTAATTTTTGTTGGTTAGAATTTTTATTTTCCACCTGGATTGAAAAATATCAAATATCAAATTGCAATTTATTGATAACTAAGTTAAAATTTAATAAATATCCATTAAATTCGGAATATTAACAATGGTTGAAAAGCTCAATTATGTTAAAAATTTCAATTATATCCAATTCGAAAATTATTCCCATTTTCTAAACATGAATTTTTTTAAATTGAATTTTTTACAGCTAACTAATTTTTTTTTCAAATTAGGAGGATCATGCAGACGACAAACAGAATCAAGCGACCAAGACTGAGATGCTCGAAGTCTCTGCAAGATTTGAGCCATAGGGACGATTTCGAATTTTTTGATGAACAGTTGGGCGGCTGTCTTAACACCAATGATGTTGTTAATAAAGAAACTCTACAATCAAAAGAGAGTGAGTCTCGTGAACCTGCTGATTCGGTAGAAGATTTAGGGTCAAACGAAGAGTTGAATGCGAAAAGTCATCACCAAAAGAGAAAATACGAAGATATCATCGCAAGGCCGAACGTTAAGGATCAGGGTACTAAGCTTTCGGATGAATTGAGGGAAATTAGAAGAATAATAGAAAGTAATTGTACCTTGGTGAGTTGTATTAAAGACTTGAGTAAATTGGAAGACAAGGAATGATCATCTAATTATAAATACGAAGAATTAGAATTATATTAATTAGATATTTTTGTAAGGTAATTAGAATCAAAGTAGGATAAGTTACGAATTATCGTTCAGTACTACATCTTCGGTCATATAAGAAAAAAAACGATATAAAAATTATTATTATTACACGGTGCTATCTAATACTTCTGCAAACCCGGGTTTGCAGAAGTATCAGATAGCACTGTGTAATAATAACAACTTTTATATCGTTTTTTCTTATATGACCGAAGATGTGGAACTGACCAATAATTCGTAACTTACCCTACTCGGAAAGAGGCTGGTGAAAAATATCTTAAATAAACTAATATATTTCAAATTTATAAATCTGTGAGAAATAAATTCTACAACATTATGTTGCGACTCTTAAACATAAATGATAGCCAATGCAAAGAGACAGCGCCACCACACGGACAGTCATCGCATCAAAATGGATTTCTATAGGTGTATTAAACCAAATTTTATTAATAGTTGTGAGTTAAGGATGAAATAATTTCTATTTAACATTTAATAATTCCTTTTAATTTGATCACAATATTAAAAATAATTAATTTAGCCAAATAATTTAAAAAGACAGGGTACTACTAATTTATCGTTATTTTTAATGTTAGATTTAAACATATTATATTAAATATTTAATAAATAGTAAAGAGTTCCTATTACAATAATTTGTATATTAAGAAAATAAATTTAAATTAATTAGCATTTGATGTATCTTATTTCAAATTATTTCTGTTTTTCATATTTATTTGCTATTATTATTTTAATTTTTTTCTCGAAATTATCAGGTAAATTTTGTCCGTAAACAAGTGAAAAAAATATGTTAAAGGAAAACTCTACGGATTTCTATCTGCCTTAAATTTACGAATAATATATTTTATATTTATTAGAACTATTTAACATTATTTTATCAAATTAATTTAACTTAAAAAACATATTGATAGTTATTTAATAGCTTATATTTATTTAAATGTAAATTAATTTTTATGAATGTTATTAAAAGATCAATTATACGAGTCATACAAAAAATGACTATTTATTTCATCATTTTGTGTATAGCATAATTTTGTTAAGTACATTCATACGCAATTTCTATACGCACGCCCCTTCGAATTCTTTAGCAGTAATAAGATGGATTGGTTGGCGTACATTAAATTTAAAAACAATATCTATTATAGTCACCAAAGATATTGAACAGTAAAGAAATGGCTAAATAATTTTGAAAAATTTCAGAATAATTAAAATATATCTTTTTAATAAAATGATTCTTTAAAATATTTTTTTCGGAATTGGCATTACAGACTCAGTATTTATTATTGACTGGAGTGTCCGACGATGGACTTTATATATAGTGATTGAAATTTATAATAAATTACTGTTGGCTTTACGTCAAATCATTTACTTTCGTGTAGGGTAAGTTCCTAATTATCGGTCAGTTCCACATTTTCGGTCATATAAGAAGAAACGATATAATAATAACTATTTCACTAGGATAGGTTGAGTACAAACAACCAACCCGGATTGGTTGTTTTTAACTTTCAACATTACCAGTCATATAAGATTTAAAAATAATTAAATTTATAGATAAATATTTACCTCGTTAGTTGTTAAATTCTATACTTTTTCTTATATGACCGAAAATGTGGAGCTGTCCAATATCTCAGAACTTACCCTACATCTAATATTAACACTGTTTCTCATTGACGCCATCTTAGAAGTGTTTATGTAGTAGCAAGCTGAGTAAGTCAGATTCAGGACTGAGTTTATAGGTGCTAGGGTTATTCACACAAAGCCTCCTGAGGGCATTTCTCACGACCTGATAATGCCGAGTCAGCAGAAAGTGATGGAGAGCTATGAAGATGCATAGAATATTACACCCAGGCATTTTTTTCATGCTACGTCTGATCATGTTATTCGAATTTTTTCTGGATTATTTTTTATGATATTTTGTTATTGGAGTAACTAACTATAAGGGAATGGTGATTGTATTTCATATTTTTTTTAGCGTTGGTCAGGCCATGAGATCAAAAAGTTCCGAGAAAAGACAGGTTTTAGGAATTATTTTGACCGGACCAAGTATATTGCAGGATTTCTGATATTTGAGCTACATTATTCTAGATTTACTATGTTTACAAGGGCTTCTCATGCAGTTCAATTAGTGTTCTTTATATTTTTTTGTGATTTAATGCTTTAGTTTAATATCAGAGTGAGAATTGAAATATTTAAACATCAAGAAATTACAAAATGAATTAGAACGTGCACTCATAGAGCACATACCTTGGCCACCACTTATAAATAACCTTGACCATCCAATATACCTTGTGTAATAAACGACCTTGCCCTTTGACCCGATCGCTCCTAAATCTTATCAAACGGTTCCTTCATATTGACCAATCGTCCCACCAAATTTCAGGCAATTTTTTTAAAATTCTTTTTCAGTAATGCGAATTACAAGATTACAAATAAATCCAATAAAAAACATAACCTTCTGCAATTTTGCGAAGCTAATGAAGACTTACTTTAGTTTCTAGTAACGGGTGTTCGATTCCTGACAGGGCAATGAAATAAGTCATTTCTTCATTTTCAAATTTTACCACCGACTGAAATGAATCAAAATAGTACAGAAGTATTTATTTTATTAGATATTTTTCCAAAGAAATTCTTATTAGAGTTTAAAGTTCAATTTTCTTGATGTGATGTCTACTGGCTACATTTGTCACTGTTTATACTAATTTTGAAGAAAATGGCTCTAATTTTATAAATTGTTGCTGCAATGCTTCATTGACTTCAGATGTCTGATGTACAGGTAAATCTAAACAGGTAAACCTAAACAGGTAATCTGAACAGGTAGATCTGAATAGATTAATCTAAACAGGTAGATCTAAACAGGTAGATCTAAACAGGTAAATCTAAACAGGTAAATCTAAACAGGTAGATCTAAACAGGTAAATCTAAACAGGTAAATCTAAACAGGTAAATCTAAACAGGTAAATCTAAACAGGTAAATCTAAACAGGTAAATCTAAACAGGTAAATCTAAACAGGTAAATCTAAACAGGTAGATCTAAACAGGTAAATCTAAACAGGTAAATTCAAACAGGTAAATCTTAACAGTTAGGTAATTCACTGGGTATTTTAAAGTGATAGATTTAATTTCTAGATTACGCTAAGTTTTTCTCTCGATTTTCTCTCCATTCGAACGTCTCTATTGTTTTTTTTTGTCACTTTTGAAAGTTCGCCTGAAGATAGATAAGGGAGCTCTTCAGAACAGCAAAACATTCCCCCCACCCACCTATCGTCTCCCCCCACCCTTAAGCCTCCCCCCCCACTCCATCGTGCAAGAGTCTCGATAAGGCATCCTAACGTTTGATAAAAATACTTCCAAAGTCCACAAGAATAAAGAGAAAACAAAGTTTTTATCCAGCCTCTTGAAATTATATCATTAAATACTGCGAGAAAGGTTCAACCGGTGGGAACAGATATCTGTTAAAATTATCAGATTCCCAGTGCATTCCCACCTAGGAACCGATGGATCAGTTTTGGAATGAGTCAATGGAAGTGCAGAAATGAATTTTTGAAAAAAATATGTAAAATATTGATTTTATTTCTTAAATATTTTAGCACAATAATGTTATTAATTAAAATTGATATTTCAATAACATGTGCATTGATATAACGTTTATGCGAACAAATAATATTCAATTACATAAATATACAATGTTTCGATTATAAATGTAATATCCCTTTTACCTCATTTTAATTATCTTACTCTACTTAATATTTTATTTGCATAACCAATAAACGATTTACATGTACCTTTTTTCAAACAATACTTTCAGTTAGAGCATGGAATAAACGCAGCATATTTTTCTTCGTCAGCTTGCAACCATTTCTGAAACATTTTTCGATCAATTTAGTGTATCGCTTATAAACTCTTTGAACTGTAGCCTTTCGTACCTAGCCTTTCATATTCTCTCAAAAGTTATTCCGAACTCCACATGCCAACATTTTGGTGCTGCAGAAAAGGTGAAAGATTTTGAATAAATGTTAAATTCATTTTGTCTTACGGAAGATAATACTGAGACCATACCTACTTCTACTAGTGACTCAGACGTCAAAATGACACCAATGGTACACAGAAGGTGATACAGTGTCCATACCTACTTCTACTAGTGACTTTGACGTCAAAATGACACCAATGGTACACAGAAGATGATACAGTGTCCATACCTACTTCTACTAGTGACTCAGACGTCAAAATGACACCAATGGTACACAGAAGGTGATACAGTGTCCATACCTACTTCTACTAGCAACTCTGACGTCAAAATGACACCAATGGTACACAGAAGGTGATGCAGTGTCCATACCTACTTCTACTAGAGACTTTGACGTCAAAATGACACCAATGGTACACAGAAGATGATACAGTGTCCATACCTACTTCTACTAGTGACTCAGACGTCAAAATGACACCAATGGTACACAGAAGGTGATACAGTGTCCATACCTACTTCTACTAGTGACTCAGACGTCAAAATGACACCAATGGTACACAGAAGGTGATACAGTGTCCATACCTACTTCTACTAGTGACTTTGACGTCAAAATGACACCAATGGTACACAGAAGATGATACAGTGTCCATACCTACTTCTACTAGTGACTTTGACGTCAAAATGACACCAATGGTACACAGAAGATGATACAGTGTCCATACCTACTTCTACTAGTGACTTTGACGTCAAAATGACATCAATGGTACACAGAAGGTGATACAGTGTCCATACCTACTTCTACTAGTGACTCAGACGTCAAAATGACACCAATGGTACACAGAAGATGATACAGTGTCCATACCTACTTCTACTAGTGACTTTGACGTCAAAATGACACCAATGGTACACAGAAGATGATACAGTGTCCATACCTACTTCTACTAGTGACTTTGACGTCAAAATGACACCAATGGTACACAGAAGATGATACAGTGTCCATACCTACTTCTACTAGTGACTTTGACGTCAAAATGACACCAATGGTACACAGAAGGTGATACAGTGTCCATACCTACTTCTACTAGTGACTTTGACGTCAAAATGACACCAATGGTACACAGAAGGTGATACAGTGTCCATACCTACTTCTACTAGTGACTTTGACGTCAAAATGACACCAATGGTACACAGAAGGTGATACAGTGTCCATACCTACTTCTACTAGTGACTTTGACGTCAAAATGACACCAGTGGTACACAGAAGGTGATACAGTGTCCATACCTACTGCTATATATAACAGTAATGGTACCATCACAAATGTAAACAAAAAATAGTTTAATTTTAGGAAAGAGACACGGCTGTACTCGAAAAGTGAAGGTTTACATTTATTTTCCATGAATCAATTTAGCCTTTATCCGTTTATGCCCAGTATTAATTTGCACGCAAAAAAATGAATATTTTTAAGATATATAGTTAAATAAAACATTATTATTAATAAAACTATTTTTTTTCTTCAAATTCTTGTGCCTAGTGTATGCATTGGTTCTTAAATGAAAGTGTGAACATATGTTTTAATCGGTCGTTTATTGGAAATATCTCAAATGGGATATATATTTCGTCATGGGACACATAGGACTTTACACTTTCTATAGACTCATCATGACTTACGTTCAATACCCACTTACAGACTACTGTCAGTCTCAACAGTACCTCGATACTGTACAATGCACTCAGTTGCATTATGTGCTATGAATGCAGTTTCTTCTTAGCAATATGAGCAGCATTCCATCACGTCAGGTCCAAAGCCTTCCCTTCTATAAACTGTCGTGGTAAGTAATGAAAATTTCAAATACTGTAAGCACCTTGATAAAATTGCCCCTTCGATATATTTTATCACAAGTCTCATGAAAACTGATCGGCGGAAAATGGGAAGCGGAGCTAAAAATAATGCGCAGCCTTATGAACTCCTTAATAGTATAGTGAAACTATAGCCAATGTATAGTGAGTGAGGTATAGTGTATTGAAACTATAGCCAATGTATAGTGAGTGAGGTATAGTGTATTGAAACTATAGCCAATGTATAGTGAGTGAGATATAGTGTATTGAAACTATAGCCAATGTATAGTGAGTGAGGTATAGTGTATTGAAACTATAGCCAATGCATAGTGAGTGAGGTATAGTGTATTGAAACTATAGCCAATGTATAGTGAGTGAGGTATAGTGTATTGAAACTATAGCCAATGTATAGTGAGTGAGGAATAGTGTATTGAAACTATAGCCAATGCATAGTGAGTGAGGTATAGTGTATTGAAACTATAGCCAATGTATAGTGAGTGAGGTATAGTGTATTGAAACTATAGCCAATGTATAGTGAGTGAGATATAGTGTATTGAAACTATAGCCAATGTATAGTGAGTGAGGTATAGTGTATTGAAACTATAGCCAATGCATAGTGAGTGAGGTATAGTGTATTGAAACTATAGCCAATGTATAGTGAGTGAGGAATAGTGTATTGAAACTATAGCCAATGCATAGTGAGTGAGGTATAGTGTATTGAAACTATAGCCAATGTATAGTGAGTGAGGTATAGTGTATTGAAACTATAGCCAATGTATAATGAGTGAGGTATAGTGTATTGAAACTATAGCCAATGTATAATGAGTGAGGTATAGTGTATTGAAACTATAGCCAATGCATAGTGAGTGAGGTATAGTGTATTGAAACTATAGCCAATTTATAGTGAGTGAGGTATAGTGTATTGAAACTATAGCCAATGTATAGTGAGTGAGGTATAGTGTATTGAAACTATAGCCAATTTATAGTGAGTGAGGTATAGTGTATTGAAACTATAGCCAATGTATAGTGAGTGAGGTATAGTGTATTGAAACTATAGCCAATGTATAGTGAGTGAGGTATAGTGTATTGAAACTATAGCCAATGCATAGTGAGTGAGGTATAGTGTATTGAAACTATAGCCAATGCATAGTGAGTGAGGTATAGTGTATTGAAACTATAGCCAATGTATAGTGAGTGAGGTATAGTGTATTGAAACTATAGCCAATGTATAGTGAGTGAGGTATAGTGTATTGAAACTATAGCCAATGTATAGTGAGTGAGGTATAGTGTATTGAAACTATAGCCAATGTATAATGAGTGAGGTATAGTGTATTGAAACTATAGCCAATGCATAGTGAGTGAGGTATAGTGTATTGAAACTATAGCCAATGTATAGTGAGTGAGGTATAGTGTATTGAAACTATAGCCAATGTATAGTGAGTGAGGTATAGTGTATTGAAACTATAGCCAATGTATAGTGAGTGAGGTATAGTGTATTGAAACTATAGCCAATGTATAATGAGTGAGGTATAGTGTATTGAAACTATAGCCAATGCATAGTGAGTGAGGTATAGTGTATTGAAACTATAGCCAATTTATAGTGAGTGAGGTATAGTATATTGAAACTATAGCCAATGTATAGTGAGTGAGGTATAGTATATTGAAACTATAGCCAATGTATAGTGAGTGAGGTATAGTGTATTGAAACTATAGCCAATGTATAGTGAGTGAGGTATAGTGTATTGAAACTATAGCCAATGTATAGTGAGTGAGGTATAGTGTATTGAAACTATAGCCAATGCATAGTGAGTGAGGTATAGTGTATTGAAACTATAGCCAATGCATAGTGAGTGAGGTATAGTGTATTGAAACTATAGCCAATGTATAGTGAGTGAGGTATAGTGTATTGAAACTATAGCCAATGTATAGTGAGTGAGGTATAGTGTATTGAAACTATAGCCAATGTATAGTGAGTGAGGTATAGTGTATTGAAACTATAGCCAATGTATAATGAGTGAGGTATAGTGTATTGAAACTATAGCCAATGCATAGTGAGTGAGGTATAGTGTATTGAAACTATAGCCAATTTATAGTGAGTGAGGTATAGTATATTGAAACTATTATAGTGAGTAAAGTATAATTATAGTGAGTAAAGTATTATTATAGTGAGTAAAGTATAATTTAGTGAGTAAAGTATAATTATAGTGAGTAAAGTATAATTATAGTGAGTAAAGTATATTGTCTTACGTGTACTTTATTATTACAAGTACATTAGGGGAGAAGCGGGAGCATTCGGACATAGGGATGGTTCGGACAACTCTTTTAAACAATAATAATACTAAAAGATGTTCATAATGGTTGGAACTACCGCTTATTGCAATTGAATGTGTGCGAGGTGTTAACCGTCAGTTATTTGAAAGATCCAGTGCGGAGATGTAGTATTTCGCCCCCGAGGTGTAATTTACTGTTTTCTTCAATATTGATGAAATTTTTCGTATTCAACTGGATCGTGTGTGGACTATATGAATAGGAAAATGATTCTCAATCTCAAAGGTATGAATTATATATATATTTTATCTTATGTTTGGTGTGTTTAAAAAATAATACAAATGAAATTCGAAAAATGGTGATGTTTTCAATTTTGAAGTGTCATTTGGGATGAATCGGACACTTCTGTTTAGGTTGGTTCTGACGGTGTCCGAAAGGAAAACTGATAGAGGCCGCAATGAAGAAGGTATTCAAAAAACATTTCATGAATTCCAAGAAAAGCTTATCTGTCAGAAAAGCTGCTGAAATTGGAGGTGTAACAAGATCTACACTTACGGACTATACTTTAAACATTCGATGAAATATTTAAGATATAATTTACTAATTTTGATGAATTCCAAGAAAAAGGAAATAGTTATACCCAAAGTAAAAGGCAATAGTTATACCCAAAGTAAAAGGCAATAGTTATACCCAAAGTAAAAGGCAATAGTTATACCCAAAGTAAAAGGCAATAGTTATACCCAAAGTAAAAGGCAATAGTTATACCCAAAGTAAAAGGCAATAGTTATACCCAAAGTGAAAGGCAATAGTTATACCCAAAGTAAAAGGCAATAGTTATACCCAAAGTAAAAGGAAATAGTTATACCCAAAGTAAAAGGAAATAGTTATACCCAAAGTAAAAGGAAATAGTTATACCCAAAGTAAAAGGAAATAGTTATACCCAAAGTAAAAGGAAATAGTTATACCCAAAGTAAAAGGAAATAGTTATACCCAAAGTAAAAGGAAATAGTTATACCCAAAGTAAAAGGAAATAGTTATACCCAAAGTAAAAGGAAATAGTTATACCCAAAGTGAAAGGCAATAGTTATACCCAAAGTAAAAGGCAATAGTTATACCCAAAGTAAAAGGAAATAGTTATACCCAAAGTAAAAGGAAATAGTTATACCCAAAGTAAAAGGAAATAGTTATACCCAAAGTAAAAGGAAATAGTTATACCCAAAGTAAAAGGAAATAGTTATACCCAAAGTAAAAGGAAATAGTTATACCCAAAGTAAAAGGAAATAGTTATACCCAAAGTAAAAGGAAATAGTTATACCCAAAGTAAAAGGAAATAGTTATACCCAAAGTAAAAGGAAATAGTTATACCCAAAGTAAAAGGAAATAGTTATACCCAAAGTAAAAGGAAATAGTTATACCCAAAGTAAAAGGAAATAGTTATACCCAAAGTAAAAGGAAATAGTTATACCCAAAGTAAAAGGAAATAGTTATACCCAAAGTAAAAGGAAATAGTTATACCCAAAGTAAAAGGAAATAGTTATACCCAAAGTAAAAGGAAATAGTTATACCCAAAGTAAAAGGAAATAGTTATACCCAAAGTAAAAGGAAATAGTTATACCCAAAGTAAAAGGAAATAGTTATACCCAAAGTAAAAGGAAATAGTTATACCCAAAGTAAAAGGAAATAGTTATACCCAAAGTAAAAGGAAATAGTTATACAATTTGGTTTTTATATTTACACTAAGACAAAATTGCGAGTCAACTTGACTCAATGCTTGAGTCAAGGCTGCAAAACACCAACATTGGAGTCTTTTTCCTTGATTGACTGCACCTGAGTCAATCTGACTATGAATTAGGAGTCAATATGACTCTTATTTTTGAGTATAATAGTAGGATGAGTCAAATTGACTCACATTTTTGAGCTGGTTTTAGGACAAATTGAAAGCTCAAATTTTGAGTAAATTTGACTCGTATTTTTTTCAGTGTAGCTATTAAATATAAGGATAATTTCACAGTGATTACTCATGGGCTATCTATATTTTGTTGGAGAAAATGTTCTATCATTACAATTATGATAAAATTTCAAATACGATGAATTATTACTGTGAATAACAAGTCATTATTGTTTATTTCAATTAAATTAGTAGATCCGAATTCAATCCAATCGTTTAAATACCCAAATTTCCAATGTTTTAACTTTTTTTATGATGTCCAAATCATCCTCACAGCTTGTCCGAAGTCTCCCTCTAGGAAGGAGCATTCGGACACTTGAATCTCTTACACACATTTAGTCTTATAACTTTCGAATGAAGGTTTAAACTGTAAAACAGTTACAATGCAAAGTAAGATGATTTATCTACATACAGAAATCTTTAAATAGTAAAATACGAATTAGGTTACGAATTATTCAGTTTTTAACAAAAACTGTCCGAATTCTCCCGGTTCTCCCCTACCTGTTAATTATTCAAAAAGTTACAACTATGATTTTTGAAACACGTATCAATGATACTGTCGTAAATTAGTAGTTTTTCCTTATAATTTGTGTTTCTTGATTTCCACGAACTTTATGAGGCGCTGTTGATAGAATGACTGTTTAACTCATTTTGTGACGGACCGGACCGACCTGACACGGCTCAGTAAAAAAAATACAATGCGGATGTTTCCCATTTGATGACCCAAAGAAAATTTAATTCAAATTAATTTTTTTTTGATTATGGCTATCTTTTTTGTCCATAGAATCCAAAAATTATAATTGTTTTTTTGTAGAAACTAAATACTTTCTAAGATATGAGGGTTTGAAGTTATTTATTTCCTATGTATCACTGAAGGATTTGAAACTTTGAAAAAACTCGTGTTTTCACGCTTTTTGGTCAAAGATAGCTGTAATGTAGTTTGTTGTATTTGCTAGTTTGTTGTACTGCACACTTCATGATTGACTAATGACCTGGTAGTGGTGTATGGGGGGCGGCATGCCCCACTCTACAAATATATCAGTATTGATGTGATAAATGAAAAATATCACAGAAACTGGAAATATTCGAGATATATATTTCAGGGGCTGTGCCATCCCTTGATCCCCCTGCCAGGTCATTAATCAATCATGAAGTGTGCAGTACATCAAACTAGCGGATACAGCAAACTACTTCACAGTTTCATGTAAAAAATCTATAATGTTTGAGTAATTTCAATGAAAACACGAGTTTTTTCAAAGTTCTCAATCCTTCAGTAATACATTGGAAATAAATAAGTTTAAACCCTCATATCTCAAAAAGTATTAGTTTCTGCATAAAATGGTTAAGATTTTCGAATTCTATGAACAAAAATACATTTTAAACAAATAATTTAAATTAAGTGTGGTGGGGGGGGGGGGGGGAAGGATCTGGTTATGTTGGTAATTTTCTTTTTAATTTGAGTGTCTTATAAAAGTGTGACACACGGACAGACAGAAGGACGGACAGACGGAAGAACAGTCGTGGCTCTTATTATACTCTAGATATAGATAACTCTATGTGCTTTTCAATTTTTTTTCGTGCAGTTTCTATTTTCGATTAAGATTAAAATATTTCAATTTATTATTGAACTATTACATATTGAATAAAAATAATCAATTATAATCATCAAAATAAGCACAAAAATAATTATCAATATGTTAATTATAATCATCAAAATAATCATTACAATTCCTAAATAATCATAAATAATAGTCATTACAATAATTAAAATAATCATTACAATAATTAAAATAATCATTACAATAATTAAAATAATCATTACAATAATTAAAATAATCATTACAATAATTAAAATAATCATTACAATAATTAAAATAATCATCACAATAATTAAAATAATCATAATAATAATTAAAATAATCATTACAATAATTAAAATAATCATTACAATAATTAAAATAATCATAATAATAATTAAAATAATCATAATAATAATTAAAGTAATCAATACAATAATTAAAATAATCATTACGATAATTAAAATAATCATAATAATAATTAAAATAATCATCACAATAATTAAAATAATCATTACAATAATTAAAATAATCATAATAATAATTAAAATAATCATTACAATAATTAAAATAATCATTACAATAATTAAAATAATCATTACAATAATCATTACAATAACTAAAATAATCATCAAAATAATCATTACAATAACTAAAATAATCATCAAAATAATCATTACAATAACTAAAATAATCATCAAAATAATCATTACAATAACTAAAATAATCATCAAAATAATCATTACAATAACTAAAATAATCATTACAATAACTAAAATAATCATCAAAATAATCATTACAATAACTAAAATAATCATCAAAATAATCATTACAATAACTAAAATAATCATTAAAATAATAATTAATATTTCACTGTTTTTGACGAAAGTCATTTTCTAGAAATTATTTAATTTTTTGACATAAGAATACTATATAATATTAATAATAATAATTTCCCTGCAAATGACTGACGTCAAGATGACTCTTACCTAAAATGGGTAATAGAAAGGCTAATTTTGAGTTATTGGATGGTCCCCACTTATTAATCATGTAAAAAATAAAAATAATTATTTTTATTTAACTTTTATTATATAGTTTTCTTCTTTGATCGAATTGGGGAAATTACAGAAAGTTTAATAATTGCATGAAAATCCATACAAATAATGCAACCAAATTTTTTTATTTAAACAAGAACGTTATTCTATTAGCTCTTTAATTATAAGTTTAACCAAGAATAACAATAAGTATCAATAATAACGGAGACCAAGATTACGAAACACTAAAATCCGGATAAATTGCCAGCTCGATTTCTTTAGAGCAAATACGAGAACCAGGAGCGAGTGGTGCGAAATCCAATTCTGCCAGACTGTTCTTTACGACCATCAGCGTCAATTGTAAATCATATTTCAATCCGATCTTTACATGTGAAAAAATGAGCACAAGGTTGCCCTACTTCTCCTGCTTTAAATGTTAATGCAATAAAACTCTACGGTAAAAGAAAAGAAAAACTCACAGATATATGTTTGGAAATTAAAAGCTCACGAGCTTGCAAAGAGTACAAGTTTTTTTTCAGCAGACTGAAGGGAACTTTTCGTTGGTTTGACGTGTTAAAAGAGAGAGAGAGAAATATTGATAAATAAATAACTTAAAGCTTTTAAAGTATATTTGCGTACATACAAATGTAAATGTACATTAGAAAGTAATTAAAGACACATCGCTTCATCAAAATGATTTATTAGAATACATAAGTACTTTGATGTTGGATAATCAGAGTGCATCACAAAGTCAAGCTGCTATTAATATTCAATATAATATATTAAGCGAGAGCTAGGACTCTAAAGTGACTCTTTGGTCATTGGAATTGAATGGTAGGAGTGAAATGTAATGAATTATTGGTGATATTACCGGTGATTGGTGATATTACCAGTGATTTGTGATATTACCGGTGATTGGTGATATTACCAGTGCTTGGTGATATTACCGGTGATTTTTGATATTACCGGTGATTGGTGATATTACTGGTGATTGGTGATATTACCGGTGATAGGTGATATTACCGGTAATTGGTGATATTAACAGTGATAGGTGATATTACCAGTGATAGGTGATATTATCGGTAATTGGTGATATTACCGGTGATAGGTGATATTACCGGTTGTAGGTGATATTACCGGTGATAGGTGATATTACCGGTGATATGTGATATTACCGGTGATAGGTAATATTACCGGTTGTAGGTGATATTACCGGTGATAGGTGATATTACCGGTGATTGGTGATATTACCGGTGATAGGTGATATTACCGGTGATTGGTGATATTACCGGTGATTGGTGATATTACCGGTGATAGGTGATATTACTGGTGATAGGTGATATTACCAGTGTAAGGTGATATTACCAGTGATTGGTGATATTAACGGTGATAGGTGATATTACCGATGATTGGTGATATTAACGATGATTGGTGATATTACCGGTGATAAATGATATTACCGATGGTAGGTGATATTACCAGTGATTGGTGATATTACCGGTGATTGGTGATATTACCAGTGATTGGTGATATTACCTGTGATTGGTTATATTACCAGTGATTGGTGATATTACCGGTGATTGGTGATATTACCGCTGAATGGTGATATTACCGGTGATTGGTGATATTACCGGTGATTGGTGATATTACTGGTGATTGGCGATATTACCGGTGATTGATGATATTATCGGCGATTTATGTTGTTTATAGCAGAAAGGGATCTACCAACATGATAATAACTTTTCATTTATATTTCTATAAGCTTCATATTAGCTATTTTGTTTAGCACAAACTTTCATTATTCTCCATAATGGGAAAAATTCACTTTACACCTGTTTCTAATCATTCGATGATTATACTCTGTTAAAAGTAGGTGCGCAGTCCTATGGCAGGCATACGGCAGATATATGGCAGGCCTATGTTTAACTATAGCAGCTGTTTCTCGTGCGTACATTTACCTGATAAGAATACCTGTCGCATCTAGGAAGTCACATGAAATATAAACTCTATTGTGTACCAATACTTTTTTGTTCATATTTGGGCGGGAAATAGTGACTTGATATCAGTGTCAGCGTTAACTTCGAATTCGAATATTTTCGATCTGAGAATTGGATATCTAGAGTCTGAAATACGGAAAAGCAGAAAGTAGAGGGTAAGATCCGAGTTATCGGAAATGTCATATTTTCCATAATTCAAGAAAACACTTTATAATATTCACATTTTAACTCGTTATTTCATCTGGTAACCATGATACCTTCTGGTATCAAGGATACCAATAGAGATAACGAGTTAAATAAATGTTAAACTAGATTATTAAATAAATATGGTGTTATATATGATTATTAAACCTGTAAGAGTAATTATTTTATCCATTTGTTTAATTAGTTTATTCCAACACCCAGTGAGCATTTTTAGTGGGGCCATAGAAGATTAAGTGGAGTCCCTTCCTATATTCTTCTACGGTCCTGTGATAATTTTCTCCCTGGGTATAGACATAAATAAGAGGGTTTATTATTTAAATTATTATTTTCCGAACAAAAATTTATCTTCAAATTTATTGACATCTTAATTGATATTATCTATTTTTTTAGTTTATACTTCATAACATTTTGAAAATATATACTATTTTGCTGTAATAGAACTTTTCAAGAATGGTCAACTCAAAGGTCCTAATATGAATTCAAGATGGCGCTCATTATTAATGAATTAAAGTAACGTATTATATTCTTAAAATACAGAGTGAGGTGTAAATATTGATCCAAATATAACTGGATAGTATAATGTATAAAAAAAATTATTAACTGTTACATAAACATCATCATACATACTTTCTGCCGCGGCACGCAGCTGTTCTTGTGGATTTTCTTGCCAATCTTGCTGTGGAGAGCGTTTTAAGTCGTCCACACTGCGATGAATTTTTTCCACAGCCCTTGTCCTCGAGGATGAACCACACCGAAAAGTTCAAGGGATTCAGATCCGGGGAGTAGGGAGGCCACATTTCTTTGGCCATAACCTGGGAATATGCTCTCTGCACCAGTTCTGAGGAACATTCGCGGGGCATCGTCTTATTGGAATGTCCGCAAAATGTCCTCACCACATTGATCCTCAGAACATTCCAACATTTTTTCAACATAACATTTGGCGTTAATTTAGGCGCCTTGATCGACAAAATAAGGAAAGACCTCCAGGTTTTTTGCAACGGGAGTCAAGACCTGGAATCTTGCTTCATGGTTCGGTACACGGATTTTTGCTCATAATTCTTCCAATTCTTCTGTCTTTTTTTCGATTATGAGCGAGTTCAACTGTCATCTGACCAAAATAAGAAGTTAGCTTCATTCCATTTTTTGGCCTTACAAATGGTGACAGGGTTCGTCTCTTTTGACTGGTGAAAGAGGACAAATTTAGGTCTTCGTGGACGAATCACCACTCGGTTCTCGAACGCATGTCAGCTGTCTTCGCTAGCAACTAGATCGATCTTTTCGAATTTCTCCTAATCTTCTCTCGAATGTGTTTGATCACTGATTTAGACCGTTAGGAGCGAGGTGTACCATTTTCGGACTATCAGACAAATCAGTTCTTTAATTGAAACGATTAAATGTTTTCCAGACAGACGATTTGGCAATTGAAAGTTTCTGTGCAATAGCGGAATTTGATTTTCCAGCACGGTGCAATGCAACTATAGTTGTTCTTTTGTATGCCATTTTTGAACAGGCTAAATATGTTTAAACTAGATTATGTGCACTCAATAGAGCGCATACCTTCGCCGCCGCTGTGACCCGTTCTCTCCCAAAATCTGATATGCTGGTAACTAGATAATAACCAATCGTCCCACCAAGTTTCATGCAATATGGTTCAATATACTTTTTGAGTAATTGAGTTATGAATGACCTTGACCTTGATTTTTGACCGGATCGCTCCCAAAATTCTACCAGATGGTTCCTTGACATTGACCAATTGTACCATCAAATTTTAGAAAATTTGGTTCAATACTTTTTGAGTTATTGAGTAATAAATAGCTTTGACCTTGATCTTTGACCTTTGACCCAATCGCTCTCATAATCTGATAAAATGGTTTCTGTATATTGACCAATCGTCGCACCAAGATTCATGCAATATGGTTCAAAACTTTTTGAGTTATAAATGACCATGACCTTGACCTTTGATCTGGTCACTCCCAAAATTCTACCAGCAGGTCACTGGATATGGACCAATCGTTTCACCAAATTTCAGGCAATTTGGTTGAACACTTTTTCAGTTAAGCGAATAACAAGATGATAAATAAATAAATAAATAATTAAACGACGGGTAAAATATGACTTTCACGCATTCTGCGAAAGTAAAAATAAAATGTGATGTGATATTGAAGTGCATTGGGTATTCTTAAACCCAATTTCAATTATTCTGTATGGGAGAATAATAATCAAAAATAAATATATAATAATAATTATTGAACTAATAATGATAATACTAAAGTTAAATAATGATTATGAATACTAATAACTAAGTAATGATTATTAATACTAATAACTAAGTAATGATTATTAATACTAATAACTAAGTAGTGATTATTAATACTAATAACTAAGTAATGATTATTAATACTAATAACTAAGTAGTGATTATTAATACTAATAACTAAGTAATATTTATTATACATCTATTTCTTATATGATCGAAAATTTTTGAATCATTCGATAACTCGGTACTTACCCTACACAGTTAAAAGAATTGGATGGGAATAGATATAAACATCCACTAGCGTTGCATCCACTGACATTGCATCCACTAACGTCGCATCCACTAAAATGCATCCACTAGCGTTGCATCCACTAGCATCGCATTCACTAACGTCGCATCCAATAAAATGCATCCACTAGCGTTGCATCCATTAGCGTCGCATTCACTAGCGTTGCCTCCATTAGCGTCGCAGCCACTAGCGTTGCATCCACTAGCATCGCATTCACTAACGTCGCATCCACTAAAGTTGCATCCACTAGCATCGCATTCACTATCGTCGCATCCACTAAAATGCATCCACTAGCGTTGCATCCACTAGCATCGCATTCACTAACGTCGCATCCACTAAAATGCATCCACTAGCGTTGCATCCATTAGCGTCGCATCCACTAGCGTTGCATCCATTAGCGTCGCAGCCACTAGCGTTGCATCCACTAGCATCGCATTCACTAACGTCGCATCCACTAAAGTTGCATCCACTAGCATCGCATTCACTATTGTCGCATCCACTGACGTTGCATCCACTAACGTTGCATCCACTAAATTCACATCCACTAGCTTTTTGCATCCACTAGCGTCGCATCCACTAAAATGCATCCACTAGCGTTGCATCCACTAAATTCACATCCACAAAATTCACATCCACTAACGTTGCATCCACTAGCGTCGCATGCACTAAAATGCATCCACTAGCGTTGCATCCATTAGCGTCGCATCCACTAGCGTTGCATCCATTAGCGTCGCATCCACTAGCGTTGCATCCACTAGCATTGCATTCACTAACGTCGCATCCACTAAAGTTGCATCCACTAGCATCGCATTCACTATTGTCGCATCCACTGACGTTGCATCCACTAACGTTGCATCCACTAAATTCACATCCACTAGCTTTTTGCATCCACTAGCGTCGCATCCACTTAAATGCATCCACTAGCGTTGCATCCTCTAAATTCACATCCACAAAATTCGCATCCACTAACGTTGCATCCACTAGCGTCGCATCCACTAAAATGCATCCACTAGCGTTGCATCCATTAGCGTCGCATCCACTAGCGTTGCATCCATTAGCGTCGCATCCACTAGCGTTGCATCCACTAGCGTCGTATCCACTAATGTTGCATCCACTAGCATTGCATCCACTAGCATTACATCCGTTAGCGTTGCATCCACTAACTTTACATCCACTTACGTCGCATCCACTAGCGTCACGTCCACTAAAGTTGCATCCAGTAGCGTCGTATCCACTAGCGCCGCATCCAGTAGCATTGCATCCACTGAAGTTGCATCCTGTAGCGTCGCATCCACTAGCATTGCATCCACTAGCATTGCATCCACTAGCACTACATCCACTAGCATCGCATCCACTAGCATTGCATCCACTAGCACCGCATCCACTAGCGTCGCATCCACTAGCACCGCATCCACTAGCACTGCATTCACTAGCACCGCATCCACTAGCCCTACATCCACTAGTCCCGCATCCACTCCCACATCAGTTTATTTATCATTCTTATCACTCTTCCTCGTGATTTGAAGGTGGCAAGCATGGAATAAATTTGGGAATGACATAAATTCAGGTCTATAAACAAAGGAGTAAATTGTGAGCCATTTACATAATGATGTTATGATGCTGTTTAGGGACAGCACGAGCAAGGATTTGGGGTAAAACATAGGGTAATATGGCGCAGGATTGGACTACAAGTAATAACATTAATTTCCATGAATACAAATGAAGTAAGGGAGAAAATAATGGGGCAGTGTACCGTCCGTCAAATAACTTAAGCACCTAGAAATTAAATAATCGGTAGATAGTCCAATGTTGTCGATAAGGGTCGTATTTTTTAATAATTTTATTTTATCGTATTTTATTGTAAAGTATCATAATTTTAGTCATTACCGTCGGAATTTTTTGTCTGGGCTGTCCGATGATAGACCATAGGACTAACTTTAAAAATTACGATAAATTATTAATTTTCGTCGAATCGTTTCTCGACGTCGACAGACGATTATTTTTATAATCGATTATAATCACCGATTGAAAAATTATGATCGGTGAATAAATATAAATATTTACCTAGCTAAAAGAATCGGAACTGTAGATCCACGGTAGGCCTTCCGTATCAACTGCTCTAAATTTAACTGAGTACTGCCGGTTGCAATTATCGACACAGAGTCCTATAGGACACGAGAAAGCTTTCTAAGGACTCGTGTCCGGCCTCTTTACGACCGATAACCGATGCTGTATCCATTGGACACCATTTGCTTCTAGATACAGCCTTTACCTTAGTTGAATCAGTGGGTCGTGACAATTGATCTAAAATAAAGATATAATTGTGCATAATTATTATTCTTTTCGTTTTAATTGAAAAATATTTTTTTTATTGAAAAATATTTTTTTTATTGAAAAATATTTTTTCTATTGAAAAATATTGTTTTTATTGAAAAATATTTTTTTTATTGAAAAATATTTTTTTTATTGAAAAATATTTTTTTTATTGAAAAATATTTTTTTTTATTGAAAAATATTTTTTTTATTGAAAATTATTTTTTTTATTAAAAAATATTTTTTTTTATTGAAAAATTTTCTTTAAAAAACTGTGAATTTGAAGTGAATTCTTATTCTATAACTGTTTCAATTTACTTAATGAATTAAATTCCTTTATTTTAACTAGTATATAGAATTATACTGTATTAAATCATACCTAAGAGTTAAATTTTATTATCACAGTATGAAAAATTCTTAAAATAAAATGAATTAAATAGTTATTGTAGAGCTGTACAAACAGCATATAAATGTTAGAACTTAATGAAAGACACAAACAAAATGAATTTTTTAATATTCATTAACGTGCAGGTATCATCGATTTTAAAATAAGAGTTAAATAATAATAATTATATAATTTTTTCTTATATGAGCGAAAATATGGAACCGTCCGATAACTCGGAACTTACCCTATATAAAAGGTTGAATCGATATTTAATTAATACAAAGTGAAATATTCTCTGGCAAGTTATATGTTTTATAAACTTGTTTCTATAGACTTTATTTCTTTTATTTGTACAAATATTGACATTGTTAAGCATGTTTCTTTTTATTAGATAGTACAACATGAAGAACATAATTAATTAATTTTAATAGTCAATAATTATGAATTAAAATTGCATTCCGTACATTAGAGCAAAATATTGTTTCGGAATGTATAATTCGGTTAAGGCTTTATGTTATAAATTGAACCTAATGAAAAATAAAAGATGAAAGAGCTAGCTTTTATAGAATCAAAATAAATAATATAAAATATTCCGTCAATAATATATGTAACTAGATTACGTGCACTCGGTAGATCGCATACCTTCGCCACCGCTTGTCTGTTTGCTACCAAAATCTGATAAACTGGTGACTGGATAGTGACCACCAAGTTTCATGCAATATGGTTCAATACTTTTCTAGTTATTGAGTTTTAAATGACCTCGACCTTGACCTTTGACCGGATCACTCCCAAAATTCAAACAGATGATTCGTGGACATTGACCAATCGTGCCATCAATTTTCAGACAATTAGGTTGAATACTTTTTGAGTTACAAATGGCTTTGACTTTGATCTTTGACCTTAGACACGATCGCTCCCAAAATCAAACAAAATGGTTCCTGTATATTGACCAATCGTCCCACCAAATTTCAGGCAATTTGGTTGAACACCTTTTCAGTTAAGCGAATAACAAGAAGATAAATAAATAAATAAATAAATAAATAAATAAGTGAATAAATGCCGTCAATAATATAACCGTCCCACATTACGCGAAGGTAAATATATATTTGGAAACAGTATTTTATAAAGTGAATTTATTTACTTTATAAATAACTAGTGCAGTACCTGTTGTTCAATCAATGAGAGTTCAATTAATATAACTAATGGCATTAAATTACATTCAAATGCATACATATATATACAATATATTTAATTTATCAAAAATTATTTTTTCAACTCTATATGGACAAAACTCTTATATTTTCAATTAATAATTTTCATGTGACCCCCGTAGTCATGATACTGCAGCAAATTATTAGTTTTCCTTTTCTATTACTGTTTCTTTGATTTTTCTCTTATTTACACCAACTTTATGAGGCGCTGTTGATAGAAAGACTGTTTAACACATTTTGTGACACACGGACGGAGGACGGACAGACGGACGTGGCTCTTATTATAGTATAGATTATTACAGTGGGTGCCCGTGCAAAATGCATGGTAACGTGCATATATTCCTATCTATGCTAATAATACCCGTAGTGTGTTTATTCATTTATTTGGTGTCCGGTTTTACACTACGGGTATTAAACTTGAAGAATGTAACTATGATATGCACGGGAATATACTGACTGGATAATATTAAAATTATTGTTATTATTCAATTTTCAAATGCTTAATATCTATACTACTAATTTCCTTATTGTGTTTATTTATTTATTTGGTGTCCGCTTTTACTCGATTGGTTTTAAACATGAAGAATGTAACTATGATACGCATGGGAATATATTGACTTGGTATTTAAATTACCCTGTTTTTATTCAATTTTTAAATGTTTTTATCTATGAAAAAAGTATCAGTTTATGCATAAAATAAATTTTATTTGAGTTCACTGAAAATGACCTAAAAAAGGGTAATAAATTACTATTGAGGACCCGTTATTTCTAACGGGCGAATACACTAGTTTTTAAAATAAATTAGATTATGCAGAAAATTTAATTTTATTTGAATTCATTAAAATTAGCCTAATAACGGGTAATAAATTGGTATTGATGATGACCTGTTATTTTTAAGGGGAAAGTACACTAGTTTTTAATAATATTTAAGGGCATTACGTATTGCTCTCCATTACATTTCTTATTGATTAGGTACCACTAAATTTAAGTAATTTTCCGTCCCATGACGTCATCAATTTGTTTAGAATGCTGTTGCATAGATCATAAATTATTACATAAAATAGCTTTATAAATAATTACAAATTTCAAACGTTATACATTATTCAAATAATCTCTATGAAAAATAAAATGTGTAACTTCATCGATCAGTTCAATGATTGAAATAGAAAAAATATAATAAAATCCATTCATTTAGATTAATTAATAAAATCATGTTAAGTTCGTTATTATTTGATTGAATATTTTTTATATATTATTTATTTCAAATATTTATTCATATTCCCACCCGTCAATATCAATAAAAAAAAAATATTATATTTCCAATCTTACAAAATATGTCATTTATTTTCGTGAGAAAAAATGATAACCAGCTTTGAATTTTATTTTTATTTTATAATTTTCGTCATATCTCGAAATTTACTTTGAATTTCGAAAAACCGTTGACGCCGTAATTTTAGTGGACCATTTTTGCTTATAACAGATATTTTTTCGATACTTCGAAATTATACATAAATGACATTGGCCATCCTATAATCCTTGACCTTTGATCCGTTTCTCTCCCAAAATCTACTTAAGTGGTTCCTGGGTAATTTGCAATCATCCCTCCAACTTTCATACAATTTGGTTGACAACTTTTTGAATTATGTGAATAACAAGATTGCAAATAAATAAGTGCTGTCTAAAATATAACCTTCTGCAATCTGCGAAGGTAATAAACAAAATAAGGAGAAGGAAGTGGAATGAGAATAAAGATAAATGTAGTAGATAGAGTAGTGAGATTTACCAAACTAGAATATCTTTTTACAGATAAAACATAAAGTCTACGGTTGTTTGTCATGGATTATTGCGAAAATTTGAGCACTAATATTTGTTAAAATTAACGAGGCAAACACAGTAAGTCCAGACATCGATTGGATGAGCGATAAAAAATAAACTCTGGAGCATAACATCCATCAACAGAATGAAGAAACAGTTGATGAGCAGTTGTCAAGGAGTGAACCTTAGTACGTTAACCACTCTGTTACCGGACACTCGCAGTATTCGGGAAGTTAGGGTTAACTTAGGTCTGACTGACATATTCTGACCCACTATATTTTGGGTACCAATAACACTGAATAAAATATTAATAACTATAGATGACGGGCACTCGCAGAACACATACATTCGCCACCGCTTATAAATGACCTGGACCATCTAATAATCCTCAAGTTATAAATAACCTAGACCTTAACCTTTGACCAAAATTTAACCAAACGGTTTTTGGATAATGACTAATCATCCCACCCAATTTTAGGCACTTTGGTTGAATACTTTTTGAGTTAAAAATGACCTTGACCGTTGAGCTGAGTGCTCCTAAAATCTAACAAACTGGTTACTGAATAATGACAAATCGTCCCATCGAATTTCAAGCAATTTGGATGCAATTTTTTTGAGTTATGCGAGTAACAACATTACAAATAAATGATGAACAAAACATAATTTTCCGCAATTTGCGAAGATAATAAGGAGTTGTGTCTTTGTGACGTCATCTTTTCCCATCAGAACTAAAATAAAAATTAAGGAAATGAGTAGTTTGAATGAAAACTGATCTATATTAGTTTGGTACAGTGACAATAACTAATGAGGTTGTATAGCCTTACTCACTTTAATAACTAATGAGGTTGTATAGCTTTACTCACTTTAATAACTAATGAGGTTGTATAGCTTTACTCACTTTAATAACTAATGAGGTTGTATAGCTTTACTCACTTTAATAACTAATGAGGTTGTATAGCTTTACTCACTTTAATAACTAATGAGGTTGTATAGCTTTACTCACTTTAATAACTAATGAGGTTGTATAGCTTTACTCATTATAATAACTAATGAGTTTGTATAGCTTAACTCACTATAATAACTAATGAATTTGTATAGCTTTACTCACTATAATAACTAATGAGGTTGTATAGCTTTACTCACTATAATAACTAATGAGTTTGTATAGCTTTACTCACTTTAATAATGACCAATCGTCCCACCAAATTTTCAGAAATTTAGTACCTTTTGAGTTCTGTGTATTACAAGATTGCAAATACTATATAAATAAATAAATATTGCCGATCAAACAAATCTTCTGCAACTGTGCGAAGGTAGTAATCGATATTCCTTTTAAATCAATAATGTGCAGTTTCTAATTAAGATATACCTTAATATAAGTAGGAAATGTCACAGAATTATTAAATCTTAAACTAAAACATGTTGATTTTGCAATCATTCCTGCTACTACTTTTATCACAAATCTGCCAAGCCAAAGATGAAAACTCAGGTAAATATTTATGAAATATCATGGTAGGTAATCACCCTATATAATTATAGACAGTTTTCGTTTGTTTGTCTGTTTGTCTGTTGGTTGCAAGAAAAATGTCACGCTTTAATATTTTAGATATGATAAAATTCCATAAATAAAATAATTGCCAGGGTAACTAAAATCATAATGAAAACGGGTAAGAAAAATTCCAGGATAGAAAAATATCTGAGATTCATAAAATAAAAGATTCAGAAGGAAAACCGTGACACAAAAAAATTCGAATAAAAAAATCCGGGAAACAAAAGTATCCATGATACAAAAATATCTGGGTTATTTAAAATACGTGTTTGGAAAAGAAAACCGGGATACGAAAAAATCCGAGATATAGAAAATCCGAGATTAACAAAAATTTAGGGATTACCGAATTTTTTCCGACCTGGTTCTGCCGGAGGGGCAGATGACCACAGGCCATGTAATTTGAAGACGCTGATATCAGAGATAAGTATCCAGCATATTGACCCTTATGGACCGGACATGTTGCGAGCATGTCCGAGGTGGCTTGCTGTGTGGAGTTAGAGTTCAATGTGTGGTATCTGGACGACGTACGCATTTGAGATACACCAGAGAGTGTTTTTGGAGGAAGTAAGAATTTTGATAGATGGGTTGAATACCATTAGTTTTGAAGTTAGTGGCGTAAAATGTGAGCTAACCATCCTCGATGATACTGCCTCTGGTGAAATGGAATTGATATTAATGGCAGTGATCCCTAATGTCAGGGTGGTGATCATAAGGACAATTGCTCTTTGTTGGGAGTGCCTTTAAATAACATAGGTATTCCTGCGTAGATTTTAAAGAGGAAAGAATATCTGTACCTCATGGTCTCTTAGTTGTGGGTAGTCGATGTTTCCTCCATTAATCAGCTGCGGACTTCTCCAACTTGCAATCACGAACTCGAGCTTAGCTGTTTTGATGAAATACTTAAATCTGACGTTGCCATTGTGTTCAATATAGAAATGTTTGTTGATTCTTTGATTCAAGCAACTTTACTTGTTGGCCTTGGTGGACTGGGTTGTAGGAGAGATGGAGACATTGCTTTATCTGTTTTTGTGTCTTCAATGTATTCTATGAGTGGGGTACATTCTTTTATATCTACACTGCTTTATTTCATACTTTTTAGAATAGGTATACGAGGTACTTCATACTCATTTATTAATGGAGAGTATGTTGGATAAACTGATCAGGGGGCGAGAGCACGACTGTTATCCGCATCTTGTTAGGAAAACGGAGTGTTGTTGAATGCGATTCTGTAATGGATGTCAGAGGACTGCATGGTTTGTCCTGTAGGTACAGTTATGAACGTCACCAGAGGCATGCGGCAATGAATGATGTGGTGAAACGGACTTTGCAGAGAGCAGGTCTCCCTTCAGTACTTGTGCCTCCTGAACTTGATAGAGGTGATGGTAAGCGCCTTGATGGTATTACTGTGTTTCTTCATAGGTATGGGAAGAGTCGTATTTTTGTCGATACATGTGCCGAGTCGTATCTCAATGATTCCGCGAATGAGGCTTGATCAGCTGCCGGGGCTGCGTAGAACTGTATAAGTCAGAAAACATTCGTGATGCTTGCATATTAGAGCCAATTGCTATAGGGACCACCGTAGCGTACAGCAATAAGACTTCTTAATTGTGAAGTCCATAAAGGGAAATGCTTTATCGAGACAACGATCGATTCAAGTCCAACAGAGAAGGCCTCTTGGGATCCAAAGAGGGAATGCCTTCAGAATTCTCTCAACCGCGAAGGAGAGGGCGGTCAAGTTCACCCCTTCCGGGTGTTCTCAACCCTTCCTTACGATCTCAGTCGTAAGCTCCTAAAGGGATATAATCTTCTGTTGAGATTATATTATTCTTGTTCTTAATGGAAAAATATTTTGTTAAAAAAAACGAATATATAAAAAAAATCCAAATAATTTCATCCAAAAAAAAATCAAAGTATTTTATTTTATTTAAATAGAAAAAAATCAGAACAACAAAAAATGTCCTATTGTTTAGAGGTTCAAATTCTGAACAGTATTTTGGGCATCTACTTTATTATTTAATTTAGGAAAGTACTCCGTTGTTCTCATAATTATTATAAAATCTGCTGTTCCTTTTTTAAATATGATTATTTTTTCTAGGTCTACAATGGTCGTTTGGAGAATCTTCTTCCTTGAAATTGGTGAAGCTGAAGGACGAAGTACCTCCTTTTGGCGAGAAGTTCACCATTTCCATCTGGTTCTACCTATTCCATTCGAAAAATGGCATCCCATTGGTTAGCGTGGCCAAAGAGTCAGACGACAACTACATCTATATTGGTGGGTGTAAAAACGACAAAAAAACTAATAAGATTAGAACCAACTAAATTTTAATTTAAAATTGAAGGAAAAAAGTGTAAAGTAACTATCCAACATTTTTGGCGATTTCCTTAGACATAATGGCTAAAGAATCTATTTACTACTATAACCCTTTAATTTCGCTTACTCAAGTACCATTTCTACGTTGGTACAGGATCTAGTGGACAATAAACCCTTAGACGATAGACCCTGTACTCAAAAAAGTTGGATAAGTCCCTTAACATCATTTATTTCTCTTTCAATAGACCACTAAAGTAAAGGCAGCGCCGTTCCATCTCAGCTGATCAGTGAAATATTCCTATGTTATTCGTACGGATATAAAATCAGGTTCATTAACATCCGCATAGCTGATAATTTACTTAATCTTGGATAATATTAATTCGATATTTGAATATCTAATAGTTAACCGCATTCATTGCTGTTAAGTTTATTGGAATTAGTTTTGAAAGAAAAAAGTTATGAGTTATTCAACAAGTTTTCTGTGGTTGTTACCGTCATTTTCATGCCATTCGGTCAGTGGCTCAGTGCCTGTGGTTTTGAGTGGTAGTGTGGTGTTTTTTCTTGTCTCTTTGGAGCAACACTGCATGCAGAGCCTCTTTCAAGGACTACTGAAAATGTATTATAACTCATAAATTTTTTATTTCAAAACCAATTCCAAAAAACTTTACTTCAAATAATGCGGTTAGATAATAGCTATTCAAATATCAAATTAAAATCCTCCAAGATTAGGTAAATCGGTAGCTATACAGATGCTAATGAACCTCGTTTTTATCCCCGTACGAATAACATAGGAATATTTCGCTGATAAGCTGCGTTGGAATGGCGCTGCCAGTACTTTAGTAGACTATTGTTGAAATGTAATTGTTTAATTCTTTTCCAGGTCTCATCAGTCACTTTGTCGAAGTTATGTTGTTCGGCAACGTTTATTTCTTTGAGAAGAATTTACCAATTTTATCTTGGTGTTGTATAGTGTTGACAGTGGATGGTTCCGATGCAGACGTTTACATCAATGGAAAACACGAAAGAGCTCAGAAAACTTGCTGGAGCGTAGAATGTCAGGTAATGCGATCAGAAAAAGGAGGAGGATTGGTTTTAGGACAGGATCAGGATGAAGTGGGTGGGTCATTCGATGTGAATTATGGTTTTTGTGGCACAATGACCAAGTTTGAAATATTTTTGAATCATGTCTTGGAAGATGTTGGAGAATATCAAGAATATTGCAACAATACAAAAAAGCCAGACATTGATATGATTTCTTCGAATTGGGAGCTGATCAATGTTGAAGAACAGCCCATCGATGGAAATTTCTGTCAAGTATACCAAAATGAAAACAATTTGTTCATATTCACGAATTACGTAAGAATTAACGAAGCTTCTCGTATATGTCACAGTGCAGGTGGTAGTGTCATCGATGAAGATGATTTAAATAGAGCTCACACTCTACTGGAAAACTTCTGTCAAAAATCTAAAAATTTAAATTCAAAACAATTCTTCATCCCTTTGCAATCAACTGAAGATGTTGATGGAGGTAAGACAGATTCATATTGCCTGGGTATAAACTTCTATTGGAAAAATGTTACCAAAACACTGTCGTATGAAGTGAAAAGTTTGGTATGCACCTTTCCTCAGGCGAGAGTTATGTGCAAAATCGACAGAAAACTTCACTTTGTGTTGAAAGGGATTCCCAACTCTCTACGAAATCTGGTTGATGAATATTACACTCCTGTTTATATGATCAGCGGTGAGAAATTTCTTCAAGGGTCTTACTCATCAAAGATTGTAAAAGAAGGATATAACGTTATTCTGAATTCAACAACAAGTAACATACAGCTTAATTCGATAGATAACGAACTAATCTGGCCAATAGGAAGAAGAACGTGGAGTATTGAGGTCGGGGAAACAGGTTCAGTAAAATATTCTATCTCGCTCACCATCTGCAAACCTAACCAGTTTACCTGCGATTCAGGACAATGTATTGACTTAGCTAAAAGGTGTGATATTCATTGCGATTGTCAAGATAACTCTGATGAGAAAATGTGCAACACTCTTCGCATTGAACCGGGTAAAGAATTCATAACTATGCAGCTTCCTGAAAATCCTTTAGCAATTGGTATCGATTTCAACATCACGTGCTCTTCTTCTGTTGATGTCGCCGATGGAAACATCATTCTGTACTTCTCAACTGTCTTAACATGGAATGATAAACGGTTAAAATTTTTCAATCTTAAGAATGGCAAGAATTCAATTCCTTTTTCGTCTTTGCAACATATATGGTACCCCACCGTGACTTTCACTCCTATCAAGAATGGACAAGACCCCAGAGGGACAAGGTTTGATGTCATGAGAAACGGAAATTCTTCTCCAGACATTAGTGAAAGTTATGAAGGTAATAAAGGATAGTGCATACTGAGATATCATTGTTGTTAAGTTATACACAATTGCAATTTTTTCTCTTTAGGTACTCCATCTTGATCTTTTGTAAACAGAATAATCATCATTGAATGCATATAATAATAGATACATATTTCAGAGTGTTTTCAATAGTAAGCACATAGAATTGGTATAAGGTTACTAAATTTTCTTGACATCCCAAGAAAATGTTTTCTCTGGAGACTCTAACACTCTGGTGGTCACTGAGCAGTACTTCAGTATCTGGCAATGCAACTTCCACCTTCAAAAGTTTCCTTTCGAAACTGTGCGATGCAATCTAGAAATCACGCTTGACGATGGACAAATTTGGGATAAGAAAAATGTGTTTGTTGCAGATCATAGTTTCACCTACCATCAATACACGGTAAGTAGAATTTTCCAACTAGATGACGTCACATTTAAGTAGGTTAATACTTAATTCGAAAAATGGGTGTTAACCCTAATGAGTTTGACTATCAGAATGAACTTAAAGGTTTGAGTATGTGTTGAAAAAACTCATGTCTTATTTATAAACCTACGTTACTGTATTTTTGTTAGTGTATATACTAAACAAATATGTACCAAATTTCAAATATAATATTGAACATATAAGGAGAAATAAATACATAGGTATGAAGACATTTGCAACTGAGGGAGCAGAGCTGTGATTGGGTGGAGTGCGACCAAATCACAGCTCGCGCATGTGTCTGTACCCCATGAAAACGTGGACAAATTCGTACTTATTGGTTAAAAAAACTCCTTAGGGTTAAGATCATGATGTGTCAATCAAAATTTCTAAAAGTCAGATTGATTCAATGACTTCAATCCATACTAATGCCCATTTTCCAAATACTGAATCGTTTTCCTGCACACATAATTCCTTTTGTTTTATTGATAGTATCAAAGTAATGATGATAAATGTTCGTGTCGAGCTTTTGAAAACGCATTTAAATGAAGAATATATTGCGTTTCAGATATCAATTGAAAGTTACAGTGTTGAGGAAAGTCTGTTACAAGTGGTACTACTTCTGAAGCGTCAGAGTGGAGGCTACATCATTACTACTATAACTCCAAACTGCTTCCTAGTGATCATAGCAGTCCTCACGTTCCTGTTCCCAATGCATGACTTCGGAAACAAGGTGATGGTCACCCTGACTCTCTTTGTGGTAGCGGCTACAATCTTGGCTCAAACAGCAGCGTCTTTACCCAAAACCAGCTACGTGAAGTGCATCGACATCATCTTCATAGCGACTATCGCCACTCTCTTCTTGATCTTCATGGTACACACCCTCACGTCCTTTTACCTAAGGATTTCTCACATGAAATGTGTGGAGAATCGATTGTCTTCTGCAAAGAATATTAAGGTACAGCCTTATGGTTTTGATGTCAAGCTTTCATACGATGGAATGAAAGAAGATATTTCGTATGCTAAGTACCTGACAAAGGCTAAAATATACTCTGCACTCTTTGTTATACCAGCCATTTTAAGTTTGCTCTTTCCAATAATGTCCTACTGTGTATATTGTGACTAATTTGCCAGATTATAATCCAGTACAATTTAATGCATCAAAGTAAAATATTTAGGGCAGTTATCACTACTAATCTAGCCGCGGGCGCTAGTTCACCAGTCCTCATGACAAAATAATAATAACTTTAATTTGTTACCGATTTGGAAGCTGTCTTTCATAACTTTTATTTTTCACATTGCCACTAGACAAACAAAGTTGATAAATGGTAAGATATTCATATATACAAATATGTTATGTTTATCAGAGCTCTCTCCAGTTATGAGATGCACGAGTGTGTTTGAGAACATATTGGTGAATGTCTCACTATAATCAGTTAACTGTAACTCTTAGCTGCATAGTGAGATGTGCGATAATTTGCACCTCGCCAAGCTCCGTGCAGTGGAAAGCCTTGCCCATGCAAAACTAATACCCATGTAACATTTATTTGTAACTTTGCCTTTTACTTGTATTTAAATGGAAAATTATTCCTTGTCGTTTACCAATGTGTATCTAAATATCAAATAAAGGTTTTTATGAAGTAAACATATTGAAAAGTCAATTCGTTAAAAAATTAATGAGACCTGGTTCTAGTGCGCCAGCTACTAGGTTAGTGAGCAAACTTTTTATTGGTTGGTCTATTCAGATTCTTAACTGGAACTGTTGTTCACATAATCAATGTACCGTACCATAATATTTAAAAAACGTAAATATATATTCACCCTGTAGCTCTTATGTTCTCCTTCATAAATAATTACTACTGTAGGTGTTGAACCTAGAGTAAGTTATATTTTAGAGTTGAGTTTTTGCTTCGATGTTTAACACGTACGTAAATAAATATTCACCATGTGAGTTACAAATCTATGTATCCTGAAATAAATCAATTCTTGCACCAAAATTACTTTCATTGAATTGATTTAACATTCGTATCTTTCTGACGTCAGAATAAATAGTAGAAGTAAATTCAACATTTCAATACCTGGAATAAGAAGACAATACCTTCCTGTTGCCGTGTTTGGAAGGTTGGTTTTAACATAGATCATGAACCCATCTAGAAATATCTGATTGACTCATCACATCCACTTTTCGAGTACTGTGAGGCTAAGCCTACGGCATTTTTTTTCTTTTCTTATCACAATGTCACCTCAGGACAGTGTTTTGCAGTGACTTCAGTCTAGTTTAGATTAGTTTCAGAAGTCAATTTCTCGTTATTTTTATATATTTCATTCCTATTCCTCATACTCTACATCTCTTCCAAATCTGTCTAAAGTGAGTAAAAAAAGAGTTCAGATTTACTCGAAACGACAGGATTAATAGAAAGAAACACCTCCTACTTTCTAAAACCTTCTCATGCAATTAAAAAGGATATACAAATAGTCAAATAATTTTACATACCTTTTTGGTGAAAATTTTTAACTGAATTCAATGCATATAAGAAACTATAGCTTACTTAAATAGGTTTTATTGTCGGTTCTCAAATAGAGTTTCAAATAACGGTTAAATAGGTATAGTTTGCTTTCGTGCATACTACTGTACTTTAATAGTCATGTTTGCATAGCATGTTAACATGGCTAAATCATATTACTTTGCGAGATACCATTTAATTGCCGTAAGAACTAATATTATTAGTATTTAACAGAGGGTTTAGATTATTTTCTGAGGGTGAGGCCAAGGAAAGCCAAAGGCCTTTTTAATAAAATAGAACCTTATTTTGAGCAAATTTGACTGAACGCGATGAGCAATTTGGTGGAATTGTCTGGGCAAACAGTCGCTATGGAGAGTGACGGTGAGTGAGGGTGAAGGGAGAGTGAGGGAGGGTGAGGGCGGAAGGAGGGTGAGAGTGTGGGCGGGCGAGTGAGGGAGGGTGATTGTGAGGGAGGGTGATGTAGAGTGAGGGAGAGTGAGGAAGAAGGAAAGAGATGAGTGATGGAGTAAGAATGAGAGAGAAGAGTGAGTAAGATGGAAAAAGAGAGTGATTGAGGGAGTGTGAGGGAGATGAGAATGAGGAAGCAGGTGAAGGAGAAAATGAAAAGAGGAAGAAGAGAGTGTAAAGGGTGGAACGCGTTTTAAGGTAGAGTGTGAAGGGAGGTTGAGAGAGTGACAGTGAAGAGATGTGAAGTAGGGAGGGTGAACTGATAATTTCAATATTTAATGGTTTACTTCATTGTTGCCGATTAACAAATAGAGTTAGATGAGAGTGAGTGACGTCAGACTAGAAAAAGAACTTACTCTTTGGAAGAGAGTACGTAACATACTAAATAAACCTGGTACTATGGAATATTATTGGTAAGTCCTAACTCAATAAGCGATATAATAGAACACACCCAATATTGTTTGCTGTCCTGGTGGCTCTACATCAGTTGTTCTTAAAGTATTTTTCTCGCGCACCCCTTACTTTTCTCGCGCACATCTTGCCTTTCTCAGGCACCCCCTGAACATTGTAGTGCATTGAAATAGATTGAAAAGCTACAATTAGAATATATTTAGTTACTATTATTTGAGAATTAAATATGCAAATTGAAAAAGTAAGGAAAATGATTGTTATATTTTCATAATGTAAAATTATTTTTTTAGGTAAGGACAATTAAAATCCATTAGAAATTAAAGAAAATCATATAATTTGTGATAATAATGCAGTATATTGTGTTAGATTATAGTACAGAATGAATAAAAGTTACAGACACACAAAACGAGAAATTCCACAAATGAAAAATTCCACAAAAAATTATCGAAAGCCACAATGATAATTAGGTGTTTATATCAGAAAATTTGTATACTTTTATAACTACCTCATATCGCAACATTTTGAGGGAAATATACTTCATGTATATTCTGCATCATATTAATAGCAAGAACCGAACTTATAAACAATAGCAATCTCATGCACCCCCTATAAACAATCCATGCCCCAAAGGGGTGCCGCGCACCCCCGTTTAAGAACCACTGCTGAGTCTACATGATAAAAGACAGTTCTTAACAGTTTAATTAGACTAGTTTTAGGGTTGTAATTCCGTTTTGTTTTCTAAATTACGTCCATTAAAGTAAAAGTTATTAAAAATTTAATAATTAATAATTCATTTATATTGACTATAGTTGTAGTAAGACTGGTAAAAAGAAATCGAATTTATTTTATTTTGATAATAATGATCACTGTTATTGAATTGCTAACTACAGGGAATGTTTTTTTAAGAAAAATTTGGAATAAGGTTCATTTCAATGATTGTACGTTAAGAATGTCTATATTTTAAACAAGATTAGTTAAAATACCTAGATCGAAAGACTACGTCACGGAACACATAATTTTTAATTGATTTTAATCATATTCAATACGAAGTAAAATCTGATTGAACATCAGAAATATTATTGTTCAAATATATAGTATTTGTGAATGATTATTTCGTTAGTTATATAATTTCTTTCATTCTCTTTTACTCTCCTTCTCATTCAGTTTCCTCTTCCAATTCGTTGATAGTTTTTTTCTCTCTGGAAATTCTCAACTTTAATTACTGTCACTTGCGTAAAGAAGACATTGACTAAAAAACAGCTGGAAAACACGTTTGTTTGGCCAAACATGTCTGTACATCATGTCTGTGCAAACATGCCTGTGCATGATAAAATGCACTAGGATTTTACCATTTCTGTGCATGTTAAAATGAACAGGCATTTTATCATGTCTGTGCATGATACTATTTTATTTTATTATATACTTAATAGTTATTTTAATTAGAATAAAATAACCCAAAGACCACACAGTCAGTTAATGCAATGACTGCCAGTGTGATGGCGCTGTCTCTTTGCATTGGCTATCATTTTTCACATTTCAGTGCTAGTGGTCAGGGGTTCAATTTCTCATTTTGGTAATCAAGTTTTTTCTTTTAATATTTGTTAATTTTCGACGCTATAATTTAATATCATTATTTATTGTGATATTTTTGTGTTGCATTTGATTTTATTACAATCAATAACTGTTTCTTAAACTTTTTTAAAATAACATTCAGTGAATATTATTAACAATGGAATAAGTGTGGAAGAATGATTTTCTACTTTGGTTAATTTCCAAGTTATTGGACGGTTCCACATTTTAGATTTTCCTTTTATAATTCCATGATACTTGCAGGTTTCATGGAAATAAAACTTAAATAATAAATATCATACAAACACATATGATATGATCGAAGATGTAGAACTGTCCGCTAACCTATAACTCACCCTATCACAATAATATCTCATTTTCCAGTTACTTTTAGCAGAACTAAGTTAATTATAATCCCTATATTTACCCACCCAGAGAGCCTTATTAGTCCAGGGCCCAAAATTCTTTGCAATTACTTAAAGTTTTGTTTTATCTCATTTCAGTAGGAAAAGACAATTAAAAAGTTTTATTCTCAGAAATTAAAGCCCTCGGCGTTAGAGGAAAAGGAAGAGCTATCTCCGTAACGACTCACCCAGACGAACTGTTGTAAATTCTTATAATTGACTTCAGGATTTTATTCCACCGCGTCGATATTTAATATTTTGGAAAATCAATCAAAGGGAGGAAAAGTTTTATGTTTGTGTTATTTAGTTGATTGTGTTATATTGTAGATATACATATATAACATATATATAATATAAGTAGATTGTTATATTGTAGATCTTCTTTTTAGCTTTAGATTATTTATATTTGGGGAATTAAGATTAAAAAATTGATATTGAGCATCATGCAGTATATTCCTTTTTAGTTAATAATGATTATAAATAATAACTTTTGATATTTAAAGATGAATAGTTAAGATTATAGTTTTAGATGATGAATTGTCAAGAAACTCCACGGAGTTTACTCTCAATATTTTACTTACTTTGGTTAAATGTTCTGTCTCGCCTTTCTTGTGTTATTTATTATAAACAATAGTTTATATTATGCCAAGCTGAAAACTGACTGTGTTCGTTCAAAAAGTAATTGATGGATATAATATATGCATGTTTCTTTAGTAACTGCTATTTAATGATTCTTAAAACAACTAGTAGTGACTAAACGAAAATGGAACATATAGATGTAGCAAATGTGAAATGCAAAACAAGGTTAAAAATAAACAAGTTCGTTAATTTAATTCTATTGTATTTGAATGAACTGTATATATCAGAAAATTAAAAAAAAAGGAATTTGAATATCAGAAAACTAGAAAATAATTATTTTTATTATGAATAATTTCTATTATTATATATAAATTATATATATAATATATATAATAATATGTATATATAATAAATGAACCTACAAGTTTATTTCTCTGCAATATCTACTTTAAAAAGTAAATTATTGTCAATCCGGCAACTACTTTGGTTGAAGTGGACTATTTCCAAATAAGTAGGTCTTGCCCGGTTCAAAGTTAGCCGTAAAAATGATGACACTAAACGGGTTCGTTTTATGATGTCCTTAAAGGAACTCTTTAAAAACTCCTTAATGCTCTAACTTCTGATTTTGTGAGACAATTTAACTTTAAGGAACAACGCAGAGTTTGCATGCAATCCACAATTGCGAAACAGTTGATGTTGTTGTATGTGGACCATCATTGACCTGATCACCAGCCATTGCTAGGACCCTGAGGACCTGCTGGTGATCCCCAGCCATTGCTTGGACCCTGAGGACCTGCTGGTCTGTCATTAAGTAGGGATCAGAGGGGAGTAGCACAACTAAGGACTTCTCATTGAAGTTTTTAAGTCACCAGAGTAAGTTTTAGTGGGAATTGTTTCTAAGATTTGAGATATGTTGATTTCAGCAGTTGGGACTAAGTTATGGGATTAGTTGTGTTTAGTCTAACAATCACTGGCATAGGAGTTAATTCTTAATGTCATTACTGTGCAGTAAGTTAAGTGGGAATGGTAATTAGTTTGCTAGAGGAATAATGTGGAATTAAATTCAGTGAAAAAACTTTAACATATAATTTCTTTATATTTGAAATACAGTTTTTAGGTATATAAATAGTGTATAAATTTATGAATACATTATTTTTACAACTATATTTTCGGGAGACTTTGTACAACGAATTGACTTCAAAATACGTAACAAGATAACGATATTTGTCTTAGTATGACATGATATGTACCAGGCCGTACGATAATTCACAGACTCTGAAACAGGAAGCGTGACGTCATGCACCTGTCATTGTTTCTTTGGATACAAGAAAGATGGATAGAGGGATACAAGAAAGATGGATAGAGGGATACAAGAAAGATGGATAGAGGGATACAAGAAAGATGGATAGAGGGATACAAGAAAGATGGATAGAGGGATACAAGAAAGATGGATAGAGGGATACAAGAAAGATGGATAGAGGGATACAAGAAAGATGGATTGAGGGACACAAGAAAGATGGATAGAGGGATACAAGAAAGATGGATAGAGGGATACAAAAAAGATGGATAGAGGGATACAAGAAAGATGGATTGGAGGACACATAAGGATAGTAGCCATTATATAATGCAGTAGCCATTATTTAATACCATGGCATTACAATATGGCATTAGTGGCATGGCCTTACAGTATGGCATTATAGCCATGACATTACAGTATGGCATTATAGCCATGGCATTACAGTATGGCATTATAGCCAATCCATTACAGTATGGCATTATTAGCATGGCCTTACAGCATGGCATTATTAGCATGGCCTTACAGCATGGCATTATTAGCATGGCATTACAGCATGGCATTATTAGCATGGCCTTACAGCATGGCATTATTAGCATGGCATTACAGTATGGCATTATTAGCATGGCCTTACAGCATGGCATTATTAGCATGGCCTTACAGCATGGCATTATTAGCATGGCATTACAGCATGGCATTATTAGCATGGCATTACAGTATGGCCTTATAGCCCTGGCCTTACAGTATGGCATTAGAACGTTGCCGATCAACACAGGCGTTGCTTTATTCAAATGATGTATGTACAAAGAACCCTAGTGAAAAATGATCTCAAAAAGTGGTGGGTAATCAATCTCTGGGGGATGCGCATGGATCATCGTACAGGAAGACCCCCCCCCTCCTCCCCTCATCATATATAAGGAGGGGGGGGGGGTCCAACCCAGAAGAAAAATTTAATGGGGGATCATGTAATACAATCGAATAAGAAGAATATTTTAAGAATATTGATTTCTAAAATATCTAACATTATAATCATCATGACATTATAATCATCATGACATTATAATCATCATGACATTATAATCATCATGACATTATAATCATCATGACATTATAATCATCATGACATTATAATCATCATGACATTATAATCATCATGACATTATAATCATCATGACATTATAATCATCATGACATTATAATCATCATGACATTATAATCATCATGACATTATAATCATCATGACATTATAATCATCATGACATTATAATCATCATGACATTATAATCATCATGACATTATAATCATCATGACATTATAATCATCATGACATTATAATCATCAAGACATTATAATCATCATGACATTATAATCATCATGACATTATAATCATCATGACATTATAATCATCATGACATTATAATCATCATGACATTATAATCATAAATTATATGAAAATTGATGTTTAAAGTATATGATAAATTACATCCGTAAAGATAAATAATTCTTTAATTTTGAATAAGGCTGTCGAATATTTAGAGCCCTATTCGGCGGTTGTAATTTTCGCACTGGGTACGTTATTTCGTAGGTACTTAGCAAGCGAGAACTTGGGGGAAAAACGGATATGAAAACTGAAAAAAAACTTCTAACAGATGCAAAGCAGCTTGGAGAACTGTTATTTACTGGTCTACTGTTTGCATGCTTCAACTGTTTACTGTTTAACATTTCACTGATTAATGTTTATTGTCCTACTGTTTACTGTGAACTATTTAGTGCTTTATTGTTTTACTGTTTACTGTTTAACTTTTCACTGTTTTACTATTTGCTGTTTTACTATTTGTTGTTTTACCATTTGCTGTTTTATTGTTTTACTGTTTTATTGTTTTACTGTTTTACTGTTTTATTGTTTTACTGTTTACTGTTTTATGTTTTACTGTTTACTGTTTTATGTTTTACTATTTCACAGTTTTATTGTTTTACTAATTTACTGTTTCACTGTTTTACTCTTTTACTGATTAACTGTTTTATTAATTACGGTTTTACTGATCTACTGTTTTATTATTTTACTGTTTTATTACTTTCAAAAACTTGCGGAAGGTTATATTATACCCGGCCTTTATTTATTTATTTATCTATTTTTATACACTGTTTTACTATATGACTGTTTTATTGTTTCACTGTTTTACCATTTTGTAGTTTTATTGTTTTACTGTTACACTCTTTTACTATTTTATTGTTATATTGTTTTATTTTTTTACTTTTTTTATTATTTATTGTTTTATTATTTAACTGTTTTAATGTTTTACTGTTTTATTATTTTACTGTTTTGTTGTTTTACTGTTTTATTGTTTTACTGTTTTATTGTTTTACTGTTTTATTGTTTTACTGTTTTATTGTTTTACTGTTTTATTGTTCTACTCCTTTATTGTTTTACTGTTATACTGTTTCATTGTTTTATTGTTTTACTGTTTAATTGTTTTACTGTTTTCTTGTTCTACTGTTTTACTGTTTTATTGTCTTACTGTTTTATTGTTTTACTGTTTAATTGTTTTACTGTTTAATTGTTTCACTGTTTTATTGTTTTACTGTTTTATTGTTTTACTGTTATACTGTTTTATTGTTTTATTGTTTTACTGTTTAATTGTTTTACTGTTTTCTTGTTTTACTGTTTTACCAATTTACTGTTTTATTGTTCTATTGTTTTACTGTTTTATTGTTTTATTGTTTTACTGTTTTACTTTTTAATTGTTTTACTGTTTAATTGTTTTATTGTTTTCTTGTTTTACTGTTTTACCAATTTACTGTTTTATTGTTCTAGTGTTTTACTGTTTTATTGTTTTATTGTTTTACTGTTTTACTTTTTAATTGTTTTACTGTTTTATTGTTTTACTGTATTACTGTTTTACTGTTTAATTGTTTTACTGTTTTCTTGTACTACTGTTTTATTGTTTTACTGTTTTATTGTTTTGCTGTTTAATTGTTTTACTGTTTAATTGTTTCACTGTTTTATTGTTTTACTGTTTTATTGTTTTACTGTTATACCGTTTTATTGTTCTATTGTTTTACTGTTTAATTGTTTTACTGTTTTCTTGTTTTACTGTTTAATTGTTTTTCTGTTTTCTTGTTTTACTGTTTGATTGTTTCACTGTTTTATTGTTTTACTGTTTTATTGTTTTACTGTTTTATTGTTTTACTGTTTAATTGTTTTACTGTTTTCTTGTTTTACTGTTTAATTGTTTTACTGTTTTATTGTTTTACTGTTTTTTTGTTCTATTGTTTTACTGTTTTATTGTTTTACTGTTTTACTGTTTAATTGTTTTACTGTTTTCTTGTACTACTGTTTTATTGTTTTACTGTTTTATTGTTTTGCTGTTTAATTGTTTTACTGTTTAATTGTTTCACTGTTTTATTGTTTTACTGTTTTATTGTTTTACTGTTATACCGTTTTATTGTTCTATTGTTTTACTGTTTAATTGTTTTACTGTTTTCTTGTTTTACTGTTTAATTGTTTTTCTGTTTTCTTGTTTTACTGTTTAATTGTTTCACTGTTTTATTGTTTTACTGTTTTATTGTTTTACTGTTTTATTGTTTTACTGTTTAATTGTTTTACTGTTTTCTTGTTTTACTGTTTAATTGTTTTACTGTTTTATTGTTTTACTGTTTTTTTGTTCTATTGTTTTACTGTTTTATTGTTTTACTGTTTTACTGTTTAATTGTTTTACTGTTTTCTTGTACTACTGTTTTATTGTTTTACTGTTATACCAATTTACTGTTTTATTGTTCTATTGTTTTGCTGTTTTATTGTTTTTCTCTTTAATTGTCTTACTGTTTTATTCTTTCACTGTTTAATTGTTTCACTCTTTTATTGTTTTACTGTTTTGTTGTTTTACTTTTTAATTGTTTTACTGTTTAATTGTTCTACTGTTTTATTGTTTTATTGTTTAATTGTTTTACTGTTTTATTGTATTACTGTTTTATTGTTTTACTGTTTTTTTGTTCTATTGTTTTACTGTTTTATTGTTTTACTGTTTTACTGTTTAATTGTTTTACTGTTTTCTTGTACTACTGTTTTATTGTTTTACTGTTATACCAATTTACTGTTTTATTGTTCTATTGTTTTGCTGTTTTATTGTTTTTCTCTTTAATTGTCTTACTGTTTTATTCTTTCACTGTTTAATTGTTTCACTCTTTTATTGTTTTACTGTTTTGTTGTTTTACTTTTTAATTGTTTTACTGTTTAATTGTTCTACTGTTTTATTGTTTTATTGTTTAATTGTTTTACTGTTTTATTGTATTACTGTTTAATTATTTTACTGTTTTATTGTTCTATTGTTTTACTGTTTAATTGTTTCACTGTTTTATTGTTTTACTGTTTAATTGTTTTACTGTTTAATTGTTTTACTTTTTAATTGTTTTACTGTTTAATTGTTTCACTGTTTTATTGTTTTACTGTTTTATTGTTCTACTGTTTTATTGTTTTATTGTTCTATTGTTTTACTGTTTAATTGTTTCACTGTTTTATTGTTTTACTGTTTAATTTTTTTACTGTTTAATTGTTTTACTTTTTAATTGTTTTACTGTTTAATTGTTTCACTGTTTTATTGTTCTATTGTTTTACTGTTTTATTGTTTTACTGTTTTATTGTTCTACTGTTTTATTGTTTTATTGTTTAATTGTTTTACTGTTTTATTGTATTACTGTTTAATTATTTTACTGTTTTATTGTTCTATTGTTTTACTGTTTAATTGTTTCACTGTTTTATTGTTTTACTGTTTAATTGTTTTACTGTTTAATTGTTTTACTTTTTAATTGTTTTACTGTTTAATTGTTTCACTGTTTTATTGTTTTACTGTTTTATTGTTCTACTATTTTATTGTTTAATTGTTTTACTGTTTTATTGTTCTATTGTTTTACTGTTTAATTGTTTCACTGTTTTATTGTTTTACCGTTCAATTGTTTTACTTTTTAATTGTTTTACTGTTTAATTGTTTCACTGTTTTATTGTTCTATTGTTTTACTGTTTAATTGTTTCACTTTTTAATTGTTTTACTGTTTAATTGTTTCACTGTTTTATTGTTCTATTATTTTACTGTTTAATTGTTTCACTGTTTTATCGTTTTACTGTTTAATTGTTCTACTGTTTTATTGTTTTACTGTTTAATTGTTTTACTTTTTAATTGTTTTACTGTTTAATTGTTTCACTGTTTTATTGTTCTATTGTTTTACTGTTTAATTGTTTCACTGTTTTATCGTTTTACTGTTTAATTGTTCTACTGTTTAATTGTTTTACTGTTTTGTTGTTTTACTGTTTTATTGTTTTACTGTTTTATTGTTTTACTGTTTAATTGTTTTACTGTTTTGTTGTTTTACTGTTTTATTGTTTTACTGTTTAATTGTTTCACTGTTTTATTGTTTTACTGTTTAATTGTTTTACTGTTTAATTGTTTTACTGTTTAATTGTTTTACTGTTTAACTGTTTTACTGTTTAATTGTTTTACTGTTTAATTGTTTTACTTTTTAATTGTTTTACTGTTAAATTTTTTTACTGTTTTATTGTTCTATTGTTTTACTGTTTAATTGTTTCACTGTTTTAATGTTTTACTGTTTAATTGTTTTACTGTTTAATTGTTTTACTTTTTAATTGTTTTACTGTTTAATTGTTTCACTGTTTTATTGTTTTACTGTTTAATTGTTTTACTGTTTTATTGTTTTATTGATTTACTGTTTTACTTTTTAATTGTTTTACTGTTTTATTGTTTTACTGTTTTATTGTTTTACTGTTTTATTGTTTTACTGTTTTATTGTTTCATTGTTTTACTGTTTTATTGTTTTATTGTTTTACTGTTTAATTGTTTTCTGTTTTATTGTTTTACTGTTATACTGTTTTATTGTTTAATTATTTAACTGTTTTATTGTTTTACTGTTTAATTGTTTTACTGTTTTATTGTTTTGCTGTTTAATTGTTTTACTGTTTAATTGTTTCACTGTTTTATTGTTTTACTGTTTTATTGTTTTACTGTTATACCGTTTTATTGTTCTATTGTTTTACTGTTTAATTGTTTTACTGTTTTCTTGTTTTACTGTTTAATTGTTTTTCTGTTTTCTTGTTTTACTGTTTAATTGTTTCACTGTTTTATTGTTTTACTGTTTTATTGTTTTACTGTTTTATTGTTTTACTGTTTAATTGTTTTACTGTTTTCTTGTTTTACTGTTTAATTGTTTTACTGTTTTATTGTTTTACTGTTTTTTTGTTCTATTGTTTTACTGTTTTATTGTTTTACTGTTTTACTGTTTAATTGTTTTACTGTTTTCTTGTACTACTGTTTTATTGTTTTACTGTTATACCAATTTACTGTTTTATTGTTCTATTGTTTTGCTGTTTTATTGTTTTTCTCTTTAATTGTCTTACTGTTTTATTCTTTCACTGTTTAATTGTTTCACTCTTTTATTGTTTTACTGTTTTGTTGTTTTACTTTTTAATTGTTTTACTGTTTAATTGTTCTACTGTTTTATTGTTTTATTGTTTAATTGTTTTACTGTTTTATTGTATTACTATTTAATTATTTTACTGTTTTATTGTTCTATTGTTTTACTGTTTAATTGTTTCACTGTTTTATTGTTTTACTGTTTAATTGTTTTACTGTTTAATTGTTTTACTTTTTAATTGTTTTACTGTTTAATTGTTTCACTGTTTTATTGTTTTACTGTTTTATTGTTCTACTGTTTTATTGTTTTATTGTTCTATTGTTTTACTGTTTAATTGTTTTACTTTTTAATTGTTTCACTGTTTAATTGTTTCACTGTTTTATTGTTCTATTGTTTTACTGTTTTATTGTTTTACTGTTTTATTGTTCTACTGTTTTATTGTTTTATTGTTTAATTGTTTTACTGTTTTATTGTATTACTGTTTAATTATTTTACTGTTTTATTGTTCTATTGTTTTACTGTTTAATTGTTTCACTGTTTTATTGTTTTACTGTTTAATTGTTTTACTGTTTAATTGTTTTACTTTTTAATTGTTTTACTGTTTAATTGTTTCACTGTTTTATTGTTTTACTGTTCTACTATTTTATTGTTTAATTGTTTTACTGTTTTATTGTTCTATTGTTTTACTGTTTAATTGTTTCACTGTTTTATTGTTTTACTGTTCAATTGTTTTACTTTTTAATTGTTTTACTGTTTAATTGTTTCACTGTTTTATTGTTCTATTGTTTTACTGTTTAATTGTTTCACTTTTTAATTGTTTTACTGTTTAATTGTTTCACTGTTTTATTGTTCTATTATTTTACTGTTTAATTGTTTCACTGTTTTATCGTTTTACTGTTTAATTGTTCTACTGTTTTATTGTTTTACTGTTTAATTGTTTTACTTTTTAATTGTTTTACTGTTTAATTGTTTCACTGTTTTATTGTTCTATTGTTTTACTGTTTAATTGTTTCACTGTTTTATCGTTTTACTGTTTAATTGTTCTACTGTTTAATTGTTTTACTGTTTTGTTGTTTTACTGTTTTATTGTTTTACTGTTTTATTGTTTTACTGTTTAATTGTTTTACTGTTTTGTTGTTTTACTGTTTTATTGTTTTACTGTTTAATTGTTTCACTGTTTTATTGTTTTACTGTTTAATTGTTTTACTGTTTAATTGTTTTACTGTTTAATTGTTTTACTGTTTAACTGTTTTACTGTTTAATTGTTTTACTGTTTAATTGTTTTACTTTTTAATTGTTTTACTGTTAAATTTTTTTACTGTTTTATTGTTCTATTGTTTTACTGTTTAATTGTTTCACTGTTTTAATGTTTTACTGTTTAATTGTTTTACTGTTTAATTGTTTTACTTTTTAATTGTTTTACTGTTTAATTGTTTCACTGTTTTATTGTTTTACTGTTTAATTGTTTTACTGTTTAATTGTTTTACTGTTTTATTGTTTTACTGTTTTTTTGTTCTATTGTTTTACTGTTTTATTGTTTTACTGTTTTACTGTTTAATTGTTTTACTGTTTTCTTGTACTACTGTTTTATTGTTTTACTGTTATACCAATTTACTGTTTTATTGTTCTATTGTTTTGCTGTTTTATTGTTTTTCTCTTTAATTGTCTTACTGTTTTATTCTTTCACTGTTTAATTGTTTCACTCTTTTATTGTTTTACTGTTTTGTTGTTTTACTTTTTAATTGTTTTACTGTTTAATTGTTCTACTGTTTTATTGTTTTATTGTTTAATTGTTTTACTGTTTTATTGTATTACTGTTTTATTGTTTTACTGTTTTTTTGTTCTATTGTTTTACTGTTTTATTGTTTTACTGTTTTACTGTTTAATTGTTTTACTGTTTTCTTGTACTACTGTTTTATTGTTTTACTGTTATACCAATTTACTGTTTTATTGTTCTATTGTTTTGCTGTTTTATTGTTTTTCTCTTTAATTGTCTTACTGTTTTATTCTTTCACTGTTTAATTGTTTCACTCTTTTATTGTTTTACTGTTTTGTTGTTTTACTTTTTAATTGTTTTACTGTTTAATTGTTCTACTGTTTTATTGTTTTATTGTTTAATTGTTTTACTGTTTTATTGTATTACTGTTTAATTATTTTACTGTTTTATTGTTCTATTGTTTTACTGTTTAATTGTTTCACTGTTTTATTGTTTTACTGTTTAATTGTTTTACTGTTTAATTGTTTTACTTTTTAATTGTTTTACTGTTTAATTGTTTCACTGTTTTATTGTTTTACTGTTTTATTGTTCTACTGTTTTATTGTTTTATTGTTCTATTGTTTTACTGTTTAATTGTTTCACTGTTTTATTGTTTTACTGTTTAATTTTTTTACTGTTTAATTGTTTTACTTTTTAATTGTTTTACTGTTTAATTGTTTCACTGTTTTATTGTTCTATTGTTTTACTGTTTTATTGTTTTACTGTTTTATTGTTCTACTGTTTTATTGTTTTATTGTTTAATTGTTTTACTGTTTTATTGTATTACTGTTTAATTATTTTACTGTTTTATTGTTCTATTGTTTTACTGTTTAATTGTTTCACTGTTTTATTGTTTTACTGTTTAATTGTTTTACTGTTTAATTGTTTTACTTTTTAATTGTTTTACTGTTTAATTGTTTCACTGTTTTATTGTTTTACTGTTTTATTGTTCTACTATTTTATTGTTTAATTGTTTTACTGTTTTATTGTTCTATTGTTTTACTGTTTAATTGTTTCACTGTTTTATTGTTTTACTGTTCAATTGTTTTACTTTTTAATTGTTTTACTGTTTAATTGTTTCACTGTTTTATTGTTCTATTGTTTTACTGTTTAATTGTTTCACTTTTTAATTGTTTTACTGTTTAATTGTTTCACTGTTTTATTGTTCTATTATTTTACTGTTTAATTGTTTCACTGTTTTATCGTTTTACTGTTTAATTGTTCTACTGTTTTATTGTTTTACTGTTTAATTGTTTTACTTTTTAATTGTTTTACTGTTTAATTGTTTCACTGTTTTATTGTTCTATTGTTTTACTGTTTAATTGTTTCACTGTTTTATCGTTTTACTGTTTAATTGTTCTACTGTTTAATTGTTTTACTGTTTTGTTGTTTTACTGTTTTATTGTTTTACTGTTTTATTGTTTTACTGTTTAATTGTTTTACTGTTTTGTTGTTTTACTGTTTTATTGTTTTACTGTTTAATTGTTTCACTGTTTTATTGTTTTACTGTTTAATTGTTTTACTGTTTAATTGTTTTACTGTTTAATTGTTTTACTGTTTAACTGTTTTACTGTTTAATTGTTTTACTGTTTAATTGTTTTACTTTTTAATTGTTTTACTGTTAAATTTTTTTACTGTTTTATTGTTCTATTGTTTTACTGTTTAATTGTTTCACTGTTTTAATGTTTTACTGTTTAATTGTTTTACTGTTTAATTGTTTTACTTTTTAATTGTTTTACTGTTTAATTGTTTCACTGTTTTATTGTTTTACTGTTTAATTGTTTTACTGTTTTATTGTTTTATTGATTTACTGTTTTACTTTTTAATTGTTTTACTGTTTTATTGTTTTACTGTTTTATTGTTTTACTGTTTTATTGTTTTACTGTTTTATTGTTTCATTGTTTTACTGTTTTATTGTTTTATTGTTTTACTGTTTAATTGTTTTCTGTTTTATTGTTTTACTGTTATACTGTTTTATTGTTTAATTATTTAACTGTTTTATTGTTTTACTGTTTAATTGTTTTACTGTTTTATTGTTTTGCTGTTTAATTGTTTTACTGTTTAATTGTTTCACTGTTTTATTGTTTTACTGTTTTATTGTTTTACTGTTATACCGTTTTATTGTTCTATTGTTTTACTGTTTAATTGTTTTACTGTTTTCTTGTTTTACTGTTTAATTGTTTTTCTGTTTTCTTGTTTTATTGTTTAATTGTTTCACTGTTTTATTGTTTTACTGTTTTATTGTTTTACTGTTTTATTGTTTTACTGTTTAATTGTTTTACTGTTTTCTTGTTTTACTGTTTAATTGTTTTACTGTTTTATTGTTTTACTGTTTTTTTGTTCTATTGTTTTACTGTTTTATTGTTTTACTGTTTTACTGTTTAATTGTTTCACTGTTTTCTTGTACTACTGTTTTATTGTTTTACTGTTATACCAATTTACTGTTTTATTGTTCTATTGTTTTGCTGTTTTATTGTTTTTCTCTTTAATTGTCTTACTGTTTTATTCTTTCACTGTTTAATTGTTTCACTCTTTTATTGTTTTACTGTTTTGTTGTTTTACTTTTTAATTGTTTTACTGTTTAATTGTTCTACTGTTTTATTGTTTTATTGTTTAATTGTTTTACTGTTTTATTGTATTACTATTTAATTATTTTACTGTTTTATTGTTCTATTGTTTTACTGTTTAATTGTTTCACTGTTTTATTGTTTTACTGTTTAATTGTTTTACTGTTTAATTGTTTTACTTTTTAATTGTTTTACTGTTTAATTGTTTCACTGTTTTATTGTTTTACTGTTTTATTGTTCTACTGTTTTATTGTTTTATTGTTCTATTGTTTTACTGTTTAATTGTTTTACTTTTTAATTGTTTTACTGTTTAATTGTTTCACTGTTTTATTGTTCTATTGTTTTACTGTTTTATTGTTTTACTGTTTTATTGTTCTACTGTTTTATTGTTTTATTGTTTAATTGTTTTACTGTTTTATTGTATTACTGTTTAATTATTTTACTGTTTTATTGTTCTATTGTTTTACTGTTTAATTGTTTCACTGTTTTATTGTTTTACTGTTTAATTGTTTTACTGTTTAATTGTTTTACTTTTTAATTGTTTTACTGTTTAATTGTTTCACTGTTTTATTGTTTTACTGTTCTACTATTTTATTGTTTAATTGTTTTACTGTTTTATTGTTCTATTGTTTTACTGTTTAATTGTTTCACTGTTTTATTGTTTTACTGTTCAATTGTTTTACTTTTTAATTGTTTTACTGTTTAATTGTTTCACTGTTTTATTGTTCTATTGTTTTACTGTTTAATTGTTTCACTTTTTAATTGTTTTACTGTTTAATTGTTTCACTGTTTTATTGTTCTATTATTTTACTGTTTAATTGTTTCACTGTTTTATCGTTTTACTGTTTAATTGTTCTACTGTTTTATTGTTTTACTGTTTAATTGTTTTACTTTTTAATTGTTTTACTGTTTAATTGTTTCACTGTTTTATTGTTCTATTGTTTTACTGTTTAATTGTTTCACTGTTTTATCGTTTTACTGTTTAATTGTTCTACTGTTTAATTGTTTTACTGTTTTGTTGTTTTACTGTTTTATTGTTTTACTGTTTTATTGTTTTACTGTTTAATTGTTTTACTGTTTTGTTGTTTTACTGTTTTATTGTTTTACTGTTTAATTGTTTCACTGTTTTATTGTTTTACTGTTTAATTGTTTTACTGTTTAATTGTTTTACTGTTTAATTGTTTTACTGTTTAACTGTTTTACTGTTTAATTGTTTTACTGTTTAATTGTTTTACTTTTTAATTGTTTTACTGTTAAATTTTTTTACTGTTTTATTGTTCTATTGTTTTACTGTTTAATTGTTTCACTGTTTTAATGTTTTACTGTTTAATTGTTTTACTGTTTAATTGTTTTACTTTTTAATTGTTTTACTGTTTAATTGTTTCACTGTTTTATTGTTTTACTGTTTAATTGTTTTACTGTTTAATTGTTTTACTTTTTAATTGTTTAACTGTTTAATTGTTTCACTGTTTTATTGTTTTACTGTTTTATTGTTCTACTGTTTTATTGTTTTATTGTTTAATTGTTTTACTGTTTTATTGTTCTATTGTTTTACTGTTTAATTGTTTCACTGTTTTATTGTTTTACTGTTTAATTGTTTTACTGTTTAATTGTTTTACTTTTTAATTGTTTTACTGTTTAACTGTTTCACTGTTTTATTGTTCTATTGTTTTACTGTTTTATTGTTTTACTGTTTTATTGTTCTACTGTTTTATTGTTTTATTGTTTAATTGTTTTACTGTTTTATTGTATTACTGTTTAATTATTTTACTGTTTTATTGTTCTATTGTTTTACTGTTTAATTGTTTCACTGTTTTATTGTTTTACTGTTTAATTGTTTTACTGTTTAATTGTTTCACTTTTTAATTGTTTTACTGTTTAATTGTTTCACTGTTTTATTGTTTTACTGTTTTTTTGTTCTACTATTTTATTGTTTAATTGTTTTACTGTTTTATTGTTCTATTGTTTTACTGTTCAATTATTTCACTGTTTTATTGTTTTACTGTTTAATTGTTTTACTTTTTAATTGTTTTACTGTTTAATTGTTTCACTGTTTTATTGTTCTATTGTTTTACTGTTTAATTGTTTCACTTTTTAATTGTTTTACTGTTTAATTGTTTCACTGTTTTATTGTTCTATTATTTTACTGTTTAATTGTTTCACTGTTTTATCGTTTTACTGTTTAATTGTTCTACTGTTTTATTGTTTTACTGTTTAATTGTTTTACTTTTTAATTGTTTTACTGTTTAATTGTTTCACTGTTTTATTGTTCTATTGTTTTACTGTTTAATTGTTTCACTGTTTTATCGTTTTACTGTTTAATTGTTCTACTGTTTAATTGTTTTACTGTTTTGTTGTTTTACTGTTTTATTGTTTTACTGTTTTATTGTTTTACTGTTTAATTGTTTTACTGTTTTGTTGTTTTACTGTTTTATTGTTTTACTGTTTAATTGTTTCACTGTTTTATTGTTTTACTGTTTAATTGTTTTACTGTTTAATTGTTTTACTGTTTAACTGTTTTACTGTTTAATTGTTTTACTGTTTAATTGTTTTACTTTTTAATTGTTTTACTGTTAATTTTTTTTACTGTTTTATTGTTCTATTGTTTTACTGTTTAATTGTTTCACTGTTTTAATGTTTTACTGTTTAATTGTTTTACTGTTTAATTGTTTTACTTTTTAATTGTTTTACTGTTTAATTGTTTCACTGTTTTATTGTTTTACTGTTTAATTGTTTTACTGTTTAATTGTTTTACTTTTTAATTGTTTTACTGTTTAATTGTTTCACTGTTTTATGGTTTTACTTTTTGATTGTTTTACTGTTTTATTGTTTTACTGTTTAATTGTTTTACTGTTTAATTGTTTTACTGTTTTATTGTTTTACTGTTTAATTGTTTTACTGTTTAATTGTTTTACTGTTTAATTGTTTTACTGTTTAATTGTTTTACTTTTTAATTGTTTTACTGTTTAATTGTTTCACTGTTTTATTGTTTTACTGTTTAATTGTTTTACTGTTTAATTGTTTTACTGTTTAATTGTTTTACTGTTTAATTGTTTCACTGTTTTATTGTTTTACTGTTTTACTGTTTTACTGTTCTATTTTTTTACTGTTTTATTGTTTTACTGTTTATTTGTTTTACTGTTTGATTGTTTTACTGTTTTATTGTTTTACTGTTTAATTGTTTTACTGTTTAATTGTTTTACTGTTTAATTGTTTTACTTTTTAATTGTTTTACTGTTTAATTGTTTCACTGTTTTATTGTTTTACTGTTTAATTGTTTTACTGTTTAATTTTTTTACTGTTTAATTGTTTTACTGTTTAATTGTTTTACTGTTTAATTGTTTTACTGTTTAATTGTTTTACTTTTTAATTGTTTTACTGTTTAATTGTTTCACTGTTTTATTGTTTTACTGTTTTATTGTTTTACTGTTTAATTGTTTTATTGTTTAATTGTTTAATTGTTTTACTGTTTTACTTTTTAATTGTTTTACTGTTTAATTGTTTTACTGTTTTATTGTTTTATTGTTTAATTGTTTAACTGTTTTATCGTTTTACTGTTTTACTGTTTTATTGTTTTATTGTTTTATTGTTTAATTTTTTAATTGTTTAATTGTTTTACTGTTTTACTTTTTAATTGTTTTACTGTTTTATTGTTTTACTGTTTTACTGTTTTATTGTTTTACTGTTTTACTGTTTTACTGTTTTATTGTTTTATTGTTTAATTGTTTAATTGTTTTACTGTTTTACTTTTTAATTGTTTTACTGTTTTATTGTTTTACTGTTTAATTGTTTTACTTTTTAATTGTTTTACTGTTTTATTGTTTTACTGTTTTACTGTTTTACTGTTTTACTGTTTTATTGTTTTACTGTTTTATTGTTTTACTGTTTTATTTTTTTATTGTTTTACTGTTTAATTGTTTTACTGTTTTATTGTTTTATTGATTTACTGTTTTACTTTTTAATTGTTTTACTGTTTTATTGTTTTACTGTTTTATTGTTTTACTGTTTTATTGTTTTACTGTTTTATTGTTTCATTGTTTTACTGTTTTATTGTTTTATTGTTTTACTGTTTAATTGTTTTCCGTTTTATTGTTTTACTGTTATACTGTTTTATTGTTTAATTATTTAACTGTTTTATTGTTTTACTGTTTAATTGTTTTACTGTTATACTGTTATACTGTTTTATTGTTTTACTTTTTTATTATTTTACTGTTTTCTTATTTTTTTGTTTTACTGTTTATTTGTTTTACTGTTTTATTGTTTTATTGTTTAATTGTTTAATTGTTTAATTGTTTTACTGTTTTACTTTTTAATTGTTTTACTGTTTTATTGTTTTACTGTTTAATTGTTTTACTTTTTGAATGTTTTACTGTTTTATTGTTTTACTGTTTTACTGTTTTACTGTTTTACTGTTTTATTGTTTTATTGTTTTATTGTTTTACTGTTTTATTGTTTTACTGTTTTATTTTTTTATTGTTTTACTGTTTAATTGTTTTACTGTTTTATTGTTTTATTGATTTACTGTTTTACTTTTTAATTGTTTTACTGTTTTATTGTTTTACTGTTTTATTGTTTTACTGTTTTATTGTTTTACTGTTTTATTGTTTCATTGTTTTACTGTTTTATTGTTTTATTGTTTTACTGTTTAATTGTTTTCTGTTTTATTGTTTTACTGTTATACTGTTTTATTGTTTAATTATTTAACTGTTTTATTGTTTTACTGTTTAATTGTTTTACCGTTATACTGTTTTATTGTTTTATTGTTTTACTTTTTTATTATTTTACTGTTTTCTTATTTTTTTGTTTTACTGTTTATTTGTTTTACTTTTTTATTGTTTTATTGTTTTATTGTTTTATTGTTTTACTGTTTTATTTTTTTATTGTTTTACTGTTTAATTGTTTTACTGTTTTATTGTTTTATTGATTTACTGTTTTACTTTTTAATTGTTTTACTGTTTTATTGTTTTACTGTTTTATTGTTTTACTGTTTTATTGTTTTACTGTTTTATTGTTTTACTGTTTTATTGTTTCATTGTTTTACTGTTTTATTGTTTTATTGTTTTACTGTTTTACTGTTTAATTGTTTTCCGTTTTATTTTTTTACTGTTATACTGTTTTTATTGTTTAATTATTTAACTCTTTTATTGTTTTACTGTTTAATTGTTTTACTGTTATACTGTTTTATTGTTTTATTGTTTTACTTTTTTATTATTTTACTGTTTTCTTATTTTTTTGTTTTACTGTTTATTTGTTTTACTTTTTTATTGTATTATTGTTTTATTATTTTAGTATTTTCCTATCTAATTGTTTTCCTATTTTATTGTTTTACTGGTTTATTGTTTCACTGTTTTATTGTTTTACTGTTTATTGTTTTACTGTTTTATTGTTTTATTGTATTATTGTTTTACTGTTTATTGTTTTACTGTTTTATTGTTTTACTGTTTTATTGTTTTACTGTTTATTGTTTTACTGTTTTACTGTTTTATTGTTTTATTGTATTATTGTTTTACTGTTCATTGTTTTACTGTTTTATTGTTTTACTGTTTTATCGTTTTACTGTTTTATTGTTTTACTGTTTTGTTGTTTTTCTGTTTACTGTATTATTATTTACTGTTTATTGTTTTAATGTTTACTGTATTATTATTATTTACTGTTTTACTGTATAATTGTTTTAGTGTTTAATTGGGTGACTGGTATATTCCACCATAGGTATTTTCCTCCATAGGTATAATCGACCCCGGGAACTTCCACCATAGGTATATTCCACCATAGGTATTTTCCTCCATAGGTATAATCGACCCCGGGAACTTCCACCATAGGTATATTCCACCATAGGTATTTTCCTCCATAGGTATAATCGACCCCGGGAACTTCCACCATAGGTATATTCCACCTTAGGTATAATCGACCCCGGGAACTTCCACCCCACTTTACGGGTGAGGCTTGTTAGTTATTAATTTTATTCATTAATAAAATACTAAATAATTTTCATTTTCATTGTAGTAAATTAAACCTTTTGTTGTGTTCACAAGCTGTACATTTTTCACTATACATGTGATAGAACAGGAGAAAGAAAGGTTGTATGAACGCACTTCAATCACAAGCTTATTTTCTTCCCTATCGCCAACGCAACAGCGATATTAACTGTAAGATGATGTCATATAATAGTTAATTTTTTTTTTTATTTATTTAAAATTTGGTATCTTGACCTTGAGTAAAAGTGGTGTAAAATGGTTTTTGACTGAAATTTTCTTTCTACTCCTTTTACATGATTTTTTTGACCATGTTTTGATGGGGATGCGGGGGACTATTGCACAGAGTTTTAAGACTGGGGTATCATTGCCTTTTTTACATGGAGAGATTTTGACCACAGAAGTTTTTGTCCTAGAATCCAAACAACAACTTATAAGCAAAAAGCGAAAACATTGAATAGGTTGTCTCTGTCAGTCGACCCCCTCCACACCTCTCCGAACCATTGTTGTAAAAGCGTATACTGAAGTTTCATGTTAAAACGGAATTGATATTAAATGGTTCAACATTTAAACATCGAAATAAATTACCAATCTATGAATATTTGTATTTTTGTCTATTAGAATAAAGTTCAAAATGAATGTCGCAGGATATCGTCTGAGTTATTTTACATGGTTACGCAGTATTTAACAAATGGTCATCTGAAAATAAAAACTTTGACTTTTTATTGTAACCCTATTGAGCATTGTCACAGGGAGCATTGTCATTTTAGTGTTTAATTGTTTTACTATTATATTGTTTCCTGTTTGTTGTTTTTCTATTTATTGTTTTACTATTTAATAGTTTTACTGTTTAATTGTTTTATGTTTAATTGTTTTACTGTTTACTATTTATTTGTTTTACTGTTTTCAGTTTTTTCTCATGCATGGTAAAAAAAACACTACATTTTCACCAATATACAGTGCATTTATTTTCTGCATTATAGGTACATTTTAGCTCGGTAGGATTATTCCTACGGGACCATCTTGGCCAGAAACCTCCCCTCCATAACTTAGAGTAAAAGCAATCGAGTGGTCCAGGATTTTATGGACCCTGTGAGTTTAATTTGGACCACTTAATTACTTGTATTTTCCCAGAAAGTCTACGGAGAATTCACAGAATGTTCATTACAGGGTTTTTAGTGCGAAAAAACAGGTGTTCCAATAGTGACTCGGTTTCTCTTCTTGAACTGAATGGGTTAATAAATTACTGAAGTGGCACCCCATTGAACATGCGAGTGACTTGAAAAAGGTGTGTCTAATTTAATAAATATTAATCAATTAATAATATTAAATGTTTGGACTAGAGTCGTTACAATTTCAGTGATTTGTTTTTTGTCACCATTGGTTTGATCGATTAAATTAAAAATTAAATTATCAAATAACGTCTTCAGAAACTGTTGGTTGATCTTAGTAAATATTCAATAGTTATTCGAATTTGAGAAATGTATACACTATACTAATTAATAAACGATATCTAAAATTATTATTATGAATATTAAAAACATTCTTTGAATAACATTTGTGGGAATGAAACAAGATGGCGACAGTGACTTGCAAAAAACTTGAGTTATTTATCACTAGATGCCACTTGTTTATAAATAGATCATTTTTTCATTACTAATCATTATTCAGAATAATAAAATTTATCATTTTACCATTATTAATAATGATTATTAATTACCTTCGCAATCTTGCGGAAGGTTATATTTTCATCGGAATTTATTTATTTTTCATCTTGTTATTCGCTTAACTGAAAAAGTGTTCTATGAAATTGCCTGAAATTTAGTGAAACGATTGGTCCATGTCCAGTGACCTGCTGGTAGTCTTTTGGGAGTGACGTGGTCAAAGGTCAAGGTCATGGTCATTTATAACTCAAAAAGTATCGAACCATTTTGCATGAAACTTTGTGGAACGATTGGTCAATATTCAGGAACCATTTTGATAGATTTTGGGAGTGATCGGGTCAAAGGTCAAAGATCAAGGTCAAGGCCATTTGTAACTCAAAAAGTATTCAACCAAATTGTCTGAAATTTGATGGTACAATTGGTCAATGACCAGGAACGATCTGGTAAAATTTTGGAAGTGATCCGGTCAAAGGTCAAGGTCAAGGTCATTTATAACTTAAAAGGTATAGTACCATATTGCATGAAACTTGGTGGGACGATTGGTTATTATCCAGTTAGCAGTTTCCTTAATTTTGAGAGAGAACGGGTCAAAGCGGAGGTGAAGGTATGCGCTCTACCGAGTACACATAATCTATTTATTCAATATATTGATTATAAATTAATGAAGATTTCATTATGTACAAATTTTAATAAAGTTTGAGCTTTCTTTTTTGTGAAGATTAGCAGTGAATTTAATATGTATTCTAAAAATGACTAATTTTTACCATCAATAAATAATAATTCACATTTAAATGAATTTTTCTGTATTTCAGAATAAATTATTTCCATTAAAAAAGACACGAATAAAAGCAGTTACGTTTTTCTTTTATCATCCCTTACATTTCCTTAAATTTTCTCTAAAATATTAATCTAAGAATATAAATTAACGTCAAAACTATAAACTTCAAACCTAAGTTCTTTAGACGTCATGGAACGTCCTTTAACGTCTTGGAACGTCATGGAACATGATATTTCCTAACATACGATATGGAACTCATCCACCAGCAGGCAGAAATCCACCAGACTTACCTGACAGTGATCACAATGATGCTAACTACCAGGTTTCTGTCAGCTTTCTATTTTCCATTTCAATGGCGAATGTCACAAGAAGACAATTTACAGTCTTATTTCGTTACGCTTTTCATTATTTTTCTTTAGGTAAAAGACATCGAAAATCTCGCAAAAAGCGAGTCCAAGTTACGGCAGCATCACCGTAAAGTTACTTGGCCTGATAATTGAGATATAAAAGGCATTGAAATAGATTCTATCATTTTATTCTAGGCTGACTTTACTTGGAATATTGGCAATATATTTTGAAACAAAATAATATTTTAAAAGATTAAAATGTGCTCCTTTTAATCTAAAACTCTAAAATAATACCTATAGCTAACCAAGATAATTACAATCTTAATGGTATAGGGTAAGTTATGAATTATCGGTCAGTTTCACATCTTCGGTCATATAAGAAAGAACAATATAATAATTATTAAAGTTTTATTTTAAATGGTATCCATGATACCTGCATGTATCACTGATACAAAATAAATTAAATAATAATTATTACATCTCTTCTTCTCATATGACCGAAGATGTGAAACTGACCGATAATTCATAACTTCTATTTTCTATTTCAACAGTCAGGCCAAGGGTGACTCTAGGTGGCTTTTCTTGAAGTCTTCTGACAGTAATGAGAATTTTTCTTTGGACGATGGAGCTAATTGAAATTTGGAAAGTTGGACCCATTCACAGAGGCTCTGTTGGTTATATGGCCACTGTGGAAAGTATATGTACATTTATATGTGCCGCGTATATAATATCATTAAATTCAAGAGGTTGAGAGGAGGAAGAACTTATTCTAAAACTCATTCCATTTTGGGGAAGTTAATTAATTTATTGTGTAACTATTGTTAGTTAAATAATTATAATTTGTGATATAACCAAATTTGCAGATATAAATTTAGTGAAATTGAGAATAATAAATAAATGAATAAATATTTGTAAGAGTATCTATTCATTAGAGTGAATAAGTCTCCAGTAGTGAATAGAGACACTATTCAATAGAGTGAATAAGTCTCCATTAGTGAATAGAGACACTATTCAATAGAGTGAATAAGTCTCCATTAGTGAATAGAGACACTATTATATTGAGTGAATGGTGTCTCACTCTGTTGAATAGAGTGAATAGTGTCTTTATTCACTCTATTCAATATCGTGGGTCAATATGATGCACACTGGGTGTAATAAACTGTATGGATTGTTCCAATAGAATTTAAATGAACTGAATTAATATATATATTGAAAACCACTGTGAAGCATATTACAGTATTGGAATCAGAAACATGGAGGTACTATTGGCTAGTGAAGTTCTTGATGTATCAGTACTATCAGTCTAGTAAGTTCTGGGCATATCAGTACCATCAGTCTAGTAAGTTCTGGACATATCAGTACCATCAGTCTAGTAAGTTCTGGACATATCAGTACCATCAGTCTAGTAAGTTCTGGGCATATCAGTACCATCAGTCTAGTAAGTTCTGGGCATATCAGTACCATAAGTCTAGTAAGTTCTGGGCATATCAGTACCATCAGTCTAGTAAGTTCTGGACATACCAGTACCATCAGTCTAGTAAGTTCAAGGCATATCAGTACCATCAGTCTAGTAAGTTCTGGACATATCAGTACCATCAGTCTAGTAAGTTCTGGACATATCAGTACCATCAGTCTAGTAAGTTCTGGGCATATCAGTACCATCAGTCTAGTAAGTTCTGGGCATATCAGTACAATCAGTCTAGTAAGTTCTGGGCATATCAGTACCATCAGTCTAGTAAGTTCTGGACATATCAGTACCATCAGTTAAGTAAAAATAGAAGCTTTTGGTGGGTTATCACATAATATATTAAATTATTATACCTTTAATATAAAGATACTATAAATGTTATTCGAGAAGTCCATATGAATATTAATACATTATTGATGTATGTAAGGCAAATAGATGACCAATGACACGATATTGGATAGCAATGGATTTAATTAATGTAATAGATAAATGAATAAGAGTATTATTTACAACATTTGATGGTTGTTTTAACCACTTCACTGTTTGAATTATTTACAACATTTGATGGTTGTTTCAACCCCTTCACTGTTTGAATTATTTACAACATTTGATGGTTGTTTTACCTCTTAATTATTTATAACATTTTTTTTTAAATATATTATCTCCACCTTATATAGAATGAAACAATGTACTGTAAAATCCAAATTTAAATTATAATACTTTATGTTCTTCAACATTGCTCCTTTCTTTTTTAATCGTTAATTATGATTTTTAGAAACTGAAAATAAAAGATAAGAATTTTCATTGATGAAAGTAAAAAAAATTATAATAGCACCAATCCCTTATATATAACCCCTAATTGGGGAATTTTCGGGCAAGGAAATCACTGTTGCCGTTTATGGGATTTGTTGAGTTAAAAAAAAAATCCAATTTACATGCAGAGATAAAAAAAGATGCACCAACATACCAATTTTACGTGTGTCATAACGGTTCATATACGATAAGACAAAAGCTGTCAACCTTTTACGTATTAGTGTGTCGATTTTAGGAAAGAGAGTAAACCTTGGAAAAGTGTGTCACCACGACACATAAATGACACACTTTTTCATTTAGTGTGTTAAAATAATGCGTTATCGCATTGAAGTGAAATAGTGACAAAAAAACATACCAGGTGTGTCATTTTAACACATGATATATACAAACTTATCATAATAATCAAATTGTCAGTGTGAAAATTTTATTTTTATTTTAAATTTAAATTATAGTGATTATCATAGTAATTTAATTAAGTAACTGTGTATTAACTTCTAATTTTATTATAATATTTATTTTAGTTTTTGTTTCATAATTATCTTATTTATTTTATATTTTTGATATAACTTTTATTTTTTAACATAAATTTGATATTATATTTTTTAAGGGGACCGACCCAGCTTTTGAAAAACTTTTTTATTATTGAAGCTACGATTGTGAAACTTTGTACACTTAATAAAATTGAATTCTACTGGGGTTGTTTTTATAGAATTTTTTCGATCTGACGCCTATTTCTTCCAAAGTGTTGAAGTTAGGGTACAGCGGTTTTTTGCATTCGATGCTTCTGTAATGCGAAAAATCGCTAAGCCGTACTTTAAAAACTGTTTGAGATTTTGAAAAAATTGAAAAGGAAAGTTGCAACATTTGTAACTGTCCAGGAGAGCAATTTTGAATTTTTTTTTTTGGGTTTGGCACAAAATCCCCCCGGGCTTTCAAGTCCCAGTATTATGCCCTCAAGGGTGTGGGTATCATCAGGCGCCACCTGACTCACTGTCCTTACCCACATCTCCCCATCTCCCTGCAATTGACTCCTATTCTAACCTCTCCCCCGCTGTCTTGGGGGTAGGTAGCGTTATAAAATTTTACACACACCTACCTTAGTGTTGTAGGAATACATTAGGAAAAAAAAAATTGGGTTAAAAAGTACAAAATCGCAGGGTCGGTCCCCTTAATCAATAAACAAAAGAATTTCAATTGATTTTTATATGCATTTATATAAGCAATGTATTGTTATATGTAAAATGAATTGATGAATTCATAAAATAATATAAATGAAAGTTAATAATTTTCAATTTTGTGCAATTAATTGCAGTTTGCAATCAGACCATAGGCCTACCATAGACCTGCGAATTTACTGCTCTGAGATTTACATGAGTTGGCAATTAAAAGTGAAGTGAACATAAAATAAATTGAATTTTGAAAAGAAAGTCTACGGTATTTGAGAACATTATTTGACTTACATTTGCCATTCCAACTATATTCTTATTTGGAAATGTAACATATGTGTGAGTAGTTAAAGCAAAATGTTCTGTAAGTGCGATACTGAGAATTTTTTCTTATTTAGAATATCTAAACCAGTAAATAATAATAAAAAAAATAATAAAAAATGCTAAAGAAGAATACAACTATAAATACATTCAATATTCGATCAAATATTTTGGTGCTAACATCTAATAATAAAAGGATTTCCAAATTTAACTTTCTATGGCCCAATCATATCTTAATTAATGGACGAAGATACCCCTTTTAATCTTCTATGGCCCCACCATTACTTAATATCTATGAAGAAACCCCTTAGATTTTCTACAAGTAATGGACGAAGTAATCTTCTACGGCCCCACCATATTTTTCACCCGTGCACTCACGCATATAAACTACCTCCCCGTACTTCCATTGCCTTAATATATATTTAGCTCCTATAGTGGAATCGTTTGTTCCAAATGCTGCAGACAAGTGCTGAGCTATTTTTGTTTGGAGGAGAGAGAGAGAGAGAGAGAGGAAGGTGGTGATGTGAATTGAGATATTGCGCCCCACCCCCTGGGAAATTACCTCCGGATGGTGTTATCCCACCTGTGCCTGGCTATCAATATCGTCCGAGTGATTTGCTCGGACCATCCTTCTCGGCAGATTTGAGTCAAACCGGAGGCATGTGAGCAAAGTCCCAACGGATTTGATAATTATTGTTGTTCTGAACTCGAAATGAGGAAATGGGTGTTATGGAGGAGAGGTTTTAAAGGAAAATTCTTACCTCGAATTATTGTTCTCTGGAATGTAAATGTATGAAATAAATTTAAAAAAAAGAAATGGTTATAAAAAGTACGGAGAAGGTAATGTTAAATACAGTATGTGTAATATGAAACAATTAAATGTTTAATTTTTTTTACAAGAATATTTTAATATTCTTGCTTTTACAAAATTACGAGAAAAAAACTCTAAACTAAAATGGGTTAAAATAAACATATAATAATTCTTTCTAATTTTATTGTACATTTAAGTGAACTATTCTGCTCTCCATTATATCTTAATTACGTTATAATAGTCATTCTTTATTATACGTTTTGGTATCTCATTCAAAATCTTCCACTTCAATATTTTCTTCTTAAAATAGAGTTTGCATGCTATAGCACCATATTATTAACCAATTCATTTAACTAAAGAAGAAAAGAAAATAGAAACACAAAGAACATTACGTTAGATTGTATAGAAAATGTATAGCAACTCATAATAATTATTATGATAAAGATCTATTCTTTCAGAGTCTCATATTTTTCTATTAATGATCATTGTGGTGAAGATAATGAGGCAAATTATGTGTCCCACTTAATTACTTTGATTTATATGAGCAATAAATGCAGTCGTTACAGCTTGAGAGATAATCTTGGCAGTCTTTTCTCTCCACTAGAGCAATTGCTCTACAGTTCTTCACACTTTTGCCTACAGTTATTTTAGCACTCCTGCCTTGTACACAGACTCCTGAGAACGCCTGTACACCTTGTAAGAAGATACTAATCTTCATTTGCTCTGATGCGTTTCATACCGAGTGACAATGATGCGTTTCATACCGACTGACAAGGTGTGTAAGTAGATACCCTACTTTCAGCTCAAAGATAAAAACTGTAAATAAAAGTCTTTTACATTGTTAATGGACTTGTATTACATATTCATAGTATGAGCATAGAGATGTTAAGATTAATTATGTCATTGCATGAATAGATCAAATTATAACTTAGAAATATAGGTTCCAGCACATAATCTTCATAGACATGGCAAGTGAGTGCAATTTACTTCATTGATACTTCGGGACAATTTGCCTAAGTGCTGAAATAGGATCGCGTCTCTTACAGTAAAATGATTGAAAGACTTACGTAGGAGTTAGAAGAAGACTTTCTAAGTCTTTCACATGACTGGCATCGAATTTTCACACTAAAATGAGTGATAGTTTGGGAGTGAAATGTTAGTTGAGTTTGCAAGTCATCTTCGTTGACGATGGATTGGGAAATTCAATATCGGAGGATCATAGTTGCTTTGAATCATTATATTTCGTACAATAAAATAAGTTAGTACAATATCGTGACGAATTTGTCGCGAATGTCAGATGAATGACGGTACACAATCAGCGTTTTAATTAAAAGTTTTGTAACTTTTTTTATTCTATGATACAATAAGACTAGGTTCATTTTTTTCATCAGACTGAGCTAGATTTTTCAACAATATGTTGCGACTTTTAACACAAATGATAGCAAAGAGACAGCGCCATCACACTGACAGTTGTCTGTGTGGTCTTCTTTTGAGAGGTGAATTTTCACGGTGATATCATTCACCAATAATTTTAATTACTGCAATAGTATCCAATGATAATCATGACCCCACTTTTTCTAATTTCTGTTTAAAATATAGACGATTTCACAATAACATCTCCTATAACAATTTTCCTAATTTGATCTTCAATAGTTTCAGAAGATGCCTCATAATTATTTCATCTGAGGCGATCTCGAGAACTTTTTTGCCTCACCAAGTTTTATTCCATTGATGGCGTATCATGGATACCTCTGTATCCATTCTTCCACCAGATCTATTCCTGCTTAATCAAATAACTTTGGCGGCCAAATTTCCCTTCATTAATTTCCTATGAGAAGTGCAGAGGAGGCAAACTTTGCCGTGTGCGGCAAATTAAGATATATTAGGCCTCGCGCAACATCGCCGCGTTTCCTTTTGTCTCGACACTTCTGGAGAGCAAGGAGAACTTTTTCTATTTCGTCAACTCTCGGGGAGAAATCTTTTGATGTTCTACTGTTATTGCTAAAACTCTTCTTAATTAATTGCTACGAAGTTATTTTCATCTTGAGAATGTCTTGGTCTCTTCTTCACGCTTATTGGAGTGGAGGAAATAGCAGCAGAATGGAGTAAAACTTTGCCAATGGACGCATTTGGCGCTCTGTGACATCTGAACATTTGACAGCCTTATTTTGATGCTCTTGCCCCTCACTGTGCACTTTATTGACAACTATTGGTGGTTGTTTTAACCCTTCATTGTGCACTTTATTTACAACTATTGGTGGTTGTTTTAACCCTTCATTGTGCACTTTATTTACAACTATTGGTGGTTGTTTTAACCCTTCACTGTGCACTTTATTTACAACTATTGGTGGTTGTTTTAACCCTTCACTGAGCACTTTATTTACAACTATTGGTGGTTGTTTTAACTCTTCACTGTGCACTTTATTTACAACTATTGGTGGTTGTTTTAACTCTTCACTATGCACTTTATTTACAACTATTGGTGGTTATTTTAATTCTTCACTGTGCACTTTATTTACAACTATTGGTGGTTGTTTTAACCCTTCACTGTGCACTTTATTTACAACTATTGGTGGTTGTTTTAACCCTTCACTGTGCACTTTTTTTACAACTATTGGTGGTTGTTTTAACCCTTCACTGTGCACTTTATTTACAACTATTGGTGGTTGTTTTAACCCTTCACTGTGCACTTTATTTACTACTATTGGTGGTTGTTTTAACCATCCACTGTGCACTTTATTTACAACTATTGGTGGTTGTTTTAACCCTTCACTGTGCACTTTATTTACAACTATTGATGGTTGTTTTAACCATCCACTGTGCACATTATTTACAACTATTGGTGGTTGTTTTAACCCTTCACTGTGCACTTTATTTACAACTATTGGTGGTTGTTTTAACCCTTCACTGTGCACTTTATTTACAACTATTGGTGGTTGTTTTAACCCTTCACTGTGCACTTTTTTTACAACTATTGGTGCTTGTTTTAACTCTTCACAGTGCACTTTATTTACAACTATTGGTGGTTGTTTTAACCCTTCACTGTGCACTTTATTTACAACTATTGGTGGTTGTTTTAACCCTTCACTGTGCACTTTATTTACAACTATTGGTGTTTGTTTTAACCCTTCACTGTGCACTTTATTTACAACTATTGGTGTTTGTTTCAACTCTTCACTGTGTACTTTATTTACAACTATTGGTGGTTGTTTCAACTCTTCACTGTGTACTTTATTTACAACTATTGGTGGTTGTTTTAACCCTCCACTGTGCACATTATTTACAACTATTGGTGGTTGTTTTAACCCTTCACTGTGCACTTTATTTACAACTATTGGTGGTTGTTTTAACCCTTCACTGTGCACTTTATTTACAACTATTGGTGGTTGTTTCAACTCTTCACTGTGTACTTTATTTACAACTATTGGTGGTTGTTTTAACCCTCCACTGTGCACTTTATTTACAACTATTGGTGGTTGTTTTAACCCTCCACTGTGCACTTTATTTACAACTATTGGTGGTTGTTTTAACTCTCCACTTTATTTACAACTACTGGTGGTTGTTTCAACTCTTCACTGTGCACTTTATTTACAACTATTGGTGGTTGTTTTAACCCTTCACTGTGCACTTTATTTACAACTATTGGTGGTTGTTTCAACTCTTCACTGTGTACTTTATTTACAACTATTGGTGGTTGTTTTAACCCTCCACTGTGCACTTTATTTACAACTATTGGTGGTTGTTTTAACCCTCCACTGTGCACTTTATTTACAACTATTGGTGGTTGTTTTAACTCTCCACTTTATTTACAACTACTGGTGGTTGTTTCAACTCTTCACTGTGCACTTTATTTACAACTATTGGTGGTTGTTTCAACTCTTCACTGTGTACTTTATTTACAACTATTGGTGGTTGTTTTAACCCTCCACTGTGCACTTTATTTACAACTATTGGTGGTTGTTTTAACCCTCCACTGTGCACTTTATTTACAACTATTGGTGGTTGTTTTAACTCCCCACTTTATTTACAACTACTGGTGGTTGTTTCAACTCTTCACTGTGCACTTTATTTACCACTAATTGTATATTATTTTAAATATTATTTTTTCAAATTATGAAAAGTTAACATCTTTCAGGCATACTATCATCATGTCAATCGTTTTAGAGACTCAAACGCTGTGATTTCATCGCCAAGTTCACGCCTCTTAACTTAATCACAGTTAGATAAATGGAAAGCAAACTTACAGTCTATACCAGCGCTTCTACCGCCTCGGCTGTTAGCGCTGCTTCGGCGGTAGGCCTGAGCAGTTTCAAGCAGTTTTACAACGGCAGTCAAAGTTGATGAAATGTTTGACTTAGAAGAATTCATATTTGAAATTAAACGGCGTCCACCTATTTGCAATATATCTTTAAAAGATTATAATAATCTATACTAATAATTTCCTTAGTTTGTTTATTTATTTATTTATCTATTTATTTATTTGGTGTCCGCTTTTACTCGATTGGTTTTAAACATGAAGAATGTAACTGTGATACGCACGGGAATATATTGATTTGGTATTTAAATATCCTGTATCTATTCAATTTTTAAATGTATTTTATCTATGACAGAAATTAGACTATGCAGAAATTTTAATTCTAATTGAATTCTCTAAAAGCAATTGTAATAATGAGTAATAAATTGGTATTGATGATTATCCGTTATTATTAACGGGAAAGTACAATAGAAAACATTTAAAACACAAACGTTGGAACGACGTTGGCGAGGCATCGTTTGAAAACTGTCGTCTGAAGAAAAAGATGAGAAGAATTAATTAGTACAGCATACATAATGAATAATGTTAATGTTATTTTAGAGCCCGGACTTTTAGGACCTATTAAAAAGGCATTTTAGGACCCTAAAAAGGTATTTAAGGACCTTTTGAATAGGCATTTTAGGACCTTAAAAAGGTATTTAAAGACCTATTGAAAAGGCATTATATGACATTAAAAAGTCATTTCAAGACCTATCAAGGCATTTTGGGACCTTAATCCTTTAGCGACCAGGTGGACACTCGTATATCCTTTCATATAGTAGTCCCATGGGACCAACTGGCCATATGCGTCCTCTTCATTTATTTTTATAAATTAGAAAACAAATTCTAATCAAATGATTTTTATATCATCACTGATGTCTTAACTCAAAAAAAAGGACCTCAAAACTCAAATTTTAGGATCTCAAAACTCAAATTTTAGGACCTCAAAACTCAAATTTTAGGACCTCAAAACTAAAATTTTAGGACCTCAAAACTCAAATTTTAGGACCTAATTAAAGCATTTTAGGACTTGTACATAAACTTTTAGGATTAATAATTAGGTATTTACAACGAATAAACTAGCATTTTGAAGTATAAAAGCAACATTTTTTAGTCCATTTGAATGATAAGAAATTTTGAAAACAAATAAACAATTCATCCCTTGAAAATTCATTGAATCTAGTCTATAGTAAATTTATTCAAATTTAAACCTAAAAGTATTATAAAAAAAGTTAGGTAAATTGAAACTCATGAAATGTAACTAATTCCAATATTAAATTCGAAATTTGTATTTACAGTAAACCCTCGTAGTAGACAACCTCAGACTAAACAAACCATATATTAGATGATTAGACCAATTAAGATATTTTGCAACTGTTGTACAGGAAAAACCACTTAAAAGACAAAACAAAATTTTTGTCCCCTGACAGTTTTTCTATTGTAAATATTACAAATATTACTAGGTTCTACATATCTCTCTCTTTGAATAGTTTATTATATTGATTATTCGCTATTTTATCTTTTTATTAATGGTGCTAAAAAATTGATGTGAAGAATGACAGAAAACTAGTTACAGTGTAGACTATGCTAATTCTTGAAGTGATAGAAGTAGTTTATTTATATAATAATTCAGACAGATTTTGATTGTATTATAACGTTCTATAAATTTGCCAATATATCCCATCAACTTTACCGACTTACCAAATTATTTTATAATATAAAAAGCCAAAAATAAGACTGCATCATTTTAGGAGTTTATGATATTTTAGGACTTTATGGCATTTATGGCATTTCAAGGTGCTTATGGCATTTATTGACTTCATGGTCTTTTATGGCTTTTATGGCATTTTAGAACTTTATGGCAATTGATCGGGCTCTAGTTATTGTCACTTCAGTCAAACCCCACTTTAATACCTAAGTCAAGTTCAGTACTATAACAAAATGTTAATATAAGATATTCTGGCACAAATTGAAAATAGGAGCAGGTTCTAGGCAGTGGTCAATCCGAATGGATTAGTCACCACGGCAGTCAAGAAGCAGCGAGAGCGCAGCGTGGGTGCCAAACTGACCGCTTTGGGGGATAATTCAACTCCTGCGTAACTGCGCAGAATTACTCTGGGCATCTGCTTCTATTTGCCTAGCGCCGCTGCCTAACTGCGGATACGCGGCCCTTAGCCAAAACTGCTATAACAGTAATATAATATTACACACCTCAAAAATTTCATTTTCAATGGGTTAAAGTAAAAGAAAACTCTTTTGAGGGGCTGATCATGCGAGCAAACAAATGACTTAATTAAAAGTATTTTACGTTAAAATAATGAAATGGAACACTGAAAATCAACATTTTTTTTTTAGGTATATCACTTTTAATGTTTTGGTAATTTAACTCTTGTTAATTACATTGTACACACAAACATGAGAGAAAAGAATGGACAATACAGAAACTGTTAATTTCAATTAAATAAAACTATTCAATTTGCCGAGTGAATATTTAATTTAATAACTATAATACAAATAATAATTGACACTTGATTCAAATTCTATTGCTAATACTAGGAATCTTGGAATTGCTAGCTAATGCTAGGAAGTGGATTAGGAATTTTATATATATTAAATTTTATTATAATATATTATTAGTATTATAATATATATGATATTATTACTACTATTTTATTTTATAAATTTTTTATTCAAAACGCAACGTTTTCACCGCCCAGTACAGCTTAAGCGTTCCTACCGCGTGTAATTTGACTCGTTTCCACCTCTAGTATAGAATGAATTTCAAGAGGCGTAAACTGTGCGGTGAACACGCGTCGTTTTATACGCTTGTATATAGTGGGCCTAACGCCTTCTGTGTAGATCAAACAACAAAATAAATTATGAGCGAAACTGCGGTGATTTCCTGTTAATTTGATGGCAAAATAAATCTGTAAATTTTCATTGGTTTAATTCCAATAGTAATTACAAACCACTTATGCCATCCAACCGAAAGCCTCGAACATTTAACCTCTTACTATTGTTTGCAGATTGTCTCGATTGTTGAGGAGGGAGGCAAAGTTGGAGACGAAGAGGGAGGCAAGTAGGGAGACAAGAAGGGAGACAAATAGTGAGGCAAGGAGGGAGGCAAAGAGGAAGGTAAAGAGGGAGGCAAATCATGAGGTAAAGAGGGAGGCACATATAGGGAGGTAAAGAGGGAGACAAATAGGGAGGCAAGGAGGGAGGCAAAGATCAAATCCTCACGAGTGTGGAGGATCAGTCTCCAAATCCCTACAAATGGTCTCACAGGAGAAGCTTTTAGCGGTGATGTCCTCAGCCTTTTCTCTCATATAGTCTCATGGGACAACATTCGGGAAAACTCTGCCCACTTGTTGCTGCAATAGTGGTACCAACCCAAAGAGAAACCTAGGGTAGGGCTATAGGAGATTGAGAGAACCCAAAGAGAAATCTATCTTGGGGTACTGGGAGAATAAAAGAACTTACCGAGAAAGTTATGCTGGGCCATAGATGATTAGAACCCCCTCTTAATCTTCTTTGGCCCCACGAAATAACTTTACTGGGAGGAATGGTTGAAAAATGGTAGGTTAGTATTTATCATGTCTTACAGTTTTTTTTTAAATATGCTAAAGTTACCTTTCGAATAAGTGTGAATGGGTAGTATCTAATTTGATGAAGTAATACTATGAAAATAGGAATATTGTCTTCAATATCTTGGAACTGTTATTAACAAAGGAAGGAACGGGAAGGTAATTATTCTTAGCCTCATTATTTTAATTAATATAAATTATGTTTCCCTATTTATTGCCACTAGAGTATAAATTCCGAATTATCGAACGGTTTCACGTTTTTTGTCACATAATAAGAAATATAGTAACTATTAATTACTTTGGTATACATGATATATGCGGGCGTCATGGAAACCAATTAAAATAAAGGTAAATAATACAAAATAAAATTATTCTTTATTTCATGCTCGAAAACGTCAAAAAAAATTCCCATGAAAAATTATGTTGGTGCAATGGAATGTAAAGAAGGATAACCGTATAATCTCCTATGGCCCCACCATAACTCTCTCTCAATCTCCTATGGCCCCACCATAACTTTCTGTATAATGTCTAGCTACAGATAAAGTTACAGCAGTTCTTTGCCCTGTAATCTTCAATGTAGGTTTTCCTGTAAGGATGAATGTAAGGAGTATTCAATGCTTTAGTTGTCTATGGCTTCCTTTTGAAAACTCTGTGCAACTTGTGGTAATCATTTAAAGAAAGAGAAGAAAATTGCTCTGCATACCTAACTCTTATTAGCCATGATCATTAAATTGACCTATTCTTGGGTATTCATATTCATTGTATTTTAATACTAGGTATTGGTATTCATTGTATTTTAATACTGGGTATTGGTATTCATGGTAACGATCTATTTATGAGTGTTCATTTTCAATGTATTTGTTATTTTAATTCAAATTTAATTTTTCAGTTCTCAATAAATCCTTTTTTTATATTTGAAATTTATTTGGTTTGACGGATTGGGTCCCTGATAAGGTTTTAAAATTATATTTTAACATTAATTTTCATTATATTTATGTTCATTCTATATCTATTTCAGGATACACATTTTCATTATAATGATAATGTGCAAATTTCAATGTAATTAATACTAATTCAATCGAGAAATTGTGTACATTTACACGGCGAGAGACACCCGAAAAAGACATCCGCAGAGTAGGTTTTTGACAATGAATTCTTTTCTGTGAAATGGTATAGCTCTTTCCAATGTACTCTCAGTGATATCCTGATTTGCAGCACTTACAATCACCTTTGAGCCTTCCCTGCGTGGTGTAATGCAATAGAACACAAAGTGGGACTGGTAGGTATGTCTGTAAGGGGGGTGCACAGGGTGACTGAGAATGGCTGGGATAGGAATAGTAAAAACTCAGTAGCTGATAGAAAGTTAGAAAAATATGTTTGATAGTAAGTGGCTAGGATGGATCTTTTCAGTGCACCGTGTTATTCAAACTGAATGACACTTTTTAGTGCACGGTGCACTGAAAAGTGTCATTCAGTTTTAATAACACGGTGCACTGAAAAGATCCTTACTTGATCTTCGATCAGATCGCTCCCAAAATCTAATCAGGTGGTTCCTTGATAATGACCAGTAGCGCCACCAAATTTCAGGCAATTTGATTGAATAGTTTTTGAGTTATAAATGACCTTGACGTTGGACAGGATCGGTCTCAAAATCTACTCTAATGGTTCATGCTATTTGATTGAATAGTTTATGAGTAATTAGAATAACAAGATTCCAATTAAATAAAACCCTATCAAAACATAAACTTCCGCATTTTTTGAAGTTAATTACTGAAATTCTTATTATGATCAGTACACCCCTGTCTCAACAGTACCCCTCTGTCTCAACAGTACCCCTCTGTCTCCACAGTACCCCTCTGTCTCCACAGTACCCCTCTGTCTCAACAGTACCCCTCTGTCTCAACAGTGCCCCTCTGTCTCAACAGTGCCCCTCTGTCTCAACAGTATCCCTCTGTCTCCACAGTACCCCTCTGTCTCAACAGTACCCCTCTATCTCAACAGTATCCCTCTGTCTCCACAGTACCCCTCTGTCTCAACAGTATCCCTCTGTCTCCACAGTACCCCTCTGTCTCAACAGTACCCCTCTGTCTCAACAGTATCCCTCTGTCTCCACAGTACCCCTCTGTCTCAACAGTATCCCTCTGTCTCCACAGTACCCCTCTGTCTCAACAGTACCCCTCTGTCTCAACAGTACCCCTCTGTCTCACAGTACATTTCCTATTCCCCTCACGTCTCCCACTCGTTTCGTTTTCATATCACAACTTCTGACTGTTAACATTAGCCAAAGTTGCGGAATATCATTTTTAGGGAATATTCCCCTGATCTGATATCTATTTATGGCTGCTTTATATTCCCAGTGTGTCGTAAGTTTGATGTAGCTTCCACATTCACGGATTTTAGCTCGAAGCAAATGGTGAACGTGCGGAATGTCTTCAATTCGAACACATGCTTCTGAAACTGGCACTGTACAGGGATTTGCATTGTCTTGCGTGAATGTAAATAACCTGGTGAGGAATTATGGTGTGGAAATAGAAGATTAAGAGGGGAGAAGATTAAGATAATTTGTTAAAAAGATTAACAAATGCGTCCAGTTTTTATTTGAGTGTTGGTAATATAGGATCATCATGAGGAATGATTTTGAAATTATATTTTAAATGAGCACAGTTACATAATATGGAAAAAGAATACTGAAATTAGGTATGTTTTTAACTTTTATGTAAAGAATCATTAAGAAATGGGATATCAACTTGCAGTAGTAAAAGCTCTTGTAGATTTTACATTATGTCTCCGCTGCTCCGTTGTAAGAGTAGCACCAAATTTAATGGAGACTGTGTTTGGTATCTCTAAAGGGCCGTACACACGTAGAGTTTTTAACTCTTTCCACCAGACTTTTTGTTAAGCTCCTCCTACTTTTTCCACGAGAATATAAGAAAAACTATATAATTGTTAATTATTTCAGTTGGTATCCATGATACCTGCAGGTATCATGGATACCAACTAATAATTATCATTATACGATTTATAACGTTTTTTCTTATATTCTCGTGGAAAAAGTAGGAGGAGCTTAACAAAAATTCTGGTGGAAAGACTTAAAAAACCTTACGTGTGTACGGCCCTTCACTCTGGTTAGCATTTCTTATAGCTAACGATAAATTGTACAAACTCTAACGCCAAAGACTAGGTTGTATAAGCGCTTATATGAATATATTCAGTTCATATATCATAATTTACATTTTTACGTTACCTGAGGTATAGTATGTACTTAGATTGTTCTACGCCATGATTTTGTTGGGTATATATATTCGATATCTTCTATGATCTGAGATAGCTCAGCCTCCCATAATTTTGATGGGGATATTACATCAATATTTTCTATGATTATTTACAAGATTAGTTCTTTTATTCGAATTTGCCATATATGATCTTATCTGATCTTCCATTACATATGCCCCTTTAATTATTCTATGCCCCCCTATAATTTTTTCCCTGGGAATTTTACTAAAAGATATTTTAGCAATACGTTCTTATGGTTTAACTTCCTAGCTATCGGTCGGTTCCACAGAGAAGATATGTAATTTTTCATTTTAATTCGTTATTTTAAATTAAATTGTATACCAATTACAATATATAGTTAAAATGTTAAATTCTATAGTTTTTCCATTGATCGAAAATGTGAACGGGACCGATAACTCGGAATTTCCTCTAATCCATGTAATTAATCTGAATTCTCTAAATTGATGATCTTCGACTTAAATTGATCCGAGATGGAGTTCAAATGATCGATAACGGCTCCCATAGCTGCCGTATAATGATTTGGGAAGTAGAGTCTGCATCATGACTCCTCTGGAAGCCGATTGGGACTCCATTAGCATAAGTGAGTCAGTTACAAATTGGCTCGTCTCACAGAGACAGGCTAGGCCATCGCTCTAATGCCTCATAAGTTGAATTGCTTACTCTTTTCCACCTCTACAATGCAGTCTCAAATGGTGGGTCCATGGATGAAATGTATCGAATGAATAAATCAGAGAGATCTGTCATATATCTTCATGAAGTAATATGAATGCTATTGAAAGTTGGCGAAGCAGTGTACCTTCCTATGATGGAACTTTGTAAATAACTTTTTACGAAGTATATAACTTTGTTAGAATACCTATGTACACGAAGGGTTGAAACATAAAAATAGAAACTATTTTTCAAAAGTATTTATAACTTTTTGGTTCTTCTTTTAGTTTGAGGCAGAAAATCAGTTAATAGTTTTAATTAGGCCAGCTTAATGTTCTAATCCCAATACTAATCAGAATGACTATTAAACTAGACTTCTTTCAAATATAAATTTACCTACACAAAGCAATACTGAAACAAAATAATTTATCATTTATGCAGCATCAAAATAATGGAATATTTATTATTAATTCAAATCAATCGAAACTTCAAAAAGAAATTCAAAATTTTTAATACACTATATTTCCTTAACCTACTTCAAAAAAGGAAGAGACATATTTGTTCTCAATAATTATTGGTGAGTTTATTAAAAAAATCTGGTCTCAAAGCTTCAGGCCTTGTAGCTCCTTTTTTAATCTTTAATGTAGTTGTATAAATATCATTATTTGTTACGTTCATCTATAATCTATTGTAAGATGGTGTCATGCAGAAAAAATATTGAAATGTACAGAATATGTTTAAGGAATAAAAAATATCCAAAAAGTTAAAAACACTCATGAAAATCTAAAACATATTAGTGAAAAGTTAAAATATTCATGAAAATCTAAAACATATTAGTTTAAAGTTAAAAATATTCATGAAAATCTAAAACATATTAGTGAAAAGTTGAAAATATTCATGAAAATCTAAAACATATTAGTGAAAAGTTAAAAATATTCATGAAAATCTAAAACATATTAGTGAAAAGTTGAAAATATTCATGAAAATCTAAAACATATTAGTGAAAAGTTGAAAATATTCATGAAAATCTAAAACATATTAGTGAAAAGTTAAAAACATTCATGAAAATCTAAAACATATTAGTTAAAAGTTAAAAATATTCATGAAAATCTAGAGCATATTAGTGTAAAGTTAAAAATATTCATGAAAATCTAAAACATATTAGTGAAAAGTTAAAAATATTCATGAAAATCTAAAGCATATTAGTTAAAAGTTAAAAATATTCATGAAAATCTAGAGCATATTAGTGTAAAGTTAAAAATATTCATGAAAATCTAAAACATATTAGTGAAAAGTTGAAAATATTCATGAAAATCTAAAACATATTAGTGTAAAGTTAAAAATATTCATGAAAATCTAAAACATATTAGTGAAAAGTTAAAAATATTCATGAAAATCTAAAACATATTAGTGAAAAGTTAAAAATATTCATGAAAATCTAAAACATATTAGTTAAAAGTTAAAAATATTCATGAAAATCTAGAGCATATTAGTGTAAAGTTGAAAATATTCATGAAAATCTAAAACATATTAGTGAAAAGTTAAAATATTCATGAAAATCTAAAACATATTAGTGAAAAGTTAAAAATATTCATGAAAATCTAAAACATATTAATTAAAAGTTAAAAATATTCATGAAAATCTAGAGCATATTAGTGTAAAGTTGAAAATATTCATGAAAATCTAAAACATATTAGTGAAAAGTTAAAAATATTCATGAAAATCTAAAACATATTAGTTAAAAGTTAAAAATATTCATGAAAATCTAGAGCATATTAGTGTAAAGTTGAAAATATTCATGAAAATCTAAAACATATTAGTGAAAAGTTAAAATATTCATGAAAATCTAAAACATATTAGTGAAAAGTTAAAAATATTCATGAAAATCTAAAACATATTAGTGAAAAGTTAAAATATTCATGAAAATCTAAAACATATTAGTGAAAAGTTAAAAATATTCATGAAAATCTAAAACATATTAGTGAAAAGTTAAAAATATTCATGAAAATCTAAAACATATTAGTTAAAAGTTAAAAATATTCATGAAAATCTAGAGCATATTAGTGTAAAGTTGAAAATATTCATGAAAATCTAAAACATATTAGTGAAAAGTTAAAATATTCATGAAAATCTAAAACATATTAGTGAAAAGTTAAAAATTGTCCCATTTTCAGACTCTAACTGCAGGTAAATCACTTCATCAAGACACACTTTTTCAACACCAATTCGTACGTAAATGATTTCCTCTTCTAAAAAAGTTTAATTCTTTTACTTTAAAGTCGAGGAATAAATGTAGTCCTTTTCCTCGCAATATAAATACGAAAATTCGACACCTGTGTTTGAAATTCAAATTGATGCTAGAATTTGAAGTCTGAAAACCTTTAGTTATTAACACTAGTACAGAACCTGTAATTCATCCATTGAATTATATTTAAATGCTTACATATAAACTGATTAAACATAATTAGAATTAATTAAAAACAGTGATACTCGCAGCCATGATAGTGAGCCAAATTATTAGTTTTCCCTGATAATTCTCATAGGCTTCAGACAGTCAGACTGTTTTCTCATTATAGGTCGGATTATGAGTTTTTTCGTTCTTGGAAAGTGTTTGGCGATCTTTTGCAGTATTGCCCTAATTCCTCACACGATACCTTAAAGTCAAATTCTTTCAAGAGTTCGTTTGTGGGAATCTTTTGATGTGAAATATTTCAATTATTTTTTCTTCTGTTGCAGTGCAGCGAGGCTCAAAATGTTCGAATTGGAACGTGTTTTTCTTTTCATCTCAATGAAACGCTTCTTCAGTGCCCAGAGCTCAAAAACTGATAGCGGTTATTCGACCGAAAAATTGGCGGTAATGCTTCTGTTATCTTTCGATCATCTACAAGTAATTCGGGAAGAAATTTGTCCTATCTAATTTATGTAACTCAATACTTTGTTGGTTGTATATAATTTAAAGCCCGTACATCAATGATATTATGTAGTTTCACTATACTTTTTAACTGGTAGTATAGAATTTTTTTGCCCAAAATCACTAAAATTGAGTTGATCAAAGTGGTTTTTCATTGATAACTGGATGATGGGAACTCGTAGAGCGCATACTATCACTCCCAAAATCTAATCAAATGGTTTCTGGACAATGACCAATCGTCCCACCAAATTTCAGGCAATTTGGTTTAATACTTTTTCAGTTATGCGAATAACAAGATAATAAATAAATAAAGGCCGAACACAATATAACCATCCGCAATTTGCGTAGGCATAATGAATTCATTTATATGTTTTTCCTATATATTATCAAATTTATCAACGTACACTAGCAAATGGAAAAAGTACCACCCAGCAAATTACAAAGTACCACCCAGCAAATGGAAAAAGTACCACCCAGCAAATGGAAAAAGTACCACCCAGCAAATGGAAAAAGTACCATCCAGCAAATGGAAAAAGTACCACCCAGCAAATGGAAAAAGTACCATCCAGCAAATGGAAAAAGTACCACCCAGCAAATGGAAAAAGTACCATCCAGCAAATGGATAAAAGTACCACCCAGCAAATGGAAAAAGTACCACCCAGCAAATGGAAAAAGTACCATCCAGCAAATGGATAAAAGTACCACCCAGCAAATGGAAAAAGTACCATCCAGCAAATGGAAAAAGTACCACCCAGCAAATGGAAAAAGTACCATCCAGCAAATGGATAAAAGTACCACCCAGCAAATGGAAAAAGTACCATCCAGCAAATGGATAAAAGTACCACCCAGCAAACAGACAAAGCACCACCCAGCAAATAGAAAAAGTACCACCCAACAAACAGACAAAGTACCACCCAGCAAATGAACAAAGTACCACCCAGCAAATGGAAAAAGTACCACCCAGCAAACAGACAAGGTACCACCCAGCAAATGGACAAAGTACCACCCAGCAAACAGACAAAGTACCACCCAGCAAACAGACAAAGTACCACCCAGCAAACAGACTAGGTACCACCCAGCAAACAGACAAAGTACCACCCAGCAAACAGACAAAGTACCACCCAGCAAACAGACAAAGTACCACCCAGCAAACAGACAAAGTACCACCCAGCAAATGGACAAAGTACCATTCAGCAAATGAACAAAGTACCAACCAGCAAACAGACAAAGTACCACCCAGCAAACAGACAAAGTACCACCCAGCAAATGGACAAAGTACCACCCAGCAAACAGACAAAGTACCACCAAGCAAACAGACAAAGTACCACCCAGCAAATGAACAAAGTACCACCCAGCAAACAGACAAAGTACCACCCAGCAAACAGAAAAAGTACCACCCAGCAAACAGACAAAGTACCACCCAGCAAATGAACAAAGTACCACCCAGCAAACAGACAAAGTACCACCCAGCAAACAGAAAAAGTACCACCCAGCAAACAGACAAAGTACCACCCAGCAAATGGACGAGTTTTCTGTTCACCAAGCCAGTCAATACAGCAGAAATATTCTTTGGAAAATATAGTGCGAGCCGAGTTACTTTTTTGGAAAGTCGAGAGAAGTGTTTTTGCGAGAGGTTTTTGATGTTAACTTCCGCAGAGGTGTTTTTTTATTTCTAGATATCTCAATTAGAGTTCCTACTAAATTGAGCTGTGAACTTATGAATTTGGAGAGGTGAAATGAATGTATGGATGGAATGTAAATGAATGAAATGTGAACTAAAATGAATGAGAGTAAAATTATTTATATATCATTACTACCTACAAAATTATATAAATCATGAATTTTAAATATTTTCAATTAAAAAAATGTCTCGATTTTATTCCTAGCTTTAGTTAGATAAAATAATTTTAATATAGTTTACTAATTTATATATTATATTGAATCACTACAATTAAAGTAATTATATACAATTTTATTATATATCCAATTCAAATAGTTATTTCAAAACATTAAGTACAATTTAAACATAAAAACTGAAATATTTTTCCATTTATTTATTTTTGTCGAAGAAAGTATTTTCCTTCAATAAAAAATCTCCATTTCATTTCATCTCGTAATTTCCACAGAGTTCAACAATGTTCAAATCATCTGAGTTATTCTTGCCTCTAAAAATAATGTGCTTAGTAAGCATTCTCAAATTGTTATTCATACCGCAATAATTCATCAATTTGGTTCCACATGGCCTATAATTCATAATTTTTAGCCGCCTGCTCTACCTCTGGTTCTTTTTCTTCCTCTGCATTAAGAATCAATGGAAATTTATTGCCTGTGGAAAAAACAAAGACTCTTCACATCATCATTTCATCTCAACTTCCTTTCGAGCAAGTTAAAGTTGCACAGAAATCACTGCAGTGAAACGGCAGTATGACTTAGGCCTATAGTTTTTCAATAGAATACAATTTTTAATTGTATTTATAATTTAATAACTTCTTTAGTATTGGTAAGGTTTTAGTTCGGTTTGTTTTAAAAAAGTCTTAAGACTTTAAATCTTGTTTGGAACCATATGGGATGGGTAATTTGGTACCAGTGATACAAATGTTAATGGTGATAAATATTTCTATTTACCACAGTCTGAATTTCGGTCTGCTTTTTCGATAATATCAGATTCATAAAATTTATTCTTTATGCAAGATGGAGTCCCACATATTGGTCAAGAACTATCGGACAGTGGTTAAATTTAGGTTCCAATCAGGTGGATTGGCCGAGGTTCAGATGGCGACATGAACATTAAGTGATTACCAAAATCACCTGATTTACACCTTTGATTTCTATCTAGTGGGGTTCATCATGAGCAAAATTATATTTAGTCAACACTGGGATACCAATGAGTTAGAATCCCTCAAGAATTTACTGAAGTAACATTCGAAATGTTGCATAACACTAAGGTTTCATTACAGACCTGAAATTTACTCATCCATAACAATGGCCACAAAACTGAGACAAAATATGTAACAAGGGAATTATTTACATGAATAATACAGAATGGGCCACAAAAATGTTTCCGCTTTTTCAAATACGTGTAAATCGTTAGCCAATGGACGAAAAAACTGTATCTTGGTCTCTTTTTCTCCGCCTCTCTTTGTACTATTAACTAATAAAAACAATTTTTAACTGATGAACATAGTTTAAGAACAGCTAAGCAAAGAGTGAGGGTCATTATTTTGGTTATTGCGCAAAGGTTATTCTTAAGAGTGATTTTACTTACTAAAAGGCAGTGAATAAAAAGAAAATATAATGGTAGACATTTTCATACAGGGTGCTTACACTTCTTCCTTGTAAACTATTTGGAAATAGAACAACTTCAGTGACATTTTGATCTCATTGAAGTTTTCACTCTGAATATTCGTTCTTCGCTTGTTCATTGCATGGTTTAGGCCCGCTTCACACTTGCATTTTTAACAGCGCGGAAAAAAAGATCCTCTTAAAATGTGTTCACACATGCGTTTCTTATCGCTGAAGTAAAAATTTAATGTTTTTTTTCCATCAGCAATAAAAAAAAAAAAACGCAAGTGTAAACACATTTTAAGAAGAGCTTTTTTCCGTGCTGTTAAAAATGCAAGTGTGAAGCGGGCCTTAACAATGCAATGAACAAGCGAAGAACGAATATTCCTAGTGAAAAATTCAATGAGATCAAAATGTCACTGAAGTTGTTCTATTTCAAAATAGTTTACAAGGAATAGATATAAGCACCCTGTATTAAAATGTCTACCATTATTTTTTTTCCTTTTATTCACTGCCTTTTAGTAAGTAAAGTCACAGAGTTAGCTCTAAGAATAACCTTCGCGCAATTACCAAAATAGTCACCCTCACTCTTTGCTTACCTGTTCTTAAATTATGTCCATCAGTTCAAAATTGTTTTTATCAGTTAAAAGTACAATAAGAGTCAGAGAAAAAGAGACCAAGATACAGTTTCTTTTGTCGATTGGCTAACGATTTACAAGTATTTGAAAAAGTGGAAACATTTTTGTGGCCCATACTGTATGTATCTAAACTCTTGATATTGTTCAGAAACCAACCGAATTGAAATCGAACCATCAATAAAGAAGTAATTATACACATATGATTAAGATGGGATTTTCTTAATATTTCATGGCCCTACCATAAACTACACTTTACTTCATTATTCAATTAAGCCCGTATTAAGGTGGACTTCCTATGTGGTGGCTGAAGCGGTTCAAGACGCACGGTTCTAGCCGCCTAGGCCGTCGCATACGAATCCGACCTTTAGTCAGGTTAAATACTTAGTTATATTAAAATTACGGTAAGATTAAAGTTGGTTCACATTAAATTTTCTAGGTACACCATAATTTTCTACCATAATATAAATATAGTGACATAGTTTATAGAATTAATTTACAGGATCAAAGGATATTCTTTTACTACCTATAATACTAGGTACTACATTAACAAATTAATCCTTTTGTTTGATACAGGCAGTGCATACGAAACAAAGAGACTGCCTTAATAACTAATGAGTACGATGTATCATTGATACGACATTGCACAGTCAGAATACCTATTCTTCATTAATGTTTTGATTAAAAGATAATTATTGCTCAGCATGGTTTATGATCAATGATTAATTATTTCAATTAATTGATGTTGAATTAATTGATATTTTGGATATTTTACGATAAATTATGGTCGTAAATAGGTCGGCTTTTTTTAAATCAGAAATGTACGACGAAAGAAGAAAGACTAAAAGTGAAATCTGTTTATGATGAATTGAGATTGGATTTTCTTTCGAATTGATCGTGATTCGATACGAATCATTTATTTAAAATCTCTTATCGATTTCGTGATTGGTTGACTATAACTTCCTACTATAAACTGTTAATTATAAAGCTCTATCATTTTTTTCTAGACGTTTTTAACAGTTCGTTTACGTGTTTCGAAATCATAGCTGGTGTCATTTGCGCATAATTTGCATGTAAAATAGTAATTTTCTAAAGCTGATGTTCATAATGATCTCTCAAGCTGTAAATTATGAACTAATGGATATGATTCGTCATATTAATGAGCAGATTCTCATTTTTACCTTCGCAGGATACGGGAAGGTTATATTATTGACTGCATTTATTTATTTATTTTTTCATTTATTTATTTATCATCTTATTATTCGCTCAACTGAAAAATTGTTGAACCAAATTGTCTGAAATTTGGTTAAACGATTGGTCAGTGTCCAGTGACCTGATGGTAGAATTTTGGGAGCGACCCGGTCAAAGGTCAAGGTCATGGTCATTTATAACTTAAAAAGTATTGCACCATATTGCATGGAACTTGATGGGACGATTGGTCAATATACAGGATTAATTTTGTTAGTGTTTGGGAGCGATCAGGTCAAAGCTAGGTCAAAGATCAAGGTCAAGGCCATTTATAACTCAATAACTCAAAATCTATTCGACCAAATTGTCTGAAATTTGCTGGAACGATTAGACAATGTCCAGGAACCATCTGGTAGAATTTTAGGAGCAATCCGGTCAAAGGTCAAGGTCAAGGTCATTTATAACTCAATACTCAACAAGTATTGAACCATATTGCATGAAACTTGGTGGGGCGTTTATTCATTATCCAGTTAGCAGTATATTAGATTTTGGTAGCAAACGGATAAGCGGCGGCGAAGGTATGCGCTCTACCGAGTGCACGTATTCTAGTTTAATATGATATAGATTTGCGTTTTTTTGAATTCCTGATGATGTAGCAAGTTAATTTATATTAAAAATAAAATGAAAAAGATAGACATATGAAATACCGAACATTATTACTGAATATATATTATTGAATAATTATTCAATAAAATTAGACTGTTTATAAAACTTTATTGAAAAGAGAATGTAGAAAATGATAATATTTATCAAGTTTAAATCAGTTTATTGACTACTATTCTATTTATTGCTGGGGTAAGTTACGAATTATCGGTCAGTACTACATCTTCGGTCATATAAGAAAAAACAATATAAAAATTATTATTATTAAACAGTGCTATCTAATAATAACAATTTTTATATTGTTTTTCTTATGTGACCGAAAATGAAGTACTGACCGATAATTCGTTACTTACCCTACAGTTATTTAATGATATAAAACCACTAATAGATTATATATTATATACGTAAGAAAAATCGGATGAAAACTGTTTTTATAGAAGCTTCTCTATTCAACATTTGAATTTAATAAGAAATTAATATTATCTTTAGCTAAATTTGGAAAGAGGTAAATCAATTGATTTTCAAAACGTATATTGAGAAATTGCACCTAGAAAATAGTTTGATCATTTTGTGTGTAAATTGGTGTGCTCGCAGAATGCGGGTAGGTCATATTTTAGCCGTCGTTTTTGATTTATTTATTTATTCATTTAACTGAAAAGGAGTTTCACCAAATTGCCTGAAATTTGATGAAACGATTGGTCCATGTCCAGTGACCTGCTGGTAGAATTTTGTGAGTAACTCGATCAAAGGTCAAGGTCATGGTCATTTATAATTCAAAAAGTATTGAACCATATTGCATGAAACTTGGTGGGACCATTGGTCAATATGCAGGAACCATTTTGTTGATTTTGGGAGCGATCGGGTGAAAGGTCAAAGATCAAGGTCAAAACCATTTGTAATTCAATAACTCAAAAAGTATTCAACAAATTGTTTGAAATTTGATGGTACAATTGGTCAATGTCCAGAAACCATCTGTTAGAATTTTGGGAGTGATCCAGTCAAAGGTCAAGGTCATTTATAACTCAATAACTCAAAAATTATTGAACCATATTGCATGAAACTTGGTGGGACGATTGGTTGGTTATTATCCAGTTAGCAGTTTCTTAAATTTTGGGAGAGAATGGGTAAAAAACGGCGGCAAAGGTATGCGCTTTACCGAGTGCTAATAATCTAGTTTTAAATATAATTTGAAGTAAATCATTTCAAGTAAATATTACTAACCCATACACAAAATTAGGTTGGGTCAAGAGAAGATTAAGGGGGATATTATATAGTCAATCTTCTAAGGGCCCACCATAACCCCCCTCCCCCCTCTATATTATCAGTATATTAGTCACTAACTCTACATAGGGTAAGTTCCGCATCATCGGTCGGTTCCACATCTTCGGTCATATAAGAAATATATGTGATTAAAATATTAATTATTATGCATTTTTTCTTATATGTTCGATAATGTGGGAGAGTCCGCTAACAGGTAAGTTACCCCATGTATTTTCAGGTCTCACCACTGTGCAGACCATTTCAAGCAAGTAAGCAATAGAGTTGTTACTGTCACTCAAACAGACTCTGCTGGATACACCACAACTAGTTGTTTGTTGCTAAACAACATTTGCTACAATACTCTAAGTAATTCAACATATAACGTCCTGGATAATGAGAAAACGTGTGATTTGAGTAAATTCAATTTCTTAGTCATTACATAATAATTATTTGTGATAAAGTGGACAGAGTTTAAGATTCAATTCATAAATTTATTGATTTACATTTTCGTTAAGCCTAATTTTTGTGGGGTTCAATATTTTATTAAAGTCGACCATTTCATATCTACTATTTTAACATTTCATTGTATCAGAAAAATACTTGATTAAGGATGATGACACAGACTTTTAGTTACTGAGTACACACATAAATAAGAGAGTATCACCAATGTCCGTAAATAGGTTTGTATGTACCATCAATCTCCTGACCTAATTTATCGAGCACCAAATCCACTATAATATCAGCCCCAACAAATCTTATGGGCGCAATTAGCAGTCGCACAAGGAGATATCACCACCAGTTAATCACAAGGATGGTCCTGCTAACTCGCAATATAAAGGGTTAAATGAGGAAAAATAGCATTAGTTAATAACTTGAAGTGGAATAATAATGAGAGTTTTATCAAATAGTGGCATCAATCTCCGTAGATTTTAGCTACTTTTAAAGTGGATGCTTTTTGAAGCTTATGCTTCTGCCCAATTTGTCCTAATAGATTTCTATTTAATTATGCAATATCACTCTTAGAGATGCTTTTATATGGATAAAGAGTGAGCGGCCATGTTAGTTTTCAACTGATAATGATTAGGTACATCTATCATTGATTAAGTATGATAGTAATTGAATACTTCATGTTGTAAATCGGATTGGAAATTTATAGTAACCTTTTAGAATCTATAGCTTGCATTTAGATTAAGTTTTATGTAGCCTTTTATTTAATCAGCTGTGCAAATAAAAACGTAACAATACAGTGCTGCCATTTATTTCAAACGGTGGGGCTAAGAACTACTGTGAGGGTCTAAATAGAGAATAGTTCAAATAATAAATAGAGTAAAGATATATAAACCTAAATGTTTCTTTTCGTGGTACTTTCCTTCCTTCTCTGATTTGTTTCACATCTTTTCAAAGTCTGAATTCACTTGCCAGTCCATAAACTCCACCAAAGAATCAAACAAGGTTTGTATCAAAGGAGTCAAAATGCGAGAAAAAAGGAAATTTCGGGAAAGTAACAGAAAAACCTGAACGTGATACCTCTACTTTCTTCTAGGAATGATTTGGAATCATCATCGTGTTTTAATTACGTAAGTTTAGATAAATGTTTTTTCATGAATATTTCTCATGAAAACTGGAAATAATTTAGGTACACTTACGAGTGAGAATTAAAAAACACTAAAGATCCAGAATCTGATCTTTAGAAATTTTAAATCCTTTAAAGGTCCCCTCCAAGAATTTTTTTATTGTTTAAATCAACGAGGCTAACGTTTCTTATCATTTTGCTGCAAACCCCATAGAATTTGATGGTATATCTTCAATTTTAAATGCTTTTATAATCAAATAATTACTTCCGACTTGCTAATTTTCAGTCTGAAGAAAAAGAATGTAGACCGTTTGTTTTGAATGTCAACTATAGGTAGGTATAGTGAATCGAACATTTAATCTTGGTGATAGGGAATAAAATTGGAGAAAAATATTATAGCAACGTATATATACTTCACAGTCACATAATATGCTTATATACGTAGTACTCTAATAACTCTAAAACAAATTTTCTTTCTATAACTCATAGAAAATGAGTTTGATAATCAAGGAGTGACAATTATAAATTTCTTGTTACTTTTATTCGCTTTAGTTACCGTTTGGTAACTAATCTGAGTCGTGATTTGGTAACTAAAGCGGGGAATGCCTGTATATTAGTTTGCATGTTTACCCAAAAATATTCCTTTTTTTATCATATTTTATAGTACTTTACCTTATTATTTCGTACATTTATATAAGTAAGTTGCATAAATATTATAAGATTTTTATTAAAATTTTCATTTTAATAATAATCTGAGATTAACTTCATTAGCGTTTCTTTGAAATGCTGTTATCGAAGATATGGAATCGTCTCAAAACTTGGAGCTTACTCTACTCTAAAAACCTGAGATGTTATTATACATACTACAGTAGAACTCTTCTATAGTGAACTATCCTGTATAGTGAATATTGTGTTATGAGTAAGGAAGGATCCTCTATAGTGAACAAATTTTCTTTAGTTTGACATGAATGACCCTCAGTTTTAGAAAACTTTTATGGCGGACTAATTTTTTTTCTAGCTATTGAGGCTACTTCCTTACTCAGGACACTACATTCACTTACAAGATCTCATTATAGAGGAGTTCTACGCATGGCAAGATAGGTATCCTATTCACCCCTAGGTTCCTTTGAAAGTAAAACTTATAACGATGGTTTCATTTATAATTAGATGATTTATGAAAAGTGAATTTAATAACTTTATATCCAACGCTTTATCGTTTAGAAACTTAAATTGTTTAGCAAATATAGATTTTAACCTTTGATTTTCACTTTAATGCTAATGAGTATAGTATTCAAACCTTAATATTCTAATATTCCAAATTTAGTAACATTTCTTTTTCGAAACTGAAAAATGTTTTTAAATATCTCCAATATAAAATACAGTCTAAGTTCCTTCAAAAAGCACATCTAATATCCCTAAAATAACACCAAATATTGTCCATGTAACAAAATACAATAAAGTTCCCAGTGACAAGAACTCATGCTAACATATAAAGCATCATGTGTAACCATTATATGCTCATCTAGGTAATAGGTACCATTATGGTGCAGGGAACACTTCCCTTACTTCTTTGTGTATGTGTAATACTTACATTTGAGTGACTAGCATTAGGCAGTTAAAAGAAGCTTCACCATAATTGGTAGGCACAGAAAAACTCTACGAATTAACCGTCTCAATTAATTCTGAACTGAGATACCAACACAATTATTATTGATTGGTTATTATATTTATCTTTGAAATTCAAAAATCGTTTTCAACTTGATTTTTACAGATTTCGATCAATCCATCCAGTTGTTCTTTTAATGATTCAATAAATAAGTAGGTTTTGACACATTTTATGCAAAAAGGAAATACAAATGCCATAAAAAGTGATTTCATGGACAAAGTTACATTCCAAAAATCACGGTGGAAAACCTCATGTATGTAGAAAAGCTACTCCGTGAATGCAGTCATTTACCTAGGAATGTGACGAAAAGGGACACAAGCACCGGTGGCTGCACTCATGGATGGAAGAGGGAAATGAAGAGGTGATAGTAAATGTTGCCTACGAGTTTATCCCAACACAGAAATCTGGGAGGAAAATGAAGAGGTGATAGTAAATGAAGCCTAAGAGCTTACGACAAGCATCCTCTAAAACTGCAAGTGGCGTTGGAAATGGTGAACATGGTAAAATGTTTACCAATTTTTGGGGCTTACTAAATGTCACCAACCACCACCCACAGAAGGTTTCAAGAAGGGACACGCTGAGGTGTAGTACCTATGTGCAATGACTTTAAGTTTCAGAGTCGCAACAAACAATTAGTAATTTTGTCAAACCCATATTGTCCATCAATTATCCTACATTAAAATAATCAATTAAATATTAGATAATATATAATTGCAATAATATGAATGTAAATTTTTTTTCCTATATATTTATTTTTTATCTTCTATTTAATTCACTTAAAATTCTATTTTAATCAATAAGTTAAAATCAAACTAAAATTATAATACATTTAACACCAATCAATTTAACGATAAAACTTAACTTTTAAAATTCAATCCAAATTATTTTGTTTAACTGGTAACATTGAGGTGTTCTCTAAATTTTTATCGCAATCCCGATTGTTTTGACTGTTTAGGTTAGAGCAAAAGTGCAGTGAATGATCATTGTATTCAGTAGTGTCTTACAGTGTTGACGTACTTGGTGCTAGTGCTACTTTCTGTTTTTCTTTGAATTTAATCAATAGTATTGATCCATTTAATGAATGATGAATTTAATAGTTAATTTTGATTAGCGTATTGAATAGACCTAATCTTTAACTGTATTAAAAGTAGTTTAACTGAAGTGGGTATCCTTTTCAAAAGGCCTAGGCAGCTATGTGTACTGATAGGTTGTCCAAATTATTCTGCACTTCAGTTAAAAATAAGTGCAGTAGAATAGCTTCTTGAGAATTATACAGCATTTTCTAAAATTTTGTAGGGTGGTGAGAGTAAATTGCGTTAGGGTTGGATATTTCCATCTTAACTTGTGTTAACTTTATAGTTGGTTGTCGTATTCCTAAAGTAGCTATACTTGGTAGTTAGTCCCACACGATAGTTTAATTAAATGGTCCTTTATTTAGAACTGGGGTCACATGGGAATTGCGGACCGTTAAAGGTCCCCTCCAAGCAAATATTTGTATTGCCTTATTCAACGAGGCTAATGTTTCTTATCATTTTGTTGCAAACCGCATCGAATTTGGTAGCACATTTTTAATTTTATATGCTTTTAAAGATTTTTATAATCCAAATTCTACAAAACCTATTTTACTTCCGACTTACTAATTTAAGAAATATTCATCCTGAAGAAAAAGAATGTACACCATTTGTTTTGATTGTCAACTAGGTATTAGGTTTAATAAATCCATTTAATACTAGTGTAAAGGTATAAAAATAAATGAACTTATAGTAGAAACGTTTATATACTTTAGGAAACAATTAATATCTAAAATAATTTAAATAAAGGCCGAAAACTAATGGTTTGTTTATAAAATTCAAATTTGTAATCAAAACAAAGGGTGTACAATCTTCTTCTTGAGCATCAGATTAGTGATTTGCTCAATTGTTGCTCACAGAGTATTAAAAAACTTTAAAAACAAATTATAAAATATATACTGAAACGAATTGTATGCGGTTTGCAGAATAATGATCCTAGACCTTAGTTCTATAATATTATGTTATAAACTCATTTTTTCCCCGGAGCCTGGAGAGGACCTTTAACTTTCAATTAAGATCCATTTTTGGAAATCTTCAACCTACTGAACCGATTTTATATTGCAATATTGCACCTACCCTAATCTTGCTACCATATATTCCAATACCCCATGTTAATTGTTAAACCTTACTAGGGTTACTCAGGTAAATTGCGGCCCTTTAAATTTTTAATTGCGGCCATTTCAAGAGTCTCTAAAACATTCTGAACCGAAATTACATTAAAATGTTGCATAGCTATCAACAGAAGCGCAGTACATGCTATAATTTAAGTTTTTAACGTGTGTTTCGAAGCCATGATGTTTCTGTTGTTAGAGGCCGCAGTTAGTTAGTGTGCCGCAATTTACCTGCTTGACTCTAAGATTTAATTTCTAAACTCTTATACCAGATATGCCTATATACTATCTTCCTTAAATTCTTAAGTATTTCCTATATTGATATAATTTCTCCCACGGTTCACCCCTTGTAGGGTGAATCTGGTAAATTGCGGCAAAAAACTAACTTCGGTTTTAATCCATACTAATAAAAATCATAACTTCAAAACACTCATAAAATTAATAAACAACCTGTATTGTGCTATTATTCGTATGCAATATTTAATATAAATTCAGTTCAGAATTTACTCTTGAAAGTTATTGTACCCTTTTTAATTTTATGTTATATATCCTACAAGAAAGAAAGTAGGTATCATTTTATTATATTTCAATTCTTTAATCGTTGGAGACGTAGCTAATATTCCTTTGTCCCTTTTTATTTGTATTCAGAGTAGGGGAAGTTCAGTTATAGACAGGTTCCTCGTTAAAAAAGATGTCTTAATATAACCTAGTTTCATTTTAATTGGTAATGGTTAAAATACTTAACGTATAAACTCTGTATTATGTTGGTCGAAATAGAACTTAAATATAAGGTTTCGTTTTAATGATTGGAAACTCTGAACTTACCCTAGTTTTTCTCGTCATGTGGTTTCAGTTTATTCATGGGTCTCTTTTCTGTCTCTACTTACTCTGAAAGTTCAGTGTATTAGTTTTTAGATGATCACAATACAAACCAGATTCTCAAACCCTAACTGTAAATCTATACAAATTCCTATCTTTCAGTTACCTCAAATTGAACTACTGATGACTTTATCTTACAAACGTTGTTCTTGCATTACAAAAAATTGAATTAAATTTATGGTTTAGATTTAAGGTAGTTTCGTAGTAATTTAAAATTTCTAGGATAAGAGTTTGGGAAGATTTTTGTTTTTTAGTGTAAATGAGTCATTTAATGTCTCTTCTCTTCCCTGTGAGAGCAGTAGAACGATAGTGTTAATTTTCTGTTAGTTTTAGTTTAGACTGAAGCATTTTTATAAACGTGGCATCATGGAGTCCAGCTGCGTGGTAAATTTTAATGGTAACTTTTTCATTCTGAAAGTCTTATTTATTTAGACGTGTGTTATAAACATCAAAATAGATTTTAAAAGTCCTAGCTAAATTCGTCCATGTACCTAGTTTTTAAATTTCTTAATGTATATTGTATTTTCAGAGCTAAGTTTTAATTTTTTACAATTTTATAAGTCTCGTAATGATCATCAAAGGGTTGATAATTTGGCTTGCGCTGGTGAGCGTGTTTGCCTCTGAGAATGGTACTGAAGAAGTGAGCGATACGATGTGCAAAAGCCCCAGCGTTTGTGTGGAGAAAGGGAGATGCGACTTCAATGGTGAGTGGAAGGAGTGTTTTTAAGTCTTCTGGTACAGAAATGCTAACTTTAAACATTAATCTTGGATGGTAAGGCCCCACCTAAACTCTAGTACTAAGTATTCTAGCTAGAAGAGACTAGTTGGAACTAACTTGAATTGTTTAGTTGAAAATTTTTCCCCTTCCTCTCCTCCCTTGTCTTCCTAATTTGTCATCTTCATTGAGTATTTTTCGACACCCTAATTTATATTCTTCGCTAAATTAGTTCTCGATTATATCAATTTCCATAATTTTGCCTTATTTAATTTATTCAACCCAAGTTGGTTTTCATTTTTCCTCCACTTTAAAATATTCAGCAAAGCTATCGCAAGGCAAAATAGGCAATAGCCGATATAATAGTTCTGATACAAAATTCTATCAAGATGTTCATTTAAAAAAAATTATAGGTTGAATCTTCACTGTAAAAGTGTCATTAAATTTGAACTACAATATACACTAGAAATCCTATCTAGTTGCTTCCTATCGAACCAAAGAACTTTTGTAACTTGTTGATGGCAAAGTCATTAGTTTATTGTATAATGTGTGTTTACCCTATAAATAGGCATTAGTTTAATGAATATTTGCTTATTTCCTAATTTTTAAAACTTTATTTCCAGTTGAGTTCTGTGAAGATGGAAGGATTTGCTGTCCGGTTGAATTCATCAAAGAGTAAGAATTTACTAATTATTAATTTTTGTTAAAAATCAGTTTTCTATATTTTCATTTAAACTAGCCATAGTTATTCTGGCTATTAAAAAAACATTTAACATAATGAAATATTTTCGAAAAATTAAATTATTCATGATCTGACATAAAATTATAATTAATATAAACTTCAAGATTACAGTTAATACTTATTCAAATTTTCAAATGGCAATAGTTTCTGAAATAAAAATCTAACTATTGGTATACAAAGGTGATGAAATGAATAATTGTTCTGATGTACTAGAATCAAGTGTGATTGAGTACTCTGCTATGATTTTAGATTTGTCTTTCAATATTTCGTTCATTTCATCATTTCAGACTCCCCTCTCCACAATCCAATGAAGATTCAGTTTTTGGAAGATCCAGTGATTCCAGGAGACACCATCGATTTGATCAGGTTCACCCCCGGTCACCTGAACACCTGCAGAAACTACTGGATCTTCATAACAAGGAACAAAAACATTCCAATGCTCTCCCTCAAATCGTATCTCCTCATGGCAACCATCAACTATACTCTCACCAAAGTCTTATAGATTCCCACTTCAATCATGAAAATTTACACAATTCGAACCAACACAGCCATCCTGCAGATAAATTCGAATCAACCCAATTTCATCATAAATCTCCAGAAATCAAACCTAATAATAGACCTCTACATTTTGACAACAACATTGGCAATAGTCAGTCTTCAAATTCTCATCATGAAATAGTCGTTGGGAAAGGTCAGAAGGTTCCCCAAGGCCCCCTTCCAGGTTTGCATACTCATTTCGAAAAGAAACCAACTTCCAATGAAGAAAGTAACCACGAAACTGAACAGCCAGGATGGCAAGGTGGTGCGTCTCAACAAAGTGGGTACCCACAACAATTTCCTGATGGGTATTTAGGAGAGCCTCCTCTACCATTTAATCATGACTACTCGGGAATTTCTCATCCATATTCTCATGGCTATTCTTCTGAAATTTCTCGCCCATATTCTCATGGTTACTCTGCTGGAATTTCTCGTCCATACTCTCATGGCTACTCTGCTGGAATTTCTCGTCCATACTCGCATGGTTACTCTGCTGGAATTTCTCGTCCATACTCGCATGGTTACTTTGCTGGAATTTCTCGTCCATACTCGCATGGTTACTCTGCTGGAATTTCTCGTCCATACTCGCATGGTTACTCTGCTGGAATTTCTCGTCCATACTCGCATGGTTACTCTGCTGGAATTTCTCGTCCATACTCGCATGGTTACTCTGCTGGAATTTCTCGTCCATACTCTCATGGTTACTCTGCTGGAATTTCTCGTCCATACTCGCATGGTTACTCTGCTGGAATTTCTCGTCCATACTCTCATGGTTACTCTGCTGGAATTTCTCGTCCATACTCTCATGGTTACTCTGCTGGAATTTCTCGTCCATACTCTCATGGTTACTCTGCTGGAATTTCTCGTCCATACTCTCATGGCTACTCTGCTGGAATTCCACAAAGTTATAACGGTTTTGAAGCGCAAGATTTCCACCAAGACATCCTATCTCAATTCCCCAATCTTGATCATGGATCTCCAGATGAATTTCAAAGCAACAGCACCCAACACTCTGAATCATCTCATTCGGAAATAAACTCTAACTATCAACTAAATTACCCCTCTGCTGCCTATCCACAAGTAAATGATGTCTATGGAGGTTACCAGGCTCCACACCATGCTCCTGTTCTTGCGCCAGTCTATTCTCAAGGTGTTCACGGAGGTCATGCTTATCAGTCTGTTCATCCACCAATTCTGAATTTCAATCACGTGTATGCTAGTGATTATGGAATTTTTTCTCCTGACTTTTATGGTAACAAGGACCTCTTTGCTGGCCTGAGCCCATATGGATCTGACCTCCTCCTCAACCACAAGAAACCTGCAGTAACTATTTGTTTAGCTATAATTACTATTACTATTAGAAATCGTATGATAAAGATGTTTGAAGCCTCGTCAAGTACTATTATGGAACCATAATTTAATGTAAACATTTCCAAATGTTTTAGATATCTAATTCACATTTTTCTTTACAGCAATGTGGAGTGAAATCATCTGGCTTACATCACGATCTTTCTCCATACTCTCTGCCTACTTATGGTTCATCTTTCGGTGTTCATCCGTGGCAGGTCTGTTAAATGCTCGTATCCCTGTTCTGAAAGACCAAGAGTGTAAGTAATTTAACTATTTTATATTTCAGGCTGCTGTATTTGGATGGTCGAATGAAGGGTACAGTTTGCGATGCAGTGCTACTCTCGTCAGTGAACACTTGTTGGTCACCTCGGCTCATTGTATTTCAGGCAAGAATTTAGCCTTAACCATAAACCTAAGAGTCGAGAGCTTCGTTGCCTAATAACTCGTATAATATTTCGGGAATCATTACTTGACCGTTTTGTTGAAATTAGGAGAAACTTAAGAGCTGTTTCTCTTTTCGCTCAAACGACTAGATGAAAAATTTGTTTATTTTGAAACTTATGATTTTTTAATACAAATTAGTCGCGTCTGTAGTAGATTTTAAAATAAGTAAGATTCTGTGAACTTTTCTGTTGGTAAACTAATCTGTCATGAATTAGCGTGAAAATTTTTTTAATATTCCCAATATTAACTACATAACTTTGTTTCTTTTGTAGACATCTACGAGCCAGATTTGAAAGTAGTTTTAGGTGCTCAGGATCTGCTTTCTCCGTCTCCTCCTATTCCTGCCCTGGAGCGAACTGTTGAGAATCTTTTTATTCATGAGGAGTAAGTACTGAATGACTTTTTACTTCTGTATAGCTGAATTTATTCTCAATTAAACTACATTTCTAAATCTGTATTATTATTAATGGGGGAATCCCCACTCGCCTCTGTGAGGGCGGATGGTTCGAAATCTCCATCTTTAAATTATTTGGTTAGGTTCCAATTTACATTAATCCTATTTAATATCTAAATCTGATATGAATTGTATTAAACTAATTCCATTTTCATTTTTAGGTACGATTCAAGCAGCCTGGCTCACGACATAGCTCTGATATTCCTCAGTCATCCCATTGATCTGGAATACACCCCCCACATCGCACCTGCTTGCTTGCCAAGCGAGGGACAGCAGTTCTTGCCCAGTAAATGTAGAATAGTTGGATGGCCTGAACCTACTATCAACCACGTGAGTGTCAGATTCTTGGTGATTCTAAGCATTTCAGTACTTAATGGTATCTAGATTTAAGTGATTAATTTAGTAATTTTCCATTTTTTTGGACATGGAGTAACTTGGTTCTTTATAGAATTCTCTTATATTCTCTAGATAAAATTATTATTATAGGTAAAATACCATGACTATCATTTTATTTAATAAATTCCTTTTCCCAATTTTCAGTACGGAGAGCAGACTAACAACGAAATCAAAGCGACTGAGGTGAACCTCTTATCTGCCACACAATGTCGGGCCGAAATAACCAAACTGGCTAAGGATTTGAACCCCGCTAAGGTCACCCCGGAGATGCATTGCATAAAGGGAAGAAATGATACCAATGCATGCATTGTAAGTATTCATGTTTCTTTATTACTAAAAGCAGTGTGAAATATATTGCAACTTTGATATATATAAGCTGGGAGTACTTTTTCATTGCACTATTATTTTAATATCCTGTAACCAAAAACCACCAATTATGAAAATTACCGAAATGATTGTTTTTTCACGTCATACAAATTGAAATTATTTTTACATTTTACATATTTTGATTGTCATCTTCATAAGTAATATGACTATAAACCAAGCCCATTTTACAAGGGGAAGTATCCAGTAATTAGGTAATTGCGTTCGCTTCTAGTTTCTGTTTTAAAATCGTTCTTATTCATAATAGGGTGCAGGAGGTGGAGCAGTACTATGCGAGGTTTCCAAGAACGACACTTATTGTACTGGTCATCATTGCACCAAGGAAAACGTGTTCTTAGGTGGAATAGTTTCGTGGACAAATGAACTTTGCGGAACAGATGGTCTGGCTGTAATCACTGAAGTGTCTCCCTACAGTCACTGGATCCAGAATCTCCTGAAAAGGTACGGGCTAGACTCAGACGAGCACCAAAATGGTGGATATGGACACGATGAGCAGCACAGTGTACATGGCTCGGCAGGATACGATTCCTCTCCACCGGGGTACGGAATAGGGTACCCACCAGTCCAAGGTTATGGCAGCCATCAGAATTACCAACACGGTGCCCCTTACTCGGGAGTATATGGCCATAATAAGTTGGGGTATTAGATAGTTATTATAAACTGTATTTTATTAAGATTCTATAAGTAAATAATTTATTAGAAATTGTTTTACTTAAACTTTATTATACCAAACGGATCATACTTTCATTTCTGGCAACAGAAGATTAAATCTCCCAACTGTAATATGGAGCTATAGTTGAATATTCTCCAACAGTTCCCTAAAATATTATTGTGACTGCTGTTTATTGGTTACTGTAGGTAAATTTTTAATCTAATAAGTAATATCTTAAGCATTTCATTGCGACAAACTTTTAATATTACCGCCATGGTTTTATAGTAAACCTCTCCATTATTTTTGTAAATTAACGAATTATAATTAGTCTGTTTCCAAAGCAGACGTTATACTCTGATTAATAGGGTTGGGACAATATGCTTTTTGTGATATGCTTAAAAAATATGCTTATGCTTTAAAAATATGCTTATGCTCTAAAATATGCTTATGCTCTAAAATATGCTTATGCTCTAAAATGTGCTTTTTATGCTCAATAGTATGCCTAATTTTTTTTAATTTAATCAATATCAACCAGGGAAATGAATATTGTTAAACTTTCGTTTTTTTATTTATATACTGTGGTTTTTGGTTTTCATGTTGCAAGATTGACTATCTCTTCTCATCAGAAACCTAAAAAAAAGTACAGCTATATAATTACTGTCAAGAACCAAGTGCACTAGTTTTGGTATGAAAAAGGATTCTCCTATATAAACTATAGAGATCATTTAAGAAAAATTAAAATGTTAATATTTGTGAATAGAGTATGCTAAATACAAACTAATTATGCGTTGTGTTCTCACCGATTAATTTAGGAGAGCAATCTACTATTTTTATAGTATGATATAATTTGATATCCTAAATTTTAAATCATTTTAGAATATACAAGGTTCTAGTGATAATAGTCGTTTGTTCTTACTTTCAAGCTACAAAATTTGCATTTCATAAACCTCTTACAAATCTGTAAAGTCAAAGAGCAATCTTGCTCGAAGTTGGACTTTCTCAATTTTAGGCACGGTGTCAATGTGGTTTGCGAGATGGGAATGACAACTCTTCACACCATTAACTAGAAGTGACTTTGTAGGTTACATTAATGTAGTAATACAAGAATTCTTCCAAAAATACACATTTGATCCAAGTTTTCATTAAAATATTATCCATAAATTTGTAATTGAAAATTTCTTATAACTTTTATTTATCAACCACCTTTCTGTGGATAAAAGCATATTCTTTTCGGAAAAAGAATATGCTTTATTTTATGAGCATATTCTTTTCGGAAAAAGAATATGCTTTATTTTATGAGCATATTCTTTTCGGAAAAAGAATATGCTTTATTTTCTGAGCATGTTCTTTTCGGAAAAAGAATATGCTTTATTTTATGAGCATATTCTTTTCGGAAAAAGAATATGCTTTATTTTATGAGCATATTCTTTTCGGAAAAAGAATATGCTTTATTATATGAGCATATTCTTTTCGGAAAAAGAATATGCTTTATTTTATGAGCATATTCTTTTTGGAAAAAGAATATGCTTTATTTTATGAGCATATTCTTTTTGGAAAAAGAATATGCTTTATTTTATGAGCATATTCTTTTCGGAAAAAGAATATGCTTTATTTTATGAGCATATTCTTTTTGGAAAAAGAATATGCTTTATTTTATGAGCATATTCTTTTCGGAAAAAGAATATGCTTTATTTTATGAGCATATTCTTTTCGGAAAAAGAATATGCTTTATTTTATGAGCATATTCTTTTTGGAAAAAGAATATGCTTTATTTTATGAGCATATTCTTTTCGGAAAAAGAATATGCTTTATTTTATGAGCATGTTCTTTACGGAAAAAGAATATGCTTTATTTTCTGAGCATAAAAAAATATGCTCTAACGATAAATATGCTCAAGAATATTCTTTTATGCTAAAAGCATATTGTCACAGCCCAAATCATCGCTGATAATTTTATTAGGGGACGTCAGCCATATCGCTGACGTCATAAGGAAATTAAATAAAAAGGACTGGGAGAAGCAGTCAGAAAAGAAAGTAACTTCATTAATCGGGTTTTGACATGCACTAAAAAATGCCATAAAAGCAATGTACTCATGCTCTGAAAAGCATGCACTTAAGCTCTGAAACATGCTACTAAAGGTTAATTGCATGCATTTTGTATTTACATTTAGGTTAGTCTTTTTTCGCCATTTTCTTTGAATGTACTTTGAAAAAGTGTAGGTACATTGTTTGGTAGTACTATATAAAAATATTCAGATATTAAATATCTAAATTGTCTTTTGTTATGAAATATTTATAGGTATAGAAGTTTTGGAGTGGGAAACGTTATATTATCTGAAACAATAATTCAGTTTCAATTTTTCTTTAGAAACTTCTCAGTAACAGAGGGAAACTTCTAATATGTATTACCTTATTAAAGTATAAATAGTGAATATTAAATTTAAATAGTACCGTAAACACGCAGATGAAACCAAGTAAAACTCAAATAACAATAACATAACAGCAAAAAACAAATAACTTCTCAGTAACATTGCATTTTATTACTAGAAAAATAAGTATGGAAAAATATGCAGCATGCGATTAAAAAGAAAATGCATGCATATTGCCCGCTTTTAAGAACAAGTGCATGCGGCATGCATGCACCATGTTACAACCCTATTCATTAACCATGTCACCTACCGCCGTCGGTAAAAAAGTTAATGGATGCTGAAAAGCTACTCCGTAAATGCAGTCATTTATCAAGGAATGTGACAAAAAGGGAACACAAGCACCGGTGATAGCCACACATGGATGGAAGAGTAAAATGAAGGCGATAGTAAGCCTAGGAGTCTACGTAAAACAAAAATCCGAAACCCCTTAGTTGAAGAGCATAACCCTGGTGCTATCCTCAGAAACTAAAAAAAAATATAAAATATCTTCCATTCACCGCAGACAGCTTCAGGATAAGCACATTAGGGGCTAAACCTACATTCAAATAATCACCTTTTTAATTCAAAGTGTATTAAGAAGCACGTTCACAATCAATTACTATAGTAGCTTTCATTAGCAAGTTTTTAAAATTGAAATATCTATCTTATGGATTCAGATGAGACTACCAACGAAATCAGCTAAAGTTAATATAATCAATATTATATTAATGAAACCGAGAATTAGTTAAACCGTCTTCAAAAAGGAAATTACGGTTCGAAGTCCATCTTCTATGGCCCCACCATAACTATCTCATGTTAATAGTTTCGTCAACAGCAAAAGTGGGATACCCTATTAGATTGTCATTCATTCAGGTAAATATGAAAATCATTAGGAAGACTCAGTTATAATATATTTAATACAATGAACTTATGAAAGACTATTTAAAATCTATAATTAAACCTAGATATTAGTATATATAACGCCCACTCCTGTACCCATGTCCATAAGGTTTATGGATTAGGTTGGGATAATAACTATTGGTAAAAGGCAGTCGTGGGTAGGAAGAACTTTTCCTGAAGTGGCCATAAGAAGGTCCAGCGTATCCTATACCACGAGAAGGATAATAACCTTGAGTCAGAGGGTAACCATAGGTTTGTTGGTATCCATAAAGATTCTGCTGGTAGCCGTAATGATTAGGATATCCGTAATTGGCAAATTGTGGCTGGTATCCGTAACTCTGTTGAGAGCCGTAATGGTTGGGCTGGTACCCATATGGCGAAGGCGGGTATCCAAATCCAGAAGAATATTGCAGGTTCTGGTTATAGCCACCTTGGTTGTGAGATTGCGTGTTGTGGGCATCACTCTGTTGTTCGCTAGTCTGTCCATGAGAAGAATCACTTGAAGCTGTAGAATGGACGTTATTAGCCCCAGAATATCTCGAGTCCTCTTGGTGAGCGCCTGCAAGTCTAGCAGATCGAGACTGGATTTCAGCCAGAGGTGTTCCAAACAATTGGGTCGAGTTTGAATCCTTGGCACTATCTACCAAGGGAGAATTATTAGCTTCTTCCTTCGTGATGAAATTTGGTCTGGGGTCTTCTGTTGCAGTTCTGATTGAAAATAAAATAAAATTAATTAGAGCTCTCGCTTATAATTGGTACAACAGATTTATGAGCAAACTTATACAACCAACTATCGTCCTGTTAATGAACTACGCAAATTTTAATTAGTTTTACAGACCATTAAGCATCTAAAATTATATTATTATGGAATGGTCAGAAATTTTGTTTTTGCTTAATAGAAAGACTGAAAAATCATTTAATTAAATAATTAGAATTAAATGAATTACGAATTAATGATTTACAAACAAATAGTTTATCAATCTAGTGCTTGTCTAAACGAATCTTTTCAGAATAATTTATAAATCTAATGAATACAAAACTTACTTCACTTCATCTGGGTGACAGCATACAGAGTCTTTACCACAAGATTCTGGAAGAAAAATTGGCTGGGTTTAGAATTTACATCTAGATTTATAGAATCAATGAATCAAGACGTGAATTTCAAATATTGAAATATATTAAATTATTATTTTGTTAAATTATTTCATGGTGAGAAATAAAGAACTAGGGTGACTGCTAAATTAACGAACTCAACATTTAGATAAAGGGATTGCTAGGTACTACTGTCAATCATAATTGTGGCCATAAAACTTAAAAGCAACTTTCTCAAGAGAAAATTCTGCTGAACTGAATTTTTTACTAAAATTTAATAAAAAAACGCAATACACATGATTTCTTAACCTCACGAGTTTTTTTAAGCGTTTCTACAGTTTGAAGTAGAAGTTAGTGTGCCGCAATTTACCTAATTGACCCTATATTATGAAGGGCACCGTTCCCAGATTTTGAAAAGTTTTTTATTATTGAAGCTACGGTTGTGAAACTTTGTGCACATATATAAAATGAATTCCAAGATGTTTATGTGTCTGACATTTTTTCGATTCAACCCATAGAAAACTAGTTATTCGAATTTCGAACAGTGTAAATTAATAAATGGATACTACAATTTTGTAGCTGTGACATTATGTTTTTTTGTATTCGATTCTCCACAAGAATTATTGGAAATTTTTAGTGAAGCAAAAAAAATATAAATTTCAAAATTTTGAAAAATAATTTGAAAATTAAATAAAACTCTTCCAGAGTTTGTAAAGAATTCCGGGGAGAATGGAATGCAAAAAATCGCAATGCCGTAACTTCAAAATTGTAAACGCCTTAGGCTTTTGAATTACAAGATTTTTAGAATACCTTTCAAAGTTTGATAATCTGACACGCTGCATATGACTCTTGTGAAGGTTTGCGGGTAACTGAGGTGCATACCTTAGTGTGCATCTGATTAGTGGCACGTTAGATACCAGATATAGCGAGATAAATAATTATTACGAATTATAATGGCTGAGAGTTGGTTTTTAGAGTACATATTGACTCCTTACCCCCCGGTCCCCTTTTCTCTCTCCCCAGGGGGTTAGATTAACATGAGTTCTGATATTTTTCACACACTAAGATTAAAAAGCAACTATTTACACAATAAAATTCTTTAATTTCGTCATATTCCCGGGAACTGTCCCCTTAAACTAAATCAAAGTTGAAATATTTCACTTTGGTAGCCTATTTAAACATTTATAAGTACTCACCACTCAATGAAAGAACTAAATTTTCATTTTCCCCATAGAACCGACTATTCCCGACTAAAACTCACCAGTTCCTGCAGGACATTCCAGCTTAGGAACACAGACAAAACCTTCACCTGAACATTGGTTCACGGGATTGAAACCTGTAACTTTATTCCTGATCTTTTCCATTATAGAGGACTTGAAGTCAAATGGTTGGGTCTGGCTTAATTGGAACAAGCAGAGAAGAATGGATAAAGTGGGTAAAGTCTTCATTGTTCAGGTAAATGTAGTTCTTGAACAGAGATTAAAAAATGTTGACTATCTGAAAAGAATTGACGGTAACATAGGTAGGATAAATTCATATAAATAGGGTCAAGCAGGTAAATTGCGATACACTAACAAACTACGGCCTCTAACAACAGAAACATTATGCTTCAAAACACGTTAAAAACTTAAATTATTAGATTATAGCATGCACTGCGCTTCTTCTGATAGCAATGCAACATTTTAATGTAACTTCGATTCAGCATGTTTTTTAGAGATTCTTGTGAGGGCCACAATTAAAAATTATAGGGCCGCAATTTACCTGCGTGACCCTAACCACAATCAAATAAAAATTAAGTACATGATTAAATAATACTTTGAATAGCAAATATGAACAGGTAAATAGTGTAGAAGTAGCTTCTTAAAAGAAATAGAATTATTTATGTATCAAGAAACCCAATGAAGTTCCAATCATCAAAAGGCATTATATTAAATTTGATAAATTAAAGATATTAGTTGGAATATTATAAGTAACCGTACCCTAAGAATTCTTTTTATTAAGAGTAGCTAAAGATAAATTGATACGTATCTATAAGCTGAGCGGCGCACCACAGAACAGCGCACCAGATTACGGCGCACCACTGTACATTCTATTAGATAGGTATTTTGAATACAGATTAATGATAAATGGGAGTGAATTTGATAGGTAATTGTTTTATCAAATTTATGACTGACGATACCCGAATCCAATGTTGATACTACACAGTTAAATTATTCGATTGAGATGTTTAATTAGGAATAGAAAATAAAATTCATCATGGGAAAACTAAAATTTTACGGGGTAACTATTGTAAACTTTCAGTCTGAGGTGTAAATAAAAACTTTAGTTAGCCGATAGGTAGATGTATCGGCCATCGGGGGCGTGCCGCCCCTCGAACCCCCCTGCCAGGGGTCATTCATCAATCATGAAGTGTGCATAACAACAAACTAGCGGATACAACAAACTTCATATTAGTTATTTACTTTGAGATCATTTATAGAAAGTACAGTGGTGCGCCGCTCAGTTTTTAGATACTATTGGAAAAATTCAAAAACACGATTGGGTAATTAACCTATTACTGGAAGCTTATTTTTATATAATTATCGAACGGAAAATTTTCAGAGAGTATCTTAACTTTTACTTAGTGGCTTATGACAATAAAAATACACTAATTGAATAGTTAACATTTCCGGGTACCAACTCTTGTGACTCAATGCACCTGCTATATCCTATTACCTACATAGGCATTATGAACCTAGAAAAAAATAAGTTTCTACATAACAAAACACTATAAAAGGAAGACTGGAAAGATTATTAATGTTACTAATACTTAAGTTTAAATATAAAAACCTGCATAATAGGGAAGGTTCCAAAATATTGAACGCTTACATAATTGCGTTCATAAACAGAAGTATAAAATGAATTTTATCGACTCATTTCAATGGCATTCATTATTCCAGCATGGAATTATGAAAGAAAAGAATTTTCAAAGATTAACCTCAACTATTACCATTAAAATGAACACACAAAGTAGTAATGTTACTAAAGACGCTGCAAGCACAATATCACTAAACATCAATAATCTTGAAGAAGCTTTTCTCTTTTCAAACTTGCAGGCAAGAAATACGGACGTTGAGGTATCACCTTCTCAGGTCTGATTCAGATTTTCACTTTTTGCGCGATCGCTGACTGATAGATTTTTTACGCTACATGTTCATATCTTCGCACACAATGAAGATACCATTTTTATTATCCCACTTCTATGACAGAGTAATAATTTGCATCTCGTGGATATAAGAATGTACTCACCTATCAGATCTAGGAAATATATGAAAGAGGAGCGACCACTAGTTCTTACTGACTTGATAAAAACAAACTAGTTGTGATGGATTGGCCTGTTCGCTGTCGCTACTTTTTAGTCACTGATATGAAATAGAATGGTATGGGTAATAGGAAAATATAGATTGAGTATCATTAGCAGAAAAGGATTTATTCATTCATCGGTATATAAGATAAACACAATATTTATAATATCGGTTTCGGAGAAATCAATCAAATTCAATGATGAAACATCTCATTTTCGAATATTTAAATTTAAATCTAAATAATTTCAAATTTTTTCCTTTCTAACTCAAACCTCAAATATTTCCACTGATAACTCAAATTCCCCATTCACTCTCCATTCACTCTCCATTCACCCCCCATTCACTCTCCATTCACTCTCCATTCACTCTCCATTCACTCTCCATTCACTCTCCATTCACTCCCCATTCACTCCGCATTCACTCTCCATTCACCCCCCATTCACTCCCCATTCACTCTCCATTCACTCCCCATTCACTCTCCATTCACTCTCCATTCACTCCCCATTCACTCCGCATTCACTCCCCATTCACTCCCCATTCACTCTCCATTCACTCTCCATTCACTCCCCATTCACTCCCCATTCACTCCCCATTCACTCTCCATTCACTCCCCATTCACTCTCCATTCACTCCCCATTCACTCTCCATTCACTCCCCATTCACTCTCATTTACTCTCCATTCACCCCCCATTCACTCCCCATTCACTTTCCATTCACTCTCCATTCACTCCCCATTCACTCTCCATTCACTCTCCATTCACCCCCCATTCACAACCCATTCACTCTCCATTCACTCTCCATTCACTCTCCATTCACCCCCCATTCACTCTCCATTCACTCTCCATTCACTCTCCATTCATCCCCCATTCACTCTCCATTCACTCTCCATTCACTCCCAATTCACTCCCCATTCACTCTCCATTCACTCTCCATTCACTCTCCATTCACTCTCCATTCACTCTCCATTCACTACCCATTCACTCTCCATTCACTCTCCATTCACTCTCCATTCACTCTCCATTCACTCTCCATTCACTCCCCATTCACTCTCCATTCACTCTCCATTCACCCCCCATTCACTCCCCATTCACTCTCCATTCACTCCCCATTCACTCCCCATTCACTCTCCATTCACTCTCCATTCACTCCCCATTCACTCCGCATTCACTCCCCATTCACTCCCCATTCACTCTCCATTCACTCTCCATTCACTCCCATTCACTCCCCATTCACTCCCCATTCACTCTCCATTCACTCCCCATTCACTCTCCATTCACTCCCCATTCACTCTCCATTCACTCCCCATTCACTCTCCATTCACTCCCCATTCACTCTCCATTCACTCTCCATTCACCCCCCATTCACTCCCCATTCACTTTCCATTCACTCTCCATTCACTCCCAATTCACTCTCCATTCACTCTCCATTCACCCCCCATTCACTCTCCATTCACTCTCCATTCACCCCCCATTCACTCTCCATTCACTCACCATTCACTCACCATTCACTCCCATTCAGTCCCCATTCACTCCCCATTCACTCCCCATTTACTCCCAATTCACTCCCCATTCACTCTCCATTCACTCCCCATTCACTCTCCATTCACTCCCCATTCACTCCCCATTCACTCCCCATTCACTCTCCATTCACTCTCCATTCACTCACCATTCACTCCCCATTCACTCCCCATTCACTCCCCATTCAGTCCCCACTCACTCCCCATTCACCCCCTTTCCCCTAAATATTCCCCTCTTTTCCTGCGATTGGTCCGAATTCGCTTTTTTGCCGCTAATGGACAGGAGAATGACTGTGAAAATATTACTTTAATCAGACCCAATCTTTTGTGTGTCACAAACTAAAATGCATTAGTGGGATTATGAGGGGCTTTAACCCCCTGCATCCCGAGTGACGGCGCACAATCCTTCGTTCTACGCGGCGCGGTTAAAAGCCACGCGTTTTTACGGGTGACAAAGAGCAAATGATTTTTAGGCGAAGTTTAGGAGAGTAATCCTGTCTGTCTGCCTCCATCTTGCTGAATTTGATTCCATTTTTTTTTGTAAAATGTGAAGGGAAGGAAATACCTTGGAAAATGATTTAAAAAATAGTTTGTATACTTTTAAAAATGATAGAATTAAAATAGAGTCAGAGTGAAGATATTCATAAACTTATGAACAATATTTTGAAATTTAAGACAGCATTTGGTAACATATCGTTTTCTCTGATAGTACATCATCACAGTGACTCTTTTCTCTGATAGTACATCATCACAGTGACTCTTTTCTTTGATAGTACATCATCACAGTGACTCTTTTCTCTGATAGTACATCATCACAGTGACTCTTTTCTCTGATAGTACATCATCACAGTGACTCATTCCCCTGGTAATTCATCATCACAGTGACTCTTTTCTCTGGTAGTACATCATCACAGTGACTCTTTCCTCTGATAGTTCATCATCACGGTGACTCTTTTCTCTGGTAGTTCATCATCACAGTGACTCTTTTCTCTGGTAGTACATCTTCACAGTGACTCTTTCCTCTGATAGTACATCATCACAGTGACTCTTTTCTCTGATAGTTCATCATCACAGTGACTCTTTTCTCTGGTAGTTCATCATCACAGTGACTCTTTCCTCTGATAGTTCATCATCACAGTGACTCTTTTCTCTGATAGTTCATCATCACAGTGACTCTTTTCTTTGATAGTACATCATAAATGTGACTCTTTTCTCTAATAGTACATCATCACATTGACTCTTTTCTTTGATAGTACATCATCACAGTGACTTTTTTCTCTGATAGTACATCATCATCACAGTGATTCTTTTCTCTGATAGTACATCATCACAGTGACTCTTCTCTCTGACAGTACATCATCACAATGATTCTTTTCTCTGATGGTACATCATCACAGTGACTCCTTTATCTGATAGTACATCATCTTAGTGACTCTTTTCTCTGATAGTACATTATCACAGTGACTCTTTTCTCTGATAGTACATCATCACAGTGACTCTTTTCTCTTATAGAACATCATCACAGTGACTCTTTTTCTCTGATAGTACATCATCACAGTAACTCTTTTCTCTGACAGTACATCATCACAGTCACTCATTTCTCTGATAGTACATCATCACAGTGACTCTTTTCTCTGATACTAAATCATCACAGTGACTCTTTTCTCTGACAGTACATCATCACAGTGACTCTTTTCTCTGATAGTACATCATCACAGTGACTATTTTCTCTTATAGAACATCATCACAGTGACTCTTTTCTCTGATAGGACATCATCACAGTGACTCTTTTCTCTGACAGTACATCATCACAGTGACTCTTTTCTCTGATAGTACATCATCACAGTGACTCTTTTCTCTGATAGTACATCATCACAGTGACTCTTTTCTCTGATAGTACATCATCACAGTGACTCTTTTCTCTGATAGTACATCATCACAGTGACTCTTTTCTCTGATAGTACATCATCACAGTGACTCTTTTCTCTGATAGTACATCATCACAGTGACTCATTCCTCTGGTAATTCATCATCACAGTGACTCTTTTCTCTGGTAGTTCATCATCACAGTGACTCTTTCCTCTGATAGTTCATCATCACGGTGACTCTTTTCTCTGGTAGTTCATCATCACAGTGACTCTTTTCTCTGGTAGTACATCTTCACAGTGACTCTTTCCTCTGATAGTACCTCATCACAGTGACTCTTTTCTCTGATAGTTCATCATCACAGTGACTCTTTTCTCTGGTAGTTCATCATCACAGTGACTCTTTCCTCTGATAGTTCATCATCACAGTGACTCTTTTCTCTGATAGTTCATCATCACAGTGACTCTTTTCTTTGATAGTACATCATAAATGTGACTCTTTTCACTAATAGTACATCATCACATTGACTCTTTTCTTTGATAGTACATCATCACAGTGACTTTTTTCTCTGATAGTACATCATCATCACAGTGATTCTTTTCTCTGATAGTACATCATCACAGTGACTCTTCTCTCTGACAGTACATCATCACAATGACTCTTTTCTCTGATGGTACATCATCACAGTGACTCTTTTATCTGATAGTACATCATCTTAGTGACTCTTTTCTCTGATAGTACATTATCACAGTGACTCTTTTCTCTGATAGTACATCATCACAGTGACTCTTTTCTCTTATAGAACATCATCACAGTGACTCTTTTTCTCTGATAGTACATCATCACAGTAACTCTTTTCTCTGACAGTAGATCATCACAGTCACTCATTTCTCTGATAGTACATCATCACAGTGACTCTTTTCTCTGATAGTACATCATCATCACAGTGATTCTTTTCTCTGATAGTACATCATCACAGTGACTCTTCTCTGATATTACAACATCACAGTGACTCTTTTCTCTGGTAGTTCATCATCACAGTGACTTTTTTCTCTGATAGTACATCATCACAGTGACTCTTTTCTCTGATAGTACATCATCACAGTGACTCTTTTCTCTGGTAGTTCATCATCACAGTGACTCTTTCCTCTGATAGTTCATCATCACAGTGACTCTTTTCTCTGATAGTTCATCATCACAGTGACTCTTTTCTTTGATAGTACATCATAAATGTGACTCTTTTCTCTAATAGTACATCATCACATTGACTCTTTTCTTTGATAGTACATCATCACAGTGACTTTTTTCTCTGATAGTACATCATCATCACAGTGATTCTTTTCTCTGGTAGTTCATCATCACAGTGACTCTTTCCTCTGATAGTTCATCATCACAGTGACTCTTTTCTCTGATAGTTCATCATCACAGTGACTCTTTTATCTGATAGTACATCATCTTAGTGACTCTTTTCTCTTATAGTACATTATCACAGTGACTCTTTTCTCTGATAGTACATCTTCACAGTGACTCTTTTCTCTTATAGAACATCATCACAGTGACTCTTTTCTCTGATAGTACATCATCACAGTAACTCTTTTCTCTGACAGTACATCATCACAGTCACTCATTTCTCTGATAGTACATCATCACAGTGACTCTTTTCTCTGATAGTACATCATCATCACAGTGATTCTTTTCTCTGATAGTACATCATCACAGTGACTCTTCTCTGATATTACAACATCACAGTGACTCTTTTTTCTGGTAGTTCATCATCACAGTGACTTTTTTCTCTGATAGTACATCACCACAGTGACTCTTTTCTCTGATAGTACATCATCACAGTGACTCTTTTCTCTGGTAGTTCATCATCACAGTGACTCTTTCCTCTGATAGTTCATCATCACAGTGACTCTTTTCTCTGATAGTTCATCATCACAGTGACTCTTTTCTTTGATAGTACATCATAAATGTGACTCTTTTCTCTAATAGTACATCATCACATTGACTCTTTTCTTTGATAGTACATCATCACATTGACTTTTTTCTCTGATAGTACATCATCATCACAGTGATTCTTTTCTCTGGTAGTTCATCATCACAGTGACTCTTTCCTCTGATAGTTCATCATCACAGTGACTCTTTTCTCTGATAGTTCATCATCACAGTGACTCTTTTATCTGATAGTACATCATCACAGTGACTCTTTTCTCTTATAGAACATCATCACAGTGACTCTTTTCTCTGATAGTACATCATCACAGTAACTCTTTTCTCTGACAGTACATCATCACAGTCACTCATTTCTCTGATAGTACATCATCACAGTGACTCTTTTCTCTGATAATAAATCATCACAGTGACTCTTTTCTCTGACAGTACATCATCACAGTGACTCTTTTATCTGATAGTACATCATCTTAGTGACTCTTTTCTCTGATAGTACATTATCACAGTGACTCTTTTCTCTGATAGTACATCATCACAGTGACTCTTTTCTCTTATAGAACATCATCACAGTGACTCTTTTTCTCTGATAGTACATCATCACAGTAACTCTTTTCTCTGACAGTAGATCATCACAGTCACTCATTTCTCTGATAGTACATCATCACAGTGACTCTTTTCTCTGATAGTACATCATCATCACAGTGATTCTTTTCTCTGATAGTACATCATCACAGTGACTCTTCTCTGATATTACAACATCACAGTGACTCTTTTCTCTGGTAGTTCATCATCACAGTGACTTTTTTCTCTGATAGTACATCATCACAGTGACTCTTTTCTCTGATAGTACATCATCACAGTGACTCTTTTCTCTGGTAGTTCATCATCACAGTGACTCTTTCCTCTGATAGTTCATCATCACAGTGACTCTTTTCTCTGATAGTTCATCATCACAGTGACTCTTTTCTTTGATAGTACATCATAAATGTGACTCTTTTCTCTAATAGTACATCATCACATTGACTCTTTTCTTTGATAGTACATCATCACAGTGACTTTTTACTCTGATAGTTCATCATCACAGTGACTCTTTTCTCTGATAGTTCATCATCACAGTGACTCTTTTATCTGATAGTACATCATCTTAGTGACTCTTTTCTCTGATAGTACATTATCACAGTGACTCTTTTCTCTGATAGTACATCATCACAGTGACTCTTTTCTCTTATAGAACATCATCACAGTGACTCTTTTCTCTGATAGTACATCATCACAGTAACTCTTTTCTCTGACAGTACATCATCACAGTCACTCATTTCTCTGATAGTACATCATCACAGTGACTCTTTTCTCTGATAGTACATCATCATCACAGTGATTCTTTTCTCTGATAGTACATCATCACAGTGACTCTTCTCTGATATTACAACATCACAGTGACTCTTTTCTCTGGTAGTTCATCATCACAGTGACTTTTTTCTCTGATAGTACATCATCACAGTGACTCTTTTCTCTGATAGTACATCATCACAGTGACTCTCTTCTCTGGTAGTTCATCATCACAGTGACTCTTTCCTCTGATAGTTCATCATCACAGTGACTCTTTTCTCTGATAGTTCATCATCACAGTGACTCTTTTCTTTGATAGTACATCATAAATGTGACTCTTTTCTCTAATAGTACATCATCACATTGACTCTTTTCTTTGATAGTACATCATCACAGTGACTTTTTTCTCTGATAGTACATCATCATCACAGTGATTCTTTTCTCTGGTAGTTCATCATCACAGTGACTCTTTCCTCTGATAGTTCATCATCACAGTGACTCTTTTCTCTGATAGTTCATCATCACAGTGACTCTTTTATCTGATAGTACATCATCACAGTGACTCTTTTCTCTTATATAACATCATCACAGTGACTCTTTTTTCTGATAGTACATCATCACAGTAACTCTTTTCTCTGACAGTACATCATCACAGTCACTCATTTCTCTGATAGTACATCATCACAGTGACTCTTTTCTCTGATACTAAATCATCACAGTGACTCTTTTCTCTGACAGTACATCATCACAGTGACTCTTTTCTCTGATAGTACATCATCACAGTGACTCTTTTCTCCTATAGAACATCATCACAGTGACTCTTTTCTCTGATAGGACATCATCACAGTGACTCTTTTCTCTGACAGTACATCATCACAGTGACTCTTTTCTCTGATAGTACATCATCACAGTGACTCTTTTCTCTGATAGTACATCATCACAGTGACTCTTTTCTCTGATAGTACATCATCACAGTGACTCTTTTCTCTGATAGTACATCATCACAGTGACTCTTTTCTCTGATAGTACATCATCACAGTGACTCTTTTCTCTGATAGTACATCATCACAGTGACTCTTTTCTCTGATAGTACATCATCACAGTGACTCATTCCCCTGGTAATTCATCATCACAGTGACTCTTTTCTCTGGTAGTTCATCATCACAGTGACTCTTTCCTCTGATAGTTCATCATCACGGTGACTCTTTTCTCTGGTAGTTCATCATCACAGTGACTCTTTTCTCTGGTAGTACATCTTCACAGTGACTCTTTCCTCTGATAGTACATCATCACAGTGACTCTTTTCTCTGATAGTTCATCATCACAGTGACTCTTTTCTCTGGTAGTTCATCATCACAGTGACTCTTTCCTCTGATATTTCATCATCACAGTGACTCTTTTCTCTGATAGTTCATCATCACAGTGACTCTTTTCTTTGTTAGTACATCATAAATGTGACTCTTTTCTCTAATAGTACATCATCACATTGACTCTTTTCTTTGATAGTACATCATCACAGTGACTTTTTTCTCTGATAGTACATCATCATCACAGTGATTCTTTTCTCTGATAGTACATCATCACAGTGACTCTTCTCTCTGACAGTACATCATCACAATGACTCTTTTCTCTGATGGTACATCATCACAGTGACTCTTTTATCTGATAGTACATCATCTTAGTGACTCTTTTCTCTGATAGTACATTATCACAGTGACTCTTTTCTCTGATAGTACATCATCACAGTGACTCTTTTCTCTTATAGAACATCATCACAGTGACTCTTTTTCTCTGATAGTACATCATCACAGTAACTCTTTTCTCTGACAGTAGATCATCACAGTCACTCATTTCTCTGATAGTACATCATCACAGTGACTCTTTTCTCTGATAGTACATCATCATCACAGTGATTCTTTTCTCTGATAGTACATCATCACAGTGACTCTTCTCTGATATTACAACATCACAGTGACTCTTTTCTCTGGTAGTTCATCATCACAGTGACTTTTTTCTCTGATAGTACATCATCACAGTGACTCTTTTCTCTGATAGTACATCATCACAGTGACTCTTTTCTCTGGTAGTTCATCATCACAGTGACTCTTTCCTCTGATAGTTCATCATCACAGTGACTCTTTTCTCTGATAGTTCATCATCACAGTGACTCTTTTCTTTGATAGTACATCATAAATGTGACTCTTTTCTCTAATAGTACATCATCACATTGACTCTTTTCTTTGATAGTACATCATCACAGTGACTTTCTTCTCTGATAGTACATCATCATCACAGTGATTCTTTTCTCTGGTAGTTCATCATCACAGTGACTCTTTCCTCTGATAGTTCATCATCACAGTGACTCTTTTCTCTGATAGTTCATCATCACAGTGACTCTTTTATCTGATAGTACATCATCTTAGTGACTCTTTTCTCTTATAGTACATTATCACAGTGACTCTTTTCTCTGATAGTACATCTTCACAGTGACTCTTTTCTCTTATAGAACATCATCACAGTGACTCTTTTCTCTGATAGTACATCATCACAGTAACTCTTTTCTCTGACAGTACATCATCACAGTCACTCATTTCTCTGATAGTACATCATCACAGTGACTCTTTTCTCTGATAGTACATCATCATCACAGTGATTCTTTTCTCTGATAGTACATCATCACAGTGACTCTTCTCTGATATTACAACATCACAGTGACTCTTTTTTCTGGTAGTTCATCATCACAGTGACTTTTTTCTCTGATAGTACATCACCACAGTGACTCTTTTCTCTGATAGTACATCATCACAGTGACTCTTTTCTCTGGTAGTTCATCATCACAGTGACTCTTTCCTCTGATAGTTCATCATCACAGTGACTCTTTTCTCTGATAGTTCATCATCACAGTGACTCTTTTCTTTGATAGTACATCATAAATGTGACTCTTTTCTCTAATAGTACATCATCACATTGACTCTTTTCTTTGATAGTACATCATCACAGTGACTTTTTTCTCTGATAGTACATCATCATCACAGTGATTCTTTTCTCTGGTAGTTCATCATCACAGTGACTCTTTCCTCTGATAGTTCATCATCACAGTGACTCTTTTCTCTGATAGTTCATCATCACAGTGACTCTTTTATCTGATAGTACATCATCACAGTGACTCTTTTCTCTTATAGAACATCATCACAGTGACTCTTTTCTCTGATAGTACATCATCACAGTAACTCTTTTCTCTGACAGTACATCATCACAGTCACTCATTTCTCTGATAGTACATCATCACAGTGACTCTTTTCTCTGATACTAAATCATCACAGTGACTCTTTTCTCTGACAGTACATCATCACAGTGACTCTTTTATCTGATAGTACATCATCTTAGTGACTCTTTTCTCTGATAGTACATTATCACAGTGACTCTTTTCTCTGATAGTACATCATCACAGTGACTCTTTTCTCTTATAGAACATCATCACAGTGACTCTTTTTCTCTGATAGTACATCATCACAGTAACTCTTTTCTCTGACAGTAGATCATCACAGTCACTCATTTCTCTGATAGTACATCATCACAGTGACTCTTTTCTCTGATAGTACATCATCATCACAGTGATTCTTTTCTCTGATAGTACATCATCACAGTGACTCTTCTCTGATATTACAACATCACAGTGACTCTTTTCTCTGGTAGTTCATCATCACAGTGACTTTTTTCTCTGATAGTACATCATCACAGTGACTCTATTCTCTGATAGTACATCATCACAGTGACTCTTTTCTCTGGTAGTTCATCATCACAGTGACTCTTTCCTCTGATAGTTCATCATCACAGTGACTCTTTTCTCTGATAGTTCATCATCACAGTGACTCTTTTCTTTGATAGTACATCATAAATGTGACTCTTTTCTCTAATAGTACATCATCACATTGACTCTTTTCTTTGATAGTACATCATCACAGTGACTTTTTTCTCTGATAGTTCATCATCACAGTGACTCTTTTCTCTGATAGTTCATCATCACAGTGACTCTTTTATCTGATAGTACATCATCTTAGTGACTCTTTTCTCTGATAGTACATTATCACAGTGACTCTTTTCTCTGATAGTACATCATCACAGTGACTCTTTTCTCTTATAGAACATCATCACAGTGACTCTTTTCTCTGATAGTACATCATCACAGTAACTCTTTTCTCTGACAGTACATCATCACAGTCACTCATTTCTCTGATAGTACATCATCACAGTGACTCTTTTCTCTGATAGTACATCATCATCACAGTGATTCTTTTCTCTGATAGTACATCATCACAGTGACTCTTCTCTGATATTACAACATCACAGTGACTCTTTTCTCTGGTAGTTCATCATCACAGTGACTTTTTTCTCTGATAGTACATCATCACAGTGACTCTTTTCTCTGATAGTACATCATCACAGTGACTCTTTTCTCTGGTAGTTCATCATCACAGTGACTCTTTCCTCTGATAGTTCATCATCACAGTGACTCTTTTCTCTGATAGTTCATCATCACAGTGACTCTTTTCTTTGATAGTACATCATAAATGTGACTCTTTTCTCTGATAGTTCATCATCACAGTGACTCTTTTCTCTGGTAGTTCATCATCACAGTGACTCTTTTCTCTGACAGTACATCATCACAGTGACTCTTTTCTCTGATAGTATATCATCACAGTGACTCTTTTCTCTGATAGTACATCATCACAGTGACTCTTTTCTCTGATAGTACATCATCACAGTGACTCTTTTCTCTGATAGTACATCATCACAGTGACTCTTTTCTCTGATAGTACATCATCACAGTGACTCTTTTCTCTGATAGTACATCATCACAGTGACTCTTTTCTCTGATAGTACATCATCACAGTGACTCTTTTCTCTGATAGTACATCATCACAGTGACTCATTCCCCTGGTAATTCATCATCACAGTGACTCTTTTCTCTGGTAGTACATCATCACAGTGACTCTTTCCTCTGATAGTTCATCATCACGGTGACTCTTTTCTCTGGTAGTTCATCATCACAGTGACTCTTTTCTCTGGTAGTACATCTTCACAGTGACTCTTTCCTCTGATAGTACATCATCACAGTGACTCTTTTCTCTGATAGTTCATCATCACAGTGACTCTTTTCTCTGGTAGTTCATCATCACAGTGACTCTTTCCTCTGATAGTTCATCATCACAGTGACTCTTTTCTCTGATAGTTCATCATCACAGTGACTCTTTTCTTTGATAGTACATCATAAATGTGACTCTTTTCTCTAATAGTACATCATCACATTGACTCTTTTCTTTGATAGTACATCATCACAGTGACTTTTTTCTCTGATAGTACATCATCATCACAGTGATTCTTTTCTCTGATAGTACATCATCACAGTGACTCTTCTCTCTGACAGTACATCATCACAATGATTCTTTTCTCTGATGGTACATCATCACAGTGACTCCTTTATCTGATAGTACATCATCTTAGTGACTCTTTTCTCTGATAGTACATTATCACAGTGACTCTTTTCTCTGATAGTACATCATCACAGTGACTCTTTTCTCTTATAGAACATCATCACAGTGACTCTTTTCTCTGATAGTACATCATCACAGTAACTCTTTTCTCTGACAGTACATCATCACAGTCACTCATTTCTCTGATAGTACATCATCACAGTGACTCTTTTCTCTGATACTAAATCATCACAGTGACTCTTTTCTCTGACAGTACATCATCACAGTGACTCTTTTCTCTGATAGTACATCATCACAGTGACTATTTTCTCTTATAGAACATCATCACAGTGACTCTTTTCTCTGATAGGACATCATCACAGTGACTCTTTTCTCTGACAGTACATCATCACAGTGACTCTTTTCTCTGATAGTACATCATCACAGTGACTCTTTTCTCTGATAGTACATCATCACAGTGACTCTTTTCTCTGATAGTACATCATCACAGTGACTCTTTTCTCTGATAGTACATCATCACAGTGACTCTTTTCTCTGATAGTACATCATCACAGTGACTCTTTTCTCTGATAGTACATCATCACAGTGACTCATTCCTCTGGTAATTCATCATCACAGTGACTCTTTTCTCTGGTAGTTCATCATCACAGTGACTCTTTCCTCTGATAGTTCATCATCACGGTGACTCTTTTCTCTGGTAGTTCATCATCACAGTGACTCTTTTCTCTGGTAGTACATCTTCACAGTGACTCTTTCCTCTGATAGTACATCATCACAGTGACTCTTTTCTCTGATAGTTCATCATCACAGTGACTCTTTTCTCTGGTAGTTCATCATCACAGTGACTCTTTCCTCTGATAGTTCATCATCACAGTGACTCTTTTCTCTGATAGTTCATCATCACAGTGACTCTTTTCTTTGATAGTACATCATAAATGTGACTCTTTTCTCTAATAGTACATCATCACATTGACTCTTTTCTTTGATAGTACATCATCACAGTGACTTTTTTCTCTGATAGTACATCATCATCACAGTGATTCTTTTCTCTGATAGTACATCATCACAGTGACTCTTCTCTCTGACAGTACATCATCACAATGACTCTTTTCTCTGATGGTACATCATCACAGTGACTCTTTTATCTGATAGTACATCATCTTAGTGACTCTTTTCTCTGATAGTACATTATCACAGTGACTCTTTTCTCTGATAGTACATCATCACAGTGACTCTTTTCTCTTATAGAACATCATCACAGTGACTCTTTTTCTCTGATAGTACATCATCACAGTAACTCTTTTCTCTGACAGTAGATCATCACAGTCACTCATTTCTCTGATAGTACATCATCACAGTGACTCTTTTCTCTGATAGTACATCATCATCACAGTGATTCTTTTCTCTGATAGTACATCATCACAGTGACTCTTCTCTGATATTACAACATCACAGTGACTCTTTTCTCTGGTAGTTCATCATCACAGTGACTTTTTTCTCTGATAGTACATCATCACAGTGACTCTTTTCTCTGATAGTACATCATCACAGTGACTCTTTTCTCTGGTAGTTCATCATCACAGTGACTCTTTCCTCTGATAGTTCATCATCACAGTGACTCTTTTCTCTGATAGTTCATCATCACAGTGACTCTTTTCTTTGATAGTACATCATAAATGTGACTCTTTTCTCTAATAGTACATCATCACATTGACTCTTTTCTTTGATAGTACATCATCACAGTGACTTTTTTCTCTGATAGTACATCATCATCACAGTGATTCTTTTCTCTGGTAGTTCATCATCACAGTGACTCTTTCCTCTGATAGTTCATCATCACAGTGACTCTTTTCTCTGATAGTTCATCATCACAGTGACTCTTTTATCTGATAGTACATCATCTTAGTGACTCTTTTCTCTTATAGTACATTATCACAGTGACTCTTTTCTCTGATAGTACATCATCACAGTGACTCTTTTCTCTTATAGAACATCATCACAGTGACTCTTTTCTCTGATAGTACATCATCACAGTAACTCTTTTCTCTGACAGTACATCATCACAGTCACTCATTTCTCTGATAGTACATCATCACAGTGACTCTTTTCTCTGATAGTACATCATCATCACAGTGATTCTTTTCTCTGATAGTACATCATCACAGTGACTCTTCTCTGATATTACAACATCACAGTGACTCTTTTTTCTGGTAGTTCATCATCACAGTGACTTTTTTCTCTGATAGTACATCATCACAGTGACTCTTTTCTCTGATAGTACATCATCACAGTGACTCTTTTCTCTGGTAGTTCATCATCACAGTGACTCTTTCCTCTGATAGTTCATCATCACAGTGACTCTTTTCTCTGATAGTTCATCATCACAGTGACTCTTTTCTTTGATAGTACATCATAAATGTGACTCTTTTCTCTAATAGTACATCATCACATTGACTCTTTTCTTTGATAGTACATCATCACAGTGACTTTTTTCTCTGATAGTACATCATCATCACAGTGATTCTTTTCTCTGGTAGTTCATCATCACAGTGACTCTTTCCTCTGATAGTTCATCATCACAGTGACTCTTTTCTCTGATAGTTCATCATCACAGTGACTCTTTTATCTGATAGTACATCATCACAGTGACTCTTTTCTCTTATAGAACATCATCACAGTGACTCTTTTCTCTGATAGTACATCATCACAGTAACTCTTTTCTCTGACAGTACATCATCACAGTCACTCATTTCTCTGATAGTACATCATCACAGTGACTCTTTTCTCTGATACTAAATCATCACAGTGACTCTTTTCTCTGACAGTACATCATCACAGTGACTCTTTTATCTGATAGTACATCATCTTAGTGACTCTTTTCTCTGATAGTACATTATCACAGTGACTCTTTTCTCTGATAGTACATCATCACAGTGACTCTTTTCTCTTATAGAACATCATCACAGTGACTCTTTTTCTCTGATAGTACATCATCACAGTAACTCTTTTCTCTGACAGTAGATCATCACAGTCACTCATTTCTCTGATAGTACATCATCACAGTGACTCTTTTCTCTGATAGTACATCATCATCACAGTGATTCTTTTCTCTGATAGTACATCATCACAGTGACTCTTCTCTGATATTACAACATCACAGTGACTCTTTTCTCTGGTAGTTCATCATCACAGTGACTTTTTTCTCTGATAGTACATCATCACAGTGACTCTTTTCTCTGATAGTACATCATCACAGTGACTCTTTTCTCTGGTAGTTCATCATCACAGTGACTCTTTCCTCTGATAGTTCATCATCACAGTGACTCTTTTCTCTGATAGTTCATCATCACAGTGACTCTTTTCTTTGATAGTACATCATAAATGTGACTCTTTTCTCTAATAGTACATCATCACATTGACTCTTTTCTTTGATAGTACATCATCACAGTGATTTTTTTCTCTGATAGTACATCATCATCACAGTGATTCTTTTCTCTGGTAGTTCATCATCACAGTGACTCTTTCCTCTGATAGTTCATCATCACAGTGACTCTTTTCTCTGATAGTTCATCATCACAGTGACTCTTTTATCTGATAGTACATCATCTTAGTGACTCTTTTCTCTGATAGTACATTATCACAGTGACTCTTTTCTCTGATAGTACATCATCACAGTGACTCTTTTCTCTTATAGAACATCATCACAGTGACTCTTTTCTCTGATAGTACATCATCACAGTAACTCTTTTCTCTGACAGTACATCATCACAGTCACTCATTTCTCTGATAGTACATCATCACAGTGACTCTTTTCTCTGATAGTACATCATCATCACAGTGATTCTTTTCTCTGATAGTACATCATCACAGTGACTCTTCTCTGATATTACAACATCACAGTGACTCTTTTCTCTGGTAGTTCATCATCACAGTGACTTCTTTCTCTGATAGTACATCATCACAGTGACTCTTTTCTCTGATAGTACATCATCACAGTGACTCTTTTCTCTGGTAGTTCATCATCACAGTGACTCTTTCCTCTGATAGTTCATCATCACAGTGACTCTTTTCTCTGATAGTTCATCATCACAGTGACTCTTTTCTTTGATAGTACATCATAAATGTGACTCTTTTCTCTAATAGTACATCATCACATTGACTCTTTTCTTTGATAGTACATCATCACAGTGACTTTTTTCTCTGATAGTACATCATCATCACAGTGATTCTTTTCTCTGGTAGTTCATCATCACAGTGACTCTTTCCTCTGATAGTTCATCATCACAGTGACTCTTTTCTCTGATAGTTCATCATCACAGTGACTCTTTTATCTGATAGTACATCATCACAGTGACTCTTTTCTCTTATATAACATCATCACAGTGACTCTTTTCTCTGATAGTACATCATCACAGTAACTCTTTTCTCTGACAGTACATCATCACAGTCACTCATTTCTCTGATAGTACATCATCACAGTGACTCTTTTCTCTGATACTAAATCATCACAGTGACTCTTTTCTCTGACAGTACATCATCACAGTGACTCTTTTCTCTGATAGTACATCATCACAGTGACTCTTTTCTCCTATAGAACATCATCAGAGTGACTCTTTTCTCTGATAGGACATCATCACAGTGACTCTTTTCTCTGACAGTACATCATCACAGTGACTCTTTTCTCTGATAGTACATCATCACAGTGACTCTTTTCTCTGATAGTACATCATCACAGTGACTCTTTTCTCTGATAGTACATCATCACAGTGACTCTTTTCTCTGATAGTACATCATCACAGTGACTCTTTTCTCTGATAGTACATCATCACAGTGACTCTTTTCTCTGATAGTACATCATCACAGTGACTCTTTTCTCTGATAGTACATCATCACAGTGACTCATTCCCCTGGTAATTCATCATCACAGTGACTCTTTTCTCTGGTAGTTCATCATCACAGTGACTCTTTCCTCTGATAGTTCATCATCACGGTGACTCTTTTCTCTGGTAGTTCATCATCACAGTGACTCTTTTCTCTGGTAGTACATCTTCACAGTGACTCTTTCCTCTGATAGTACATCATCACAGTGACTCTTTTCTCTGATAGTTCATCATCACAGTGACTCTTTTCTCTGGTAGTTCATCATCACAGTGACTCTTTCCTCTGATAGTTCATCATCACAGTGACTCTTTTCTCTGATAGTTCATCATCACAGTGACTCTTTTCTTTGATAGTACATCATAAATGTGACTCTTTTCTCTAATAGTACATCATCACATTGACTCTTTTCTTTGATAGTACATCATCACAGTGACTTTTTTCTCTGATAGTACATCATCATCACAGTGATTCTTTTCTCTGATAGTACATCATCACAGTGACTCTCCTCTCTGACAGTACATCATCACAATGACTCTTTTCTCTGATGGTACATCATCACAGTGACTCTTTTATCTGATAGTACATCATCTTAGTGACTCTTTTCTCTGATAGTACATTATCACAGTGACTCTTTTCTCTGATAGTACATCATCACAGTGACTCTTTTCTCTTATAGAACATCATCACAGTGACTCTTTTTCTCTGATAGTACATCATCACAGTAACTCTTTTCTCTGACAGTACATCATCACAGTCACTCATTTCTCTGATAGTACATCATCACAGTGACTCTTTTCTCTGATACTAAGTCATCACAGTGACTCTTTTCTCTGACAGTACATCATCACAGTGACTCTTTTCTCTGATAGTACATCATCACAGTGACTATTTTCTCTTATAGAACATCATCACAGTGACTCTTTTCTCTGATAGGACATCATCACAGTGACTCTTTTCTCTGACAGTACATCATCACAGTGACTCTTTTCTCTGATAGTATATCATCACAGTGACTCTTTTCTCTGATACCACATCATCACAGTGACTCTTTTCTCTGACAGTACATCATCACAGTGACTCTTTCCTCTGAAAGTACATCATCACAGTGACTCTTTCTTCTGATAGTACATCATCACAGTGATTCTTTTCTCTGATAGTACATCATCACAGTGACTCTTCTCTGATATTACAACATCACAGTGACTCTTTTCTCTGGTAGTTCATCATCACAGTGACTTTTTTCTCTGATAGTACATCATCACAGTGACTCTTTTCTCTGATAGTACATCATCACAGTGACTCTTTTCTCTGGTAGTTCATCATCACAGTGACTCTTTCCTCTGATAGTTCATCATCACAGTGACTCTTTTCTCTGATAGTTCATCATCACAGTGACTCTTTTCTTTGATAGTACATCATAAATGTGACTCTTTTCTCTAATAGTAAATCATCACATTGACTCTTTTCTTTGATAGTACATCATCACAGTGACTTTTTTCTCTGATAGTACATCATCATCACAGTGATTCTTTTCTCTGGTAGTTCATCATCACAGTGACTCTTTCCTCTGATAGTTCATCATCACAGTGACTCTTTTCTCTGATAGTTCATCATCACAGTGACTCTTTTATCTGATAGTGCATCCTTAGTGACTCTTTTCTCTGATAGTACATTATCACAGTGACTCTTTTCTCTGATAGTACATCATCACAGTGACTCTTTTCTCTTATAGAACATCATCACAGTGACTCTTTTCTCTGATAGTACATCATCACAGTAACTCTTTTCTCTGACAGTACATCATCACAATCACTCATTTCTCTGATAGTACATCATCACAGTGACTCTTTTCTCTGATACTAAATCATCACAGTGACTCTTTTCTCTGACAGTACATCATCACAGTGACTCTTTTCTCTGATAGTACATCATCACAGTGACTCTTTTCTCCTATAGAACATCATCACAGTGACTCTTTTCTCTGATAGGACATCATCACAGTGACTCTTTTCTCTGACAGTACATCATCACAGTGACTCTTTTCTCTGATAGTACATCATCACAGTGACTCTTTTCTCTGATAGTACATCATCACAGTGACTCTTTTCTCTGATAGTACATCATCACAGTGACTCTTTTCTCTGATAGTACATCATCACAGTGACTCTTTTCTCTGATAGTACATCATCACAGTGACTCTTTTCTCTGATAGTACATCATCACAGTGACTCTTTTCTCTGATAGTACATCATCACAGTGACTCTTTTCTCTGATAGTACATCATCACAGTGACTCATTCCCCTGGTAATTCATCATCACAGTGACTCTTTTCTCTGGTAATACATCATCACAGTGACTCTTTCCTCTGATAGTTCATCATCACGGTGACTCTTTTCTCTGGTAGTTCATCATCACAGTGACTCTTTTCTCTGGTAGTACATCTTCACAGTGACTCTTTCCTCTGATAGTACATCATCACAGTGACTCTTTTCTCTGATAGTTCATCATCACAGTGACTCTTTTCTCTGGTAGTTTCATCATCACAGTGACTCTTTCCTCTGATAGTTCATCATCACAGTGACTCTTTTCTCTGATAGTTCATCATCACAGTGACTCTTTTCTTTGATAGTACATCATAAATGTGATTCTTTTCTCTAATAGTACATCATCACATTGACTCTTTTCTTTGATAGTACATCATCACAGTGACTTTTTTCTCTGATAGTACATCATCATCTCAGTGATTCTTTTCTCTGATAGTACATCATCACAGTGACTCTTCTCTCTGACAGTACATCATCACAATGATTCTTTTCTCTGATGGTACATCATCACAGTGACTCCTTTATCTGATAGTACATCATCTTAGTGACTCTTTTCTCTGATAGTACATTATCACAGTGACTCTTTTCTCTGATAGTACATCATCACAGTGACTCTTTTCTCTTATAGAACATCATCACAGTGACTCTTTTTCTCTGATAGTACATCATCACAGTAACTCTTTTCTCTGACAGTACATCATCACAGTCACTCATTTCTCTGATAGTACATCATCACAGTGACTCTTTTCTCTGATACTAAATCATCACAGTGACTCTTTTCTCTGACAGTACATCATCACAGTGACTCTTTTCTCTGATAGTACATCATCACAGTGACTATTTTCTCTTATAGAACATCATCACAGTGACTCTTTTCTCTGATAGGACATCATCACAGTGACTCTTTTCTCTGACAGTACATCATCACAGTGACTCTTTTCTCTGATAGTACATCATCACAGTGACTCTTTTCTCTGATAGTACATCATCACAGTGACTCTTTTCTCTGATAGTACATCATCACAGTGACTCTTTTCTCTGATAGTACATCATCACAGTGACTCTTTTCTCTGATAGTACATCATCACAGTGACTCTTCTCTCTGACAGTACATCATCACAGTGACTCTTTTCTCTGATGGTACATCATCACAGTGACTCTTTTCTCTGATAGTACATCATCACAGTGACTCTTTTCTCTGATAGTACATCATCACAGTGACTCATTCCCCTGGTAATTCATCATCACAGTGACTCTTTTCTCTGGTAGTACATCATCACAGTGACTCTTTCCTCTGATAGTTCATCATCACGGTGACTCTTTTCTCTGGTAGTTCATCATCACAGTGACTCTTTTCTCTGGTAGTACATCTTCACAGTGACTCTTTCCTCTGAAAGTACATCATCACAGTGACTCTTTTCTCTGATAGTTCATCATCACAGTGACTCTTTTCTCTGGTAGTTCATCATCACAGTGACTCTTTCCTCTGATAGTTCATCATCACAGTGACTCTTTTCTCTGATAGTTCATCATCACAGTGACTCTTTTCTTTGATAGTACATCATAAATGTGACTCTTTTCTCTAATAGTACATCATCACATTGACTCTTTTCTTTGATAGTACATCATCACAGTGACTTTTTTCTCTGATAGTACATCATCATCACAGTGATTCTTTTCTCTGATAGTACATCATCACAGTGACTCTTCTCTCTGACAGTACATCATCACAATGATTCTCTTCTCTGATGGTACATCATCACAGTGACTCCTTTATCTGATAGTACATCATCTTAGTGACTCTTTTCTCTGATAGTACATTATCACAGTGACTCTTTTCTCTGATAGTACATCATCACAGTGACTCTTTTCTCTTATAGAACATCATCACAGTGACTCTTTTTCTCTGATAGTACATCATCACAGTAACTCTTTTCTCTGACAGTACATCATCACAGTCACTCATTTCTCTGATAGTACATCATCACAGTGACTCTTTTCTCTGATACTAAATCATCACAGTGACTCTTTTCTCTGACAGTACATCATCACAGTGACTCTTTTCTCTGATAGTACATCATCACAGTGACTATTTTCTCTTATAGAACATCATCACTGTGACTCTTTTCTCTGATAGGACATCATCACAGTGACTCTTTTCTCTGACAGTACATCATCACAGTGACTCTTTTCTCTGATAGTACATCATCACAGTGACTCTTTTCTCTGATAGTACATCATCACAGTGACTCTTTTCTCTGATAGTACATCATCACAGTGACTCTTTTCTCTGATAGTACATCATCACAGTGACTCTTTTCTCTGATAGTACATCATCACAGTGACTCTTTTCTCTGATAGTACATCATCACAGTGACTCATTCCTCTGGTAATTCATCATCACAGTGACTCTTTTCTCTGGTAGTTCATCATCACAGTGACTCTTTCCTCTGATAGTTCATCATCACGGTGACTCTTTTCTCTGGTAGTTCATCATCACAGTGACTCTTTTCTCTGGTAGTACATCTTCACAGTGACTCTTTCCTCTGATAGTACATCATCACAGTGACTCTTTTTTCTGATAGTTCATCATCACAGTGACTCTTTTCTCTGGTAGTTCATCATCACAGTGACTCTTTCCTCTGATAGTTCATCATCACAGTGACTCTTTTCTCTGATAGTTCATCATCACAGTGACTCTTTTCTTTGATAGTACATCATAAATGTGACTCTTTTCTCTAATAGTACATCATCACATTGACTCTTTTCTTTGATAGTACATCATCACAGTGACTTTTTTCTCTGATAGTACATCATCATCACAGTGATTCTTTTCTCTGATAGTACATCATCACAGTGACTCTTCTCTCTGACAGTACATCATCACAATGACTCTTTTCTCTGATGGTACATCATCACAGTGACTCTTTTATCTGATAGTACATCATCTTAGTGACTCTTTTCTCTGATAGTACATTATCACAGTGACTCTTTTCTCTGATAGTACATCATCACAGTGACTCTTTTCTCTTATAGAACATCATCACAGTGACTCTTTTTCTCTGATAGTACATCATCACAGTAACTCTTTTCTCTGACAGTACATCATCACAGTCACTCATTTCTCTGATAGTACATCATCACAGTGACTCTTTTCTCTGATAGTACATCATCATCACAGTGATTCTTTTCTCTGATAGTACATCATCACAGTGACTCTTCTCTGATATTACAACATCACAGTGACTCTTTTCTCTGGTAGTTCATCATCACAGTGACTCTTTTCTCTGGTAGTACATCTTCACAGTGACTCTTTCCTCTGATAGTACATCATCACAGTGACTCTTTTCTCTGATAGTTCATCATCACAGTGACTCTTTTCTCTGGTAGTTCATCATCACAGTGACTCTTTCCTCTGATAGTTCATCATCACAGTGACTCTTTTCTCTGATAGTTCATCATCACAGTGACTCTTTTCTTTGATAGTACATCATAAATGTGACTCTTTTCTCTAATAGTACATCATCACATTGACTCTTTTCTTTGATAGTACATCATCACAGTGACTTTTTTTCTCTGATAGTACATCATCATCTCAGTGATTCTTTTCTCTGATAGTACATCATCACAGTGACTCTTCTCTCTGACAGTAC